>JAFJYJ010000188.1:13600000-14200000 GCA_019022615.1 Acacia melanoxylon
TTGATAAATACTATACTTATAGGATATCCGAGCTAATTGAACATTGTCGAGCCGATGTTGTTGTATCGCCGTCGTGCATTTGTTTCACCATTGTCGAAAATTTCCGTTTTTCCGTAAGAGTTCCGTTATACCGCCGACGAAGGTACGGACGCGTATTGTAACCTTAATCTGATGCTTATTGTATGCTATATGTGTTTGCTGTGTTCATATGCTGAGATTCTGTTTGTTTGAAAATGGTATTGTTAACGCCGTTGAAAGTTTTCCTAACGCTATGGACACGACTGTACATCGTGGCACCGGAGAGTGTGCAGACTGGGATGACATACATACTGCAGGGGCCGTGTAATGTTATTGCCGATATGTTGAATATTGTTTTTATGCTTTGTGAAATGTTGTGAATATCTCGCCATGCATATACTGTTTACATAAGCATGAGGTTAACCGTTACCTGAGATCCAATGGGCATTGGATCTCAGCTGTTAATATAGCTTCAGGATCTCGAGGTGTTCGGGACGAGGTGAAGGGTAAGGAGCCGGCGTAGGGAGGCTGATGAAGAAAATAAAATTTGTTGTTTATGTTGTTTAAACTTCGGATGAATGTACTACTTATGACTACCAGACATATCATTATGAATGTTATTCAGTGACTCTGTTTCCATTTTAAATCGATTTTTTTTTTCTGACGCTCTACTCTAATCAAAATACGACGAGAAAATGTTTACAAAAATGGGGTGTTACAGTTTACATGTAATCACTAATTAATCCAAAGTAATCATAAGTAATACATTTTTGACACAATTAACATAATTAAATCTCAAATTAATCATGAAATAACACATCAAAATATGGTTTGATCAGACTTGTTCAGTGTCGTTTAACAACCTTAGTATACTGATGTGGTAAAAAAGATTTTACACCGCACAAGAGCGATGAAGGGAGAGTACGTACTAAACACATAGGACGACATTTTCATCTTTCCAAACTATTTTTCCATATAATTAAGGATGTACGTGCCCTATTCTCTTTTCAAAATTTTCAAAAATACTATTTATGATGTAACTTCTATTTGAAGTATACCCATATTTATAAAGATGATAATGAATAAGAGAGAGAGAACGGGTGAAGAAATAAATGAGAAAGAAATGTAATTTTGGTGATTTTTTTTTTAAAATGTATTAATTTTCAGACAAACCCAAATTGGTAATTGTATAAAGGACTAACTCGAGAGATCCATTTGCAATGGGAAGTAGCAAGAGCCACTCAAATTTCGGATAGTATAAAAATGAGATTTTTTTGTAATCTGATTTATGTATGTTTAGATTAGCGATGACAAAAGTAATTTTTCTAAAAGTGAAACTTCTATAGATGATTATTTGGAAAAACAACTTTTTCTTAGGTATTATTGGAAAAGCAACTTTAGATAGACATGAATCTTATTAAATACTCCATCCTTTCCATTTTGCATGATACTATTTGGAGAAGTTTAAACATTTAATGCAATTGTTTTTTTTTTTACACCCAATTAATTAGATGTCTTGCTCCTTACTTTTTTCCATGCGTTATCTCTCATCACTTTTTTAACTCACACTCTCTCCTATCTAACTTCTTTATAAATAAGCGTGTTTTTGAAAAATGAGTTGCATTTTTAACATATTTATTATTGTTTTTAACTTATTTTAACTAACTTTTTTGCCACTGTAATTCAGTTACCGGCATCTTAATAAAAGGAAGTACATTCAATAGTTTATATGTACTTATTAAATAGTACGTATATATTTATGTATATACAGTAGGGTCATAATAGAGAGTAGTAAAACAAACATACAAAATGTTGCTTTTGAATACAAGCTAGATCAACGGGCTAAGTCATATTGAGAAAATGCAAAGCCAAACATAAATCGTGCAATCTTGGTGAACCATGCTTTTCATGTGAAAAAGTTATTTTTGGGATGGTGTTTAAGCCCCCATAGTTAAATAGGATTTTATTTATGTAAATGGATTATCAAATGTCATCCACACATAAGATATATCTAGCCAACGGTAGGTATACAGCTTAATCAAGATTTCACTATACATCTCCCCTCTTTAAAAAAAAACAAACATGAAGTGTCCTTGTCCCACAATACCACATCAATCCTGACAAAAGCAGGGTAGAGAGGCCCTAACAGTGTCATATACTATTGACCAAATGTAACACTTCTTGTTGTGTTCAACATTTGACTGAAACCATATAAATCATGACATTTTCATGATTTGCACATTGCCTATGCACACCACCTTCAGTTGCATTCAACATTTGTATTGAACCATATAAACCATGACATTTTTCATGATTTGCACATTCCTAATGTACACAACACCTTCAGTTGCATTCAACATTTGTACATGATTGTGCATCGTTTTGAAGCCCCAAATGTATGATGATTTGGCAAAAGCACAGTGAAATTGTTTTCCCTTGTTTGAGAAAGTGTTTTGTTGATCTCACTTTTACCTATAAAATAGTTTTTTTTTCCCAAAAGCCACTCACTCCTTGCTTTTACGGTAACCTAAGCACGGTGGGGTGAAATGTTTCGTGGGCCCCACAAACGCTTCCCTTTTGTCATATCTTATCCACAAAACATTATGTTTGATATTTAAAAAAATGGGGGAAAATTCCAATTAAATACCATTTGAATTTGTAAAACCTCCAGAAGTCTCCCGAATTATTTGTAAAAAAATTGAGAGATACCAAGGACCTATGAGGGATATGCAAATTAAGGTGAAATTACCCTTTTGCCCTTAATTTTAAATAAATAAATAAAATCAGAATATCCTCTTCTGGCCTGACGTGGGGGTGGGGGTTTTTTTTGGGTTGAGGCATAGTTGGATGAATGCTTTGAGAACTAGTGAAGAATATGAGAATGGGGTGGAAGAGTTTATTGAATTTGCTAGAAGGAATGTGGCTACAAAAAATGGGATGTATTATTGTCCATGTGTTAATTGTTTAAATGGGGTTCGACGAGATATTGCTGATATAAGGGATCATCTAATTTGTGATGGAATAAACCTTCGATACACAACGTGGATATGGCATGGTGAGGAGGTAACTACCCGTGCGTCCCACGCAAATGAAGTTGAGGTAGATGATGATCGAATGGAGAGAATGATTCATGATGTTGAGGTCGAATCTTTTGCACAGTCGGGTGAATATGATAGCGAGCGGAGTGATGCAGAGACACTTTTGTTCCTTGGGTGTACTAAGTATACACAGGTGACTGGGACCTCACATTTGGTCAACTTAAAGGCAGCTTGTAGGTGGATCGATAGTAGTTTCACGTCGCTGCTGGAATTCTTGTGTGATATGTTGCCATACGATAATGTACTTCCAAATCGTATATATGAAGCCAAGAAAATCTTGTTTACGATGGGTATGGAGTATAAAAAGATACATAGTTGCCCTAATGATTGCATATTGTACAGAAATGAGTATGAAGGCCTTAGTAATTGTCCGAAGTGTAAAACTTCACGATACAAAGTGAAGAAATGTGGTGGTTCTGGAGACTAGACAACAAAGAGGCAACCTTTGAAGGCATTGTGGTATCTTCCAATAATACAGCGGTTTAAGCGTCTCTTTACTAGTGAAGAAACAACAAAGAAGTTGAGATGGCATTCTGATGATAGAATAACTGATGGAAAATATCTTCGGCACCCGGCTGACTCTCCGCAATGGAAGAAAATAGACGAAATGTTCCCTCAATTTGGCAGTGAGCCAAGAAACCTTCTGCTGGGGCTTTGTACAGATGGCTTCAATCTGTATCAACCTCTTAGTAGCACCCATAGTGCATGGCCAGTTCTCCTTATAATACACAACTTACCTCCCTGGCTATGTATGAAACGCAAGTATGTGATGCTTTCTATGATGATTTCTGGACCAAAACAGCCCGGGAACAATATCGATGTGTAATTGGCGCCTTTGGTTGAGGATTTGAAGAAGTTGTGGGAGGAAGGCGCAGATGTGTTTGATGCATATAAGAAGGAGTCCTTCAAGTTGCATGCAATGATTTTTACCACGATAAACGACTTTCCCGCATACAGAAATTTGTCAGGGTAAGTGTCAAGGGGCATAAAGCATGTCCAATATGTGAAGCGGACACAAACTTCCATCAACTAAAGCATGAAAAAATTGGTCTACCTCGGTCACATGAGGTTTCTTCATTGGTTCCACCCATATCGTAAGTTAAGAAAGCGTTTTAACGGCTTACCGGAGCATAGAATGGCTCCAAAGGCATTAACTGGAGAGGATGTTTATAGTCGGGTGAAACATATCAATGTCATATTGGGTAAGCAGCAAAGGATTACGGGTAAGAAGAATATATGGAAGAAGAGATCAATTTTCTTTGATCTTCCATATTGGTGTAGTCTTGATGTGAGACACAATCTTGATGTGATGCATGTGGAGAAAAACGTTTGCGATAGCCTTGTCAGTACTCTTTTGCACATACCAGGGAAGACTAAGGATGGAATTAGTGCGAGACAAGGCCTGGTTGATATGGGAATAAGAGAACGGTTACATCCACAAGTAAGAGAAATGATAAGAGGGCTACATGGAGCCAACAGCTCATACACTATCAAAAGCGGAGAAAAAAAGTCTTTGTGGGTGTTTATATGACATGAAGGTTCCACAAGGATATTCTTCTAATTTTACAAGGTGTGTTTCAATGGACGATTTCAAGTTATTGGGAATGAAGTCCCACGATTATCATGTGTTGATGCAACAACTATTATATTCTTCTAATTTTACAAGGTGTGTTTCAATGGACGATTTCAAGTTATTGGGAATGAAGTCCCACGATTATCAGGCATTATGAAAGAGCTATTAGAGGCATTATGAAAGATGAAGTACGAACCACTATAACAAAATTGAGTATTTTCTTTAATGCTATCTGTAACAAAGTCATTGACATTGAAAAGTTGGATGAATTAGAAAATGAGGGTTATATTATTTTGTCCCAACTATAGATGCATTTTCCTCCTGCATTTTTTGATATAATGGTGCATTTGAAAGTGCACTTGATAAGGGAGGTAAGGCTCTACGGTTCAGTTTACCTAAGGTGAATGTACCCTTTCGAGCGATACATGAAGATCTTAAAAGGGTATTCTAAAAATCCTTATCGACCGGAAGCCTCAATTGTTGAAAGATATGTAGTTGAAGAGGCTATGGACTTTTGCAAAGAGTATCTATCAGGGACGACGATACAATCTCAGCATGACGAGGGGATAAGTGAGGGAACTCGAGGAATCAAACTGAAGAATAAGCCTCGTGAAGAGGTGTTGCAAGCACACCTGTACATCTTGAATAATATGGAAGAAGTTCAACCATACATTGATGAACACAGAAAGAGTTTGAAGAATATGAATCCAAGGAAGAATGACATGCAGATATCTAATGAGCAAAAGAAGACGTTCAAAAGTGGTTCGAGGAGAAGGTATTGCACGAGATCGGAGTGTCGGATACAATTGAGTGGTTCGCCTGGGGGCCTTCTTTTCAGGTTATCACTTGGAGTAGTTATGATATAACGGGTATACTTTCTACACAAAAGACCAAGATGACAGAAGTTCTGTGCAAAATAGTGGGGTGATGGTTAAAGTTGAATCCATGCACTTTTCGAGTTCGAAAGACAAAAACCCGGTATTAGCATCAATGGCCTATTATGGAGTTATTGAAGAAATATGGGAGATGAGCTACAACAAGTTCATAGTTGCTTTAATGAAATGTAAGTGGGTTAGCAATAATGTTGTTGTAATAGATCCACAATTTGGATTTGTCTCAGTTGATCTTCAAAGAGTTGGTTATAGAGATGAGCCATTCATTCTAGCAAGCCAGACGAAACAAGTGTTTTATGTTACAGACCCTGCAAATAAAAAATGTCCATTGTACTTCAAAGTAAAAAACAGAAGTATGGTGAAGAATCCTTCGACCTTGATGATACACCCCCTTTCACAACAAATCCCCCTACAACACGTGAAGTAGAATTGGTAGATGATGAAGAATATGCTGCAAGAAACGATCATTGTGAAGGAATATGGGAAACCATATAAAGTAAGATTTTAAGTTATGAAATACTTCTATGTTATTTTTGTGGTGGTTTAACATTTTAGTTCATTTTATTAATCTGTTTACTATTTAATAACCTATCTAACATTGATTTGTCCTTGATGAACATGAACATGTCTAGCTCTAACGAGTCAGGAGGTGATAGAGTTGACGAGCCCGTTGTGAGAAGGGGTAGAGCTAGCACACAGATGAGTGCGCTAGTGGACCGTCTTGACCATCAAAAAGAGAGGCTGCATGTGGACTTTGATGACAATATGAATCCAATTGGTCCAGAGGAAGACAATTTCATTAGCTATTTAGGCTATCTGGCTCGAAGCAAAGTCCACATTGTTTACTCTGCTTGGAAGTTCATTTATGAGAAAACGAAGCAGTTGATTTGGGCACAAATTTTGGTACGTCACTTTCGATATATTTGCATTTGTGTAACATCCCATTTTCAAAAGCAGTATAATTTTTTTTTTCATCAGAGTAGAGCATCGGAGCGTAAGAGTAACTGATACTTATATTCAAAATGCCGTAAGTCTGGCTGATTACAGAAACGGTACAGTGACCGAGAGTTTTTAAAGTAAATAACAACAGAAGTGTCTCCCTGGCAACACCCATGCTGTGGCAACAAAAGAAATTCTCCGGCTGGGACTCTAAGCGTGCTGCTTGCCCTTATCTTCGGCGCTCGGTCCTCCTGACCCTGAAGCTATTTTAAATGCTGAGGTCCAAATGCACATCGGACCTCAGGTAACGGTTAACCTCATATTTACATACACAACATATGGAAGACATCATAGCATTAATCAAAACATAAGTATATAGCAGATGGAAGATTAATATAACAACGTAACGACACATCTCATGTAAAGTTATCTATGCTAACGATGACACATCGCATGTAAAGTTATCTACGTTAACGTACACATCTCATGTAAAGTTATCTATACAATTCACTCGTATAGTCGTCTATCACATATAAGTATACAATAAATATCAGAGTTAGTGTTACAGTACGCGAACGTACCTTCGTTGACGGTACTCTCGGTACGTTTTACGAAAAACTGTATTTTTGACAGCGGCCCAACGGCGGTACAACAGCGGTACAACAGCGATGAGATTATCTCAGATATCCTATAAGGATAACTTTTATCAACTTCTAGCAGTATAACATGCATTTTAGGTACAAATTACCATTTTGCCCCCGAACCCCAAATCGGCGGAATTTCGCGGAACTTTTGTTTTTTCTATCTCTCCAATTTTGAGATCTTTTCCCTCATCATATTTTCGAAATATATATCATATTTACCCCTAAATATGATATCTAGACTATCTTGAAAAATTAAAGATAAATCTAGCATTCCTACTATATCTACCGAAAGAACTACCGAAACTTAAGACTAGGGACCAAAGAACTTACCAGGGCCCGGCTAGAACTTCCTCAGAGCTCTTCCTTCTCTCTAACCTCTCTCTAGGATTGGTTGTGGTGTGAAAAATGAAGAAGAGGAGCTTGGTATTTATAGAAGAGACGGAAGGCAGAACGGTAAATAATTCGAACTTCGATCGACGAATATGGACCGTAGGATCGCATTTTTGAGGACAAAACACTCTTGGCCCTCCATTTCTTGTGCAGACCCCCTCCCCAATAGTCAACAAAATGATGTCATCTTGATGGTGACATCGACGGTACCGATAAAGTTTCGGATCGGTGTCCGAAACGCGTAATCTTGACGAATCGCGAAATCTTGACAGATTTTGAAGTTTCTTTCTTTCTCATTAGGAATATCTAGTTTAATGAAATTTATGATCCCATTAAGGGTATTCCGTTATCTGAAGATTTTAGGAGACGTCTTGATTACGGAATTGAATTAGGAAACTCTAGTTTGTGGCGAAATTCACTGGTTCGTAATATGATCGATCTAAGTGACCTTATTCCTGGTTTCCAAAACTCGCTTGTTTTCTCTAAGTCACTTTTAGCACTATCTGCCATTTCCTAATTACCCGGTACTCCTAATTACGCTGTTGGTTTCAGAAACGACTTCTGAGACCGCTCAATCCGAGATGGATTTCACTAGTTCATAAAAAGTCCAGTGGTAAAAGACTAAATTTCTATATCTTGTGGTAGAATTTCATTTCTATATGTTCTCATATCTCTGTTGGCTCTTTACCGATTATATTATTATTTTATTCAAAATATCTAGATATTTATTTATTTTTATTTTATTTTTTATTTAATTTTCTAAGCATAAAATATTTTATTAATATTTTATTATTTATTTAATTATTAATTTCGAATTTCTCCCGAAATTAATTATTCACTAATTAATTTACTTATATCTTAATCTAAACAATTAGCCACTAATTACTTAATTAGCCACTTACTAATTGTTGATAATTTTCATAATTAGGATAAATTATTATCTCACAACTATTGCACCGACATTGGTATTTTATGTCCTATGTAAAATATTAAAAATCATGGGGCCATAAAGTGCTTTTAATATTATTATATTTATGCTTCTCTATTTTTCAAGGAAATAATCCCAAAAATTCCTAAAATTAGAGACAACATACTTCCCAAGTTTTTGTCAATATTTACGATCATATGGGATTTATCATAATGTTTTCGAGCCATTTTTACGCCATTTTTATAAAATACATTTTTCAAGGATTTTAGCTCTTTATCTCTCCTAATTCCCATAGTAATTACCTTAGAAAATAAGATAATTATTACTTATTATTTGAAACCACATATTCACCTATTTTCAATAGGTATTATTTACTAAAATATAATATTCCAGATAAATAATTATCCGGGTATTACAATTTGTATCATTTGTCTTATTACTTAAAATTTAATTATCTTTCCTTTTACCTTGCAGCAAACGTACGACGTCCTTAACAATACGGCAATGTACAAGCATTGGATGGGGGAAGTCTGTCTACGTTGGAAAGACTTTAAGAACAAGCTGACTAAAAAGTTTATTCGAGGGGAAAGGAGGAACGAGGATCCATGTCAGATGTATTCTTATATTTCTCCTGAGGACTGGAGGGAATGTGTGGCGTCACGGCAAAATCCAGAATTTCTTGTAAAATTTCTTTCATATCATATCTTTTATTTGAATCTACTTGACAACGTAGGCTCAGTTTTATTTGTTTTTGTGTCACATGAATTAAGTCAAGCCAATAAAGAGAGGCAAGCGGGAAATAAGTATTCGCATTTCTGTCTCATGGTGGGTATAGAAAGCTTGAATGGAGAATGATGGAAGAACAGTTAGCTGCCTAAGCTGATCCTTCCATTCTTGTCCAGCCCCTTGAACGTCCTCCTTGTCACAAAAAATGGAAAGCTACGAGGATGAAGGGTGAAAAATACATAAATGCAGATGTTGCTGAGGTTGCCTGAAAGATTGTAAGTAGTTAAATTAGACATTTTAAATAGCCTTAGTTGTTTCATATTATAGGGTTTAGTTGTTATTTATGAAACATCTTATGATACATGACTTGAGGAACAGAGTTCCCATGAGTCATTTACGTCGGGTTTACTGATGAACATTTTGTCAACGGCGATTGGGAAGCCAGATTACCTTGATCACATTCGAGGGGAGACTAGGGGAGTTACTGCCGCAAAATATTTTGGATAGCGTTCATGGTTCTATGACGATAACAACCCTAGTCCTTAGCTTGTAGCCAAAATTTGAGCGGGACTATTTGAAGAAATCATAGAACAAGTACCTGGTGAAGTGAAAACTATGATAGATTCGAGGGACAATACGGAACATACAACCGGCGAATCCCCGGACTTCCCTAGTAGTAAAGAGAGTTTTAACCCTTCGAATGTTGATCTCGGCGAACCTTATAACACTCCACAGGGAGCACAACCTTGCACTCTCTATTTGGATGTCCCACACCGGTGTATTGTTGCCGATGCTCTTATTTACACAGATCACACCACCCACCATAATATTGAAATTCCAGAAGACCTACGTAGGGTAACTGTGAAATGTGTTTGAGAGGGGGAAGAAAAAACAGACATCCTGATTGATGATGACGAGGTTCCCGATTTAGGCCAGGCCAGAGGATCGTTCATCCTTTGGCCGAATCATCTTATTCAGATGGCGGCGGCGACACCTCCAATGGTATGAAATACATTACTAGAACTTGCTTTTCATTGGTAACTCACTCATAATATGTTTGTTTATGTTTTCATAGAATGAACAATCTGTGGTCAGATTTCCCTACTTAGCACAACTGCGAGACATGTACAAGGACATCAACTATATCTCCTTGCATATGCGTTCGGGCATTGTCGGCTTAGAAAAGTCATATGACTTTACAGTTGACAATAAAGATCTGCAACAGTTTATGCATTTTGAGGATTTAGATTTAGTCGTTCTTGAACTTGCGATAATGTAAGTTTTTTACCCTTTAATTATTGCATTGATCTTTTTTGTTTTCTATACTCAACAACGCTTATCATTTTATTTCGATCATAGTGTTTGCTACGACATATGTGTCCAGAAAGGCCGAACGGGTTTGTATAGATTCTTAAGTCCAATAAACACGACGAAGAATCCCAATAAGTTAGCCAGAAGGATGCTTTATGTTCGTTGTACAATTGCCGAGGAAGATTTTCCTTGTTATCTAGCCCCAATACTTGAAGGGTATGTATTTTAGTTTTGTCTATTTAAGATTTTTAAGAATAAATTCCTTTCTTATATTCATTTAATATTGAAATGTATATGCTGTAATGGTCATTAGACCATGTGTGTTGTTTGTCCCTCCAAGAATGTATGTTATTGGTTGGATCCCTTAGGTGGCAAGCCGAACGATGAAATCAAATCCATGTTTGCCAAGTAAGTAAATTTTCGTCTAAATCTATGATCATTTAGCTATATCTGTTAATTTCGATTTTAATGATAGTGTACTCAAGGCGGCTAGATCGATTTCTGGAACACGAGAGAAGGGTGGACCAAAGTGGTCTTATCCGAAAGTAAGTAGTTTCAATTCAAGTTATTTCATTGACACAGTAGCTTTTGATATGCCTTTATTCATTTTAACAATTTCCTTTTGATTTATAGTGCCCTCGACAACCAGGGAACTCTGAGTGCGGATACTACGTTATCTATTATATGCATACCATTGTTGAGAACGGACGTACTATAGGTTTTCAACACGTACGTAATCGCTCTGTGATTCTCAAATGATAATATTTTTGTTGTTGTACTTGAGTTGTTAATTATTTCATTCACTTCATTGGTTTAACTTATACCTTGTTTTCCAATTTATAGCTTTTTGATAGTGTGGATCCGTGCTCAGAGGAAGACATCGATACAGTTTGAAACGCTTTGGCTGCACATTTTCTTCAACATATATAGATATGTACGTCATGTGTTGCCTTTTCCGCCTTTATGCCTCCATTTAATTGACGATATTTGCAGTAGCAATGTAACATGTTTTACACTTCTTGCATGGTTAAAACTTGAGACTATTGGATTTTTGAAGAAGTGAGATTTGAGAGTTTAAAATGTAGCCCGCAAATTTTTTCTAGAAGTTTTTTATTTGTTTATTTTTTCCCTTCTAACTATCTCTCAACTAACTCGTATTTTTCTTTCGGGATAATCATGTTGCTGATTTCCTTCGGTTGTATTGTTTGGACTCATCATTGGAAGGCCATTTGCATGATTATTGGGGATAAGCTTTGGGTTCCACCAGGCATTGATTAGTGTGGGTTCAAATTGACTCTTATGCATTTATCGTAAGTCTGGATATTTTGATTATCCGTGAGACTGTCGGGTGCTATGAGTGGCAGCTCTTATTTGAAGAATTGGGTGATTTGAGATGGGTTCAAACCTGGTGTTGGGTTATAATTTGGTACGTTTGGTAAATTTGAGTGATCTCCACTAGTTCTAGTTGTGCATAGAGAGTGTATATGTCCTGAATATGGAAGAGTGTGCCATTAGTGGATTTTATCAAACTTGAAAATACATTAAGCTCATGTTGCTTTATGTGGTTACCAAGTCTTCTTACATTTGCAATATGGATAATGTATGCAGGGAACGTGCTTGAAAGATTGGGCAGCTCAACCCCCTCCTCCCCCTATCAAATTGATCCTATACTTGAGGATTTGTTTAGTGCTAGGAACTAGGAAGTGCTTTTTGTATTTTAATTTGTTCTATCATCGCTGTAATATGGTTTCAGTTTTTTGTTTGTAATTATTTCAATGCCCAGTGAGAAATATAAGTAGCATGTGATAATATATATATATATATATAAGGCGTCCCAAATTTAGGTCTAGGACGCCTTATATAAATATTTGGCGTCCTGATTATACATAGAGGACGCACAAAATCACTTTTTGGCGTCGTGGAATTAAAATCAGGACGCTAAAAATCACGTCTGAATTACCTGATGCTTTGGCGAAAATAAGGCGTCATATGTTTTATTTAGGACGCCTTAAATATGTTTTATTTAGGACGCCTTAAATATGTTTTATTTAGGACGCCTTATCTTTAAGGCGTCCTGAATAAAGCATAGGACGCCTTTGTTAAGGCATCCTGAATAAAGCATAGGACGCCAAAAATCTTAATTTACAACTACCCCTGGTCAGACGTCTCTATGAAAAGGGACGTTAATTGCCTCTAATTTAGGACATTAATTTGCTTTTTTGTAGTAGTGATAGTTGAGGATTTTCCATCCATGGCCATATAATGTTGCTAGCGAGAGGAAGAAAGTGGCAGAGAGTTAGAGAGAGGGAGTGTTTGAGTTTTGGAAGAAGGGAATGGAAGAAAGAGGAAGGGGGTGGGGATGTTTTCTTTACTGACACTTGAGAAGATATAATATGGAGATGGAGGGGGTAACCGAGTAAGGGAGGGAGTATGGGAGAGAAGGAAGAATGAGATAAGGAGAGGGGTAGTACAGAAAACTTAAAAGCTTAAGCATTGTATTTAATAGTGTGGGGCTACCATAAATAGTGACAACCGTGGCATTATTGAGGACTTGGTCACTTTTGCGTCATTTTGAAACTTTATAGGCAGTTTTATAACAAAAAAAGATTTATGATGGTGGGTTGAAAAAAGTTGGTGGATATTTTTATCCTTTAACCTTTTTTTTTACTTTTACCCTTTTGTATGAGAGAGATATGACTAATAATAAATGCATATTTCAAAATCATGTTTTTATAAGAGCAAAATAGAAATATTATATCAACTTAATACACATTAAATAACTTAACAAATATTCTTTAGCTCTTGTGAATTTCTTAACAACATTTCATATTTTTTGGCGGGATGGACTGCTTCATTTAATTACTAAATATATAGGAACGCTCATTTATTATAAGAATATAGAAGGTAGCACTGGAGGAAGTAAATATGAGAATATAGCAAAATCATACACTAGACACAGAAACGGGGAAGTGGAGCTAGACACACATCCCACTACTTCAGAAAGTACTTTTAACGTCTTTTTTTTTTTTGGTATTTTCTATGTCCCTTTTCAGGGGGACGCCTATATAAGTGACGTGGTAAAGCCTTGGAATAACGTCTGTTAAAAAAGGGACACCGTAAGAGACTTACGATGTCTCTTTTTTAAAACAGACGACGTGAGTTTCTTTCTTTTTTTAAAAAAAAAAAAAACTTCTTTAGTTAGCGATGAAGCCACCGAGCAGAGGGAAGAGATGAATGCCACAAGTTGGTGAATCAACATAGAACATTGGAGATCTGTTCCTGAAGGGTTCAAAACTGAGATGGGTGAGAGAGTGTGTAATACAGGATAATTATTTATATCGGAATATTATATTTCGATAGATAATACCTATTGAAAATAGGTGAACATGTGGTTTCAAATAATAAGTAATAATTATCTTATTTTTAAGGTAATTACTATGGAAATTAGGAGATAAAGAGCTAATATGTATTTTTAGAGCATTAAATGGCCTAAAAATATTATGATAAATCCCAAGAGGTAGTAAAATATTTATAAAAAATTAGAAAGTATGTTGTCTCTAATTTTAGGAATTTTTGGGATAATTTCCCTTGAAAAATAATGAGGCAAAATTAAGTATTATTTTGGGATCATAAGTGACCCCATGATTTTTAATATTTTACATGGGATATAAAATACCAATGTAAGTAAAATAGTTGTGAGTTAATGATTTATCCTAATTAAGAAAATTATCAAAAAATTAGTAAGTGGCTAATCTGGTAATTAATGGGATAATTAAGGTATAAAGTAAATGAATTAAAAATAATTTAAATAATTATTTTTAATTGGAGAAATTCGAAATTATTAAATAAAAAAAAAAAAAAAATATTTTATGCTTAGAAAAATAAATAAAAAAAAAAAAAAAAAAAATCTAGATATTTTGAATAAAATAATAATATATATGGTAAAGAGCCAACGGGACATTTGAGAATGGATAGAAATAAAATCCTACACCAAGGTATAGGGATGTAGTCTAAGTCATCCGAACTTTTTATGAACCAGAAGTGAAATTCTATCTCGGATTGAGCGGTCTCGAAATCGTTCTGGAACCAACGGGGTATTTAAGACACCGGATAGGAGAGAGAAAATGAAGATAGAGGATTTAGAGTCAATGCGAAACAAGTAGTTGCCGTGAATTAGGAATCTAGTGACTTAGGTCGATCATATTACAAACCAATGGATTTTTGCCTAGATTTGCGACGCTTCCGAATTCAATTCCGTAATCAAGACGTATGTCCTAAAATTCTTCAGCTGATAAAGAATACCCTTAATGGGATCATAAATTTCATTAAACTAGATATTCCTAATGAGAAAGAAAGAAACTTCAAAACTCGTAGTCGGCGCATTTCGCGATTCGTCAAGATTACGCGTTTCGACACCGGACGAAACTTTATCGGTACCGGCTCGAGATGTCACCATCAAGATGACATCATTTTGTTGACTATTGGGGAGGGGAGGTCGGCACAAGCAAATGGAGGGCCAATAGTGTTTTGTCCTCAAAAATGCGATCCTACGGTCCATATTCGTCGATCGAAGTTCGAATTATTTACCGTTCTGCCATCCGTCTCTTCTATAAATACCAAGCTCCTCTTCTTCATTTTTCACACCAAAAATCTGCCCCTTAGAGAGAAGTTAGAGAGAAGGGAGAGCTCTTGAAGTTCTAAGCCAAAGCCGGGGTAAGTTCTTCGGTCCTTAGTCTTTAGTTTCGGTAGTTCTTTCGATAGATATAGTAGGAATGCTAGATTTATCTTTAATTTTTCAAGATAGTCTAGATATCATATTTAGGGGTAAATATGATATATATTTCGAAAATATGATGAGGGAAAAGATCTGTCAAAATTCTGGAGAGATAGAGCGAAAACAGCGAAGCTATGGCGAAATTCCGCCGATTAGGGGTTCAGGGGCAAAATGGTAATTTGTACCTAAAATGCATGTTATAGTGCTAGAAGTTGATAAATGTTATTCTTATAGGATATCTGAGATAATCAGACCGCTGTTGTACCGCCGTCGTACCGTTGTTTCACCCGCTGTCAAAAAGTACCGTTTTCCGTCAACGAAGGTACGTTTGCGTACTGTAACACTAACTCTAATATTTATTGTATTCGTATATGTGATATGTGTGTTGTATATGTGTTGGTGGTATGTTATTTGAATGCATGGTGATGTTAGAGGATAACCGAACATTTAAATGCGGCTGGGAGCGATATGTCCGTATGCGGCGGGAGCGATATATCTGTATTCGTTGGGAGCGGTGTGTCTTCGCTGGGAGCGGTATGTCTGCATTCGCTGGGAGCGATACATGTAGGAATGGTTCATTTGTTACGCTGATATACTGTATATGTAAATATGAGGTTAATCGTTACATGGGGTCCGTATGCATTGGACCTAAACTCTTAACATAGCGTCAGGTTCAGGAGGACCAAGTACCGAGGAGAAAGGCAAGCAGGCCGCATAGAGATCTGGCTGAAGATCTCTTCTGTTGACACGACATGGTCATTCTTGGGGAGACACTTTTGTTGTTATTCACTTTAAAAACTCTCGGTCATTGTACCGTTTTTGTAAATCGCCAGACTTACGGCATTTATAAATATATGTATCAGTTACTCAATCGCTCCGATGCTCTACTCTGATGAAAAAAAAATATACTGCTTTTGAAAATGGGATGTTACAGAGTGAATGGAAAGGTGAAGTGGTTCAGCGACTATAAGGGCTTGGCTTCATAACCCCTGACGATGGCAACGAGGATCTTAGGGGAACAGATCATAAAATTGAACACCAAAGCTACACAGAGTCCAAGAGGGAGAAATATTGAACTGATGTTGGTGCCCCGGAGTCCAAGAGGGAGAAAAACAGAGCTACAAAGCGAGTAATTGAAAAAAAAAAGCATGAAACAAAAGGAAGAATGGAGTGAGAAATAGAGAAATAAACCGAGCTACAAATATGTAGCTTTCAAGAACGAGTAACCAAGAACAAAGAGCTTTGAAACAAGTGACCAAGACCGTAGCTGAAGAACGAAGCAAAGGCGGCACCTTTCACGGTGAAACATTGATGACTATCGATCTTGGGAACTCCTGAAACTTGGTGCCATGGATGGAGTAAGAGATTAAGAAAGAACTCGAAGGGAGAGAGACCAATAGAGGGATCGATGACCGAACTTGGCATCTTAACGAGGCCACCGGCAGAGGCACCATCCTAGCCATCGCTGTCTCTGTCAGGGGAACTCTGAAGATTCCTACAACGTCTAGAGCCCACATCAATCCGAACTCGAAACTGAGGAAGAACTAGAAAAGGCCGTCCAATAGTAAGGGCTTTACATGGAGGACGAAGATAGCGAGTGAGAGAGAGAATTGAACTTAAAAGATTTATATGTTTTCTTACTCTTTTGGCGTCCCAATTTTAGAAAGGTCGCCGAAAGCCTTGTTTTTGGTTTCCCTTTTCAAATTGGGACGCCAAAAGTAGGGCTTTTAGCATCCCAATTTTGAAAAAGGGACGCCAAAAATCAACTTTTGGCATCTTTTTTTTTGTTAAAGGGATGCCCAATATGTCAAAATTCCCACACATAATTATAAAATGCCACCGTCTTTATGTTTTACTTCTTTTTTGGAAAACAAACATTTCTTAGGGATGTAAAATCCATATTTTGTGGTAGTGTCCTCTTAATTTTTAATGCTTCTGCAACGAGGGAGAATCAATTTGCAGTAGGTAGTAACAATAGCCAATATTCATATTTTTCACCATTAATTACCACTATCCTGTCTTTGCCGTTAAAGTTTTCAATACAACAGAGAATTTGATTCACGATCGAGTGAGTGAGGAACATGGGTCGAATGGTTCATCACATGAATGGAGGCACTAGATAAACAAGTTATGCTAACAATTCCTTATTACAGGTACATACGTAAGACATATGTTCATACATGCATGCATGTATGTTAAGGTGCAAATTTATCTTGAAAGTTTTTGATGAGGAACAATATTGTCTTTCAACTTTTTTTAGGTTCAATATCACCCTAAAAGTTTCAAAATGTAGCAATTTTGCCCTATACTATTAAAAAAACTAACATTACCCGTTAAAAAATTAATTTTGATCCTAACCTTTTAACGGTAAGGGCTAACATAGGTCCATTTTAACACTTTAGGAACCACACTAAACCTCAAAAAAATTTCAGAGGAATATTGCTCTTCAGTGAAAACTTCAGGGGCAAATTTAATTTGCACCTTTCCATATATATATATATATATATATATATATGTGTGTGTGTGTGTGTGTGTTGCTTCATCTATTCATTTCTAACATCTCAATTGTGAGGATTTTTACGTACTAGCTACTACATGTACTTACTAAAATGCACAAAATTGGCATGGACAGAAAAAGGTGCTTTCTTTAACAAAGTCCATATGAGAGGAAGCCATAAGCTTCTTCTACAGTGAAAAGCTCCCATGAAGCCTATATTGTTTGTCACTTGTGAACTGATCCAAATTATGGAGATGTTATACAGAGACCTAAAGTAGAAATCTCCAGAATATTTCATCTTCTTAAATGATCTCCCTGGCAATGATTTGAACAACATCCTCAAGTCTCTTGAATGCTTCAAGCAAAAGATAAGTGATCAATATTGCTACATCACTGGGAATCCATGTTCTTTCAATGGTAGAATTCTTCCTATTAGTTCTTTGCACTTTGTTCATTCCTCCTGCAGTCTTCATTGGTTATCTCAATTATGTATACTTCATCACTCTCTCTTTGAAAGATTATTCAGATCAGTATGTTATTATGTTATTATTCCTACTTAAGATTATTGAGACTTTATTTATATGTTGTCAATATCTGTAAATTAATTAAAGTGCGGTTCAATAGCTAGTGAGTGAGATTATCAATTCCGAGTAGATAGTTGAGATAATTTTATGCCTTTAATTTTTCCCGTTTGGTTAAGGGATTTCTAGATTAGGACCACTTGACATTGGAAGGCCAGTGTGATTTCTGATTTCTAGTTTTGATTTTTACTTACCGTTTCTACTTTTCTAATTAGCTTAGATAAGGAACTCATCATTGTATTTTGTTGTCGCTTCTTATTAATTATCTGGATTTCAATTTTGACATGTAGGTCACCTACAAAAATGATAAAAGCCAAGTGAGAACAAATAATCAAGGGAATAAAAATGATTGATTAAATCCATTCAAAGTATGCAAAAAAGTACGAAAATTTCCAAATTACCCCCTTTCATACTTTGACACAATTAAATAAAAATAGAGTGCTAAAAGCTTAGAATTAAGTGGTTAAAACCATGAAAATTCTGAAATATATCGGTGGGTACTTTCTCATTATTTCTGTAATTTCTACTACTTCTTGGTTTCATGGTTTTGATCGCTTCATCGTTTATGGTGGTGGTTGTATGGCGGCTGGTGATGCTTTTTGGTGGGCTGGGAGAGAATGAGTTTTCTGGAAGGACATTTTGGTAATTTCAGATTTTAAACACATTTAAATTAACAAAGATTTATAACAATTTTTAATAGGCATAGCAAGAGTATTTTAAAACCTTAACTCAGTTCAATTTCCACTTCTAATTCCTGCATAACCTCTTCCAAAATACTCAACGGAGCATACTAACCATGGTGAGGCCGCCTCCCCAAACCCCTCACCAGGGGCCCCACCGGCCAATATTAGTTTATGTCAATTATATTAATTAGTTTGTTGTGGAAAAATTTGACAAATGTTTATGCACCCTATGTGAAAAAAAAATGACTACTTAAAAAAAAAAAAAACTTGACATGATGGCCCCTTAAAATTACATTCTCTCCAACCCTTACATTGTGGAAAAATTATGCACCCTATGTTGTTACCTCATTTTTAATTAAGTGTTTATAGTTTACTACTACAAATAGAGAGAATAGTGACGGACATTTTGTGACACTTCTTTGAAGAAGTCACATCTTCTTTTGGATTTTTTTATTTTTTAAAAAAAAATTGGGATGATATGGCCCTTTTTCAGAAAAGCGCCACAGCTGCTTATAGACCTTATGTGGTGCTTGCTTGACCAAGCACCACATAAGTTTTTTTTAATAATTAAAATAAAATAACAATTGTGCCACATCTGCTAATGATGACTTTGTGTGGCGCTTGCATTAGAAAGAGCCACACAAATTATTTTTTAATATGTTCTCCAAACCCTTTCTCATTAGCTCCCACTTTAGCCGTAGCGTGACCCCTAGTTTCCAGTAGCTCTCTTGCCGATTTCCTCCTTCGTTTTCCTTATCCTCTTGTCTCCACTCCCATTGACCACTTCCTTTATTTATCCTTGATCCGCACTCCCATTGGCCTCTTCCTTTCCTTATCCTTGTGCTCACTCCCTTCTCTTTTTCCATGCATAGACGACCCCAACGCACCCACTTCGTCCCCAACACACGCACCCACTTCCATTATTTACTTTGGTCCCCGTAATACCCTAGGATAATTATTTATCTCGGAATATTATATTTCAATAGATAATACCTATTGAAAATAGGTGAACATGTGGTTTCAAATAATAAGTAATAATTATCTTATTTTCTAAGGTAATTACTATGGAAATTAGGAGAGATAAAGAGCTAAAATGTATTTTAGGGCATTAAATGACCTAAAAATATTATGATAAATCCCAAGAGGCAATAAAATATTTATTAAAAATTAGAAAGTATGTTGTCTCTAATTTTAGGAATTTTTTGGATTAATTTCCTTGGAAAATATTGATGCAAGATTTAATATTATTTTGGGGATCATAATTGACCCCATGATTTTTAATATTTTACATGGGATATAAAATACCAATGTAAGTAAAATAGTTGTGAGATAATGATTTATCCTAATTAAGAAAATTATCAAAAATTAGTAAGTGGCTAATCTGGTAATTAATGGGATAATTAAGGTATAAAGTAAATGAATTAAAAATAATTTAAATAATTATTTTTAATTGGAGAAATTCGAAATTATTAAATAAATAAAAAATAAAAATAAAAAATAAAATATTTTATGCTTAGAAAAATAAATAAAAAATAAAAGAAAAAAAAATAAATATCATGATATTTTTGTAAAATTGTATTATTATATAATATAGTGAATAGTAATGGAATAAATAGGAAACGGATCCTATCTAGAGAACCAAGAATAGGAATTCCAAAGTCAAGGTAAAATATTGATCAGTGAGTTTTTACCTTCAAGTGACCTCTTAGGAAGTTAATTAAAGTAGAAGCGCATTTGCCTAATAAGACGAAATAGGGAAAAATGCATATATTCACATTTTGGATTTGAAGAAAATAATTATAACTCAACATCTAGAGATGAGTTTATAATTATCTGGACATATTTGGAATCAGTGAATTATTATCCAGAGATTGATGATTCCGAAAGCGATTTCCGACACGGACGTGTTCGGACACGTTTTCGAGAAAACTTCAACTGGATTCGTTGGAACCTGTAAGGGACCGAAATCTAAGTTAAATTAGATATTCTTGATGAGGAAGAGAAGATCTTCAAAGTTATGAATTCAGAATTTTGAGATTTCTCCAGAAAGACGCGAAACGGAGATCGAACAAGGAAAATGTCGAGCCGGCCATAAAGCAAGTTGACTCACCACTCTTGGACCAATGGCTTGCTGCCACATCACTCCCCAATGTCGACTAAGGGCTGCCCATGGTCAAGAATTAACCACCATTTATCCTTTATTTTACTTGGTTATAAGGTAAGAGAAAATTACAAGATTTGGAATATGGAAATTACCAAAGTGGCACAATTTTTGCCTATATAAAGGCATGAGCACCTTCATCATTTTTCACACCAAAAATCTGCCTCTTAGAGAGAAGTTAGAGAGAGAAGCTCTGGAGAAAGTCTGAGCAAAGTCTGGGTAAGTTCTTCGGTCCTTAGTCTTTAGTTTCGGTAGTTCTTTCGGTAGATATAGTAGGAATGCTAGATTTATCTTTAAATTTTCAAGATAGTCTAGATATCATATTTAGGGGTAAATATGATACATATTTCGAAAATATGATGAGAGAAAATATCTGTCAAAATTCTGGAGAGATAGAGCGAAAACAGCGAAGCTCTGGCGAAATTCCGCCGATTAGGGGTTCAGGGGCAAAATGGTAATTTGTACCTAAAATGCCTGTTATAGTGCTAGAAGTTGATAAATGTTATCCTTATAGGATATCGAGATAATCGGACATTGTTGTACCGCGTCGTCTGCATTTGTTTCACCCATTGTCAAAAATTACCGTTTTCCGTAAAACGTCACTCGTAGTCGACAACGAAGGTACGTTCGCGTACTATAACACTAACTCGATGGTTATTGTATGCATATATGTATTTTCCTCCTCTGTCATGCTGTATTTTCTATGTTGTGCCTTAACCTTACATCGATTTGTATTGTTATTGCCGTCCATATCCGATTATGTCCAATGTCCGTTGTGCCTTAACCTTACATCCGATCGTATTGTTATTGCCGTGCATATCGATCATGTACATTTCTTCTTGTGCCTTAACCTTACATCCGATTGTATTGTTATTGCCATATATATCTCGATTATGTATACCCTACTTTGAACGTAGTAAGTGTCATCAAAATTCCATGAATATCTGTAGTACTTATATGATGTATGTAAACATGAGGTTAACCGTTACCTGGGGTCCGGTGCATTGGACCTCAGCTCTTAACATAGCGTCAGGTTCAGGAGAACCAAGGACCGAGGAGAAAGGCAAGTAGGCCGCATAGAGATCCGGCTGAAGATCTCTTCTGTTGACACGGCATGGCCATTCTTGGGGAGACACTTTTGTTGTTATTCACTTTAAAAACTCTCGGTCATTGTACCGATGTTGTAAAAACCGGACTTACGGCATTTGAAATATATGTATCGTTACTCAATCGCTCCGATGCTCTACTCTGATGAAAAAAAAATATACTGCTTTTGAAAATTGGGATGTTACAGTCCCATTTCCTCCACTCATCTCCATCCCAATGATCCCATAAGTACACACTCACTTTTCTTTTCTTTTCTTTTTTTTTTTTAAAAAAAAAAACAACAAAAAAATTAAAGCTACATGCAACCTTTTCTTTTTATTTTTCCTTTATTAACTTTTTTTTCCCCACGTGTTGTACTGGAAGTTTCAACTCACTCTAGTTAAGCTTCCTATACACTATAAGTCTTTTTAATCTTTGAGCTTACAAATCAAATTTTATTAGTAGTCAATTTTTTAATTTGCTCAATGTCTCTTATATTTAAGTTATTATGAAATATAAAAAATTATTCTCATTTTAATATGCTGAAAAATAAATGAGATGAAATTGAAAATTATTATAAATAGGTTGTATGTGAAGATATGTAATAGTTATCATTTTTAGTTGTTGTAGTAATTGTTATTGATGAGTTGCATATGTAGAACAATTATTTATTTTTAACACTTGTATTTTATTAGTTGGGTTGCAATGGTTTCTAATTTGCCTATGATATGCATTGGCAAATATGATTTCTTTTATTTTGAGCTGTGAAAAACTATTATGATGCTTCAGGATTTATTCACTCTCTCACCCATCTCAGTTCTGAACCCTTCAGGAACAAATCTCCAATGTGCTATGTTGATTTACCAACTTGTGGCGTTCATCTCTTCCCTCTACTCGCGCGGTGGCTTCATCGCTAACTAAAGAAGTTTTTTTTAAAAAAAAACAAAAAACAAGAAACTTACGTCATCTGTTTAAAAAAAGAGACATCGTAAGTCTCTTACAGTGTCCCTTTTTTAACAGACGTTATTCCAAGGCTTTACCACGTCACTTATATAGGCATCCCCCTGAAAAGGGACATAGAAAATGCAAAAAAAAAAAAAAAAAAAACAAAAAAAAAAAAAAAAAAAAAGACGTTAAAAGTACTTTTTGAAGTAATGGGATGTGTGTCTAGCTCCACTTCCCCGTTTCTGTGTCTAGTGTATGATTTTTCTATATTCTCATATTTACTTCCTTCAATGCTACCTTCTATATTCTTATAATAAATGAGTGTTCCTATATATTTAGTAATTAAATGAAGCAGTCCATCTCACCAAAAAATATGAAATGTTGTTAAGAAATTCACAAGAGCTAAAGAAGATTTGTTAAGTTATTTAATGTGTATTAAGTTGATATAATATTTCTATTTTGCTCTTATAAAAACATGATTTTTAAATATGCATTTATTATTAGTCATATCTCTCTCGTACAAAAGGGTAAAAGTAAAGAAAAGGTTAAAGGATAAAAATATCCAATAACTTTTTCAACTCACCACCATAAATCTTTTTTTTTTGTTATAAAACTGCCTATAAAGTTTCAAAATGAGGCAAAAGTGACCAAGTCCTTAATAATGCCACAGCTGTCACAATTTATGGTGGCCCCACACTATTAAAAACAATGCTTAAGCTTTTAAGTTTTCTGTACTACCCCTCTCCTTATCTCCCATACTCCCTCCCTTACTCGGTTACCCCCTCCATCTCCATATTATATATTCTCAAGTGTCGGTAATGAAAACATCCCCACCACCCCTTCCTCTTTCTTCCATTCCTTCTTCCAAAACTCAAACACTCCCTCTCTCAAACTCTCTGCCACTTTCTTCCTCTCGCTGGCAACATTATATGGCCATGGATGGAAAATCCCCAACTATCACTACTACAAAAAAGAAAATTAACGTCATAAATTAGAGGCAATTAACGTCCCTTTTCAGAGAGACGTCTGACCAGGGGTAGTTGTAAATTAAGATTTTTGGCGTCCTACGCTTTATTCAGGATGCCTTAACAAAGGCGTCCTATGCTTTATTCAGGACGCCTTAAATAAGGCGTCATGAATAAAACATATGACGCCTTATTTTCACCAAAGCATCAGGTAATTCAGACGTGATTTTTAGCATGCTGATTTTAATTCCAGGACGCCAAAAAGTAATTTTGTGCGTCCTCTATGTATAATCAGGACGCCAAATGTTTATATAAGGCGTCCTAGACCTAAATTTAGGACGCCTTATATATATATATATATATATATAATATCACCTGCTACTTATATTTCTCACTGGGCATTGAAATAATTAGAAACAAAAAATTGAAACCATATTACAGCGATGATAGAACAAATTAAAATACAAAAAGCACTTCCTAGTTCCTAGCACTAAACAAATCCTCAAGTATAGGATCAATTTGATAGGGGGAGGAGGGGGTTGAGCTGTCCAATCTTTCAAGCACGTTCCCTACATACATTATCCATATTGCAAATGTAAGAAGACTTGGTAACCACATAAAGCAACCTGAGCTTAATGTATTTTCAAGTTTGATAAAATCCACTAATGGCACACTCTTCCATATTCAGGACATATACACTCTCTATGCACAACTAGAACTAGTGGAGATCACTCAAATTTACCAAACGTACCAAATTATAACCCAACACCAGGTTTGAACCCATCTCAAATCACCCAATTCTTCAAATAAGAGCTGCCACTCATAGCACTCAACAGTCTCACGGATAATCAAAATATCCAGACTTACGATAAATGCATAAGAGTCAATTTGAACCCACACTAATCAATGCCTGGTGGAACCCAAAGCTTATCCCCAATAATCATGCAAATGGCCTTCCAATGATGAGTCCAAACAATACAACCAGAAAGGAAATCAGCAACATGATTATCCTGAAAGAAAAATACGAGTTAGTTGAGAGATAGTTAGAAGGGAAAAAATAAACAAATAAAAAACTTCTAGCAACAAATTTGCGGGCTACATTTTAAACTCTCAAATCTCACTTCTTCAAAAATCCAATAGTCTCAAGTTTTAACCATGTCAGAAGTGTAAAACATGTTACATTGCCACTGCACATATTGTCAATTAAATGGAGGCATAAAGGCGGAAAGGCAACACATGACGTACATATCTATATATGTTGAAGATGAAGACAGAATATCACCTAGAGCGGGGGTGAATAGGTGATTCCAAAAATTCTTTTTCTTAATTTTCACGGAGACACAAGAATAAAGGATAGAGATAAGGAAGAGAATTGAACAAGGGAGGATTTATCTTGGTTCGGTCTCAATCCACGAGACCTACGTCCGGTCCTTTAACTCCGGGTTTTTCACTATCTTTCAAATGTAATTACGAGACTACGTAAACGAAGGATGATCCCCTTACTTTCGGACTCCACTCCCCTTACAAGTTGTAATTAATCCTCTCTTAAGGTTCCTTAACCTCAAGTACAACTCACCGAAAAGAAATAAATAAGTGTTTGGAAACTCCTCACGAGTAGATAAAATGAACAATCGAAGAACACTCGAAATTAATGAAGTAGTTGAAACAGCGAATGAATCTTAAATCAAATTAATTGCTCAGCGTTTCGGTAGGTGTTCGAATTCAATACTCTGGCTACTTATAGACAGCCAATTAAAGTCCGTTGGTGAAGTTCTTCAAGTAGCCGTTGAGACTTATGAATGTTTCCGTTTAGACAGAAGAAATTATCGTCGTAGGTTGTTCGTCTGTCTTTCAATTTAATTCAACAGAGTTGACATTCTCTTTCATTCTTTTTGCATAGCCGTTGTGAGATAGCATTTAATGTGCAATAAGAATGTCGAAGAAGCTTTACTTCGATCGGAACAATTTACCTCGGTTTAGGCAACTTCATTTAATGCCTTGTCGGTCCAAAATGCTTTTTCAAAATCTGCTGGTAACTTGTGTCTAATTAAGTGAAACTTATCAACACATCGGGTTAAAAACATTTGATAGACTTAATAGGTAATAATCAGATGTGATAAACAAGAAGTAAAGATTTGAAGAATTACGCATACGAAGTTTTCTAAAGCGAGAGGCTACTTTGCTTGGGCAAGATTATTGGCTTGCTCGAGCAAACCTCTTGAAATGAAGTTAAAAGTGTCTTACGCGTCATTGATGCTCGGGCAAAGTATTTTGCACCTTTCGAGATGGTGCTCGAGCATGAATATAATCATGCTCGGGCAAGCTCCTTTACAAAAGCTTGGAAGTGCTCGCCGATGTTGCTCGAGCATGGTGATAGTCTTGCTCGGGCAAGACATAGACAGAGCGGAAAGATTAAAGCGCATCGTCGTTGTTTGAGGCAACGCAGAAAGCATGCTTGCGTAAATACGAGTTATGGTGATGTTGCTCGAGCATGAATGCGGGCTTGCTCGGGCAAGCTTCTTGATCAACGTTGTCTCGGGTATGCTCGGGCAAGTTTCTATTACGCTTGGGCATGATGCTCGAGCAAGCAATTTTTAGTGTTCGGGCAAGGTTCCTTCAAGAGGAAGAAAGTACTTTAGATCAATGATGCTTGGGCAAGCTTTTTCGTTTGCTCGGGCAACTTGCTCGGGCAAGCATTTTCTTTGCTTGGGCAAGACTACTTAGTCCGATGATTTTGCTTCGTCTCGATGTTGCTCGGGCAGACTTGTGGCCTTGCTCGGGCAAGCTCGTGCTTTCTGACGCTTTCGGGTGTTGCTTGAGCAAACTTCTTTTGCTTTTGCCATGACGTTGCTCGGGCAGGATTATGACCTTGCTCGGGCAAGGTCATGCTTTCTGACGCTTTCAGACGTTGCTTGGGCATGATCACTTTGAGCTTCATTTTTCCTTCAGAGACCCCGACGTTGCTCGGGCAAGACTATGACCTTGCTCGGGCAAGGTCATGCTTTCATATGCTTTTGAAGGTTGCTTCGGGCATGATTACGTTACCTTGCTTTTCCTTCTTTATCAAGTCCGATGTTGCTCGGGCAAGGTTCTATATCGTGCTCGGGCATGATTACTAAGAATCTAATAATGCTTAATTCAATTTACTAGGAATTGTGATCATCAAAATATAGGAATTAACAGAAGAAAATGTGCAGCCAAAGCGTTTCAAACTGTATCGATGTCTTCCTCTGAGCACGGATCCACACTATGAAAAAGCTATAAATTGGAAAACATGGTATAAGTTAAACCAATGAAGTGAATGAAATAATTAACAACTCAAGTACAACAACAAAAATATTATCATTTGAGAATCACGGAGCGATTACGTACGTGTTGAAAACCTATAGTACGTCCGTTCTCAACGATGGTATGCATATAATAGATAACGTAGTATCCGCACTCAAAGTTCCTCAAGTAACTTGTTAAAACAAATAAAGGCATATCAAAAGCTACTGTGTCAATGAAATAACTTGAATTGAAACTACTTACTTTCGAATAAGACCACTTCGGTCCACCCTGCTCTCGTGCTCCAGAAATCGATCTAGCCGCCTTGAGTGCACTATCATTAAAATGGAAATTAACAGAACTGGAAAGCTTCAATTTTTAAGATGTTATGCTATCGATTTTATTTCAAAATAAATAACAAAAGATAAAAGTAATTAGTAAATGCAATAGTAAAGCAACTAACCACTTTTTAAAAATTGGTTGAAGGAATAGATGGATCGAAAATGGATGTCATATGATCAGTGTTCAAGGGAATATATAGATGGGGTAAAAGAGTTTATTAGATTTGAAATCGAGCATAAGATCCTAACAAAATCTTGTATCCTTGCTTATCTTGTTGTTATGGAAAGAGGAGTAGTCCACTTGATTTTCTAGATCATTTAGTGTCTCATGGAATTGATCAAACATATACACAATGGATTAGGCATAGTGAGATAGATGATATATGCAGTGATCAGGTGCATACCACGAGTAGTGCTTTGAATGAGTTTGACCCACGCATGTGTGAGGAGGACGGATGTCTTGAAGAAATGCTAAATATGGTTGAAGTGGTGCTTCATAATTATCCTAAAGAATTTGAGATGTTGAAAGGTGATGTAGAGTGATGAGCACAAATTATGCCATGTTTTCCCTATATTTCATGACTAAATTGTTTGGTAAATGAAAGCTTAAACTGCAAACAATCCAAGCAAAAAGACATATATTCATGATATAAGGAACTGAAGGATAGAAACCATTTACATCCTAAACATGTGCTAAGAAAGGAGAAAGTTACATTGTTTTTAAAGAACGTATAGCAAAGCTGATACTATGCTATAGCATTCTGATAGCAACTCGAAGTGCAACAAAAGGCATCATGAAAGCTATAGCAAAGTAAAGGACGCAATGCTATACGTCATATTTTCTGACCTTCTTATTTAGATAATTTCAGGGATAATAAGGAAAGTCGAGAATGACAGGTAGATTGCCAACGTAATAAAATAGAAGATGCGGAGTATCAAAACTGAAAGATTTGAAGAATCCTGCAGAATCAATCTACTATAGTCAGAAGATGCGATGGATCTCGACATATTTGGAAAGCCCAGCTCGCTGGAACTTGCGTCACAAGAAAGGCTGAGTATAAAAGGAAACAGCAAGTCAACCCTAGATAGAGTCGCATAGAGCCAAAACGAGATTTCACATTCGGCAAACTCGAAAGAAGAGAGAGAGATTTCACTAGCATGAGAATTCCAGGATAACCCAGCATCCTTCCTTGGAGTAAGACGGAGAGAAGAAGACGTGGAGTGGTGACGTGACAGAGCTTCTTCCACGCCATCAGAATACCGTCAAGCTTTCTGTTTTCCCTTTTTATTTAATATTTAGGTCATGGGTCATTTTGTTACTATTTGTTTTGTGTTTCCCTCGTCAGACATGAACTGATTTTCCTATGGCTGAACGAGGATGAATTGTTAAGTGTTAAATGAACCCAGTTGCAAATCCTTAATTTAATAGATTCGGTTTGCTTATCAGTGAATTAGTTACTAGTCGATTAGTGGAAGCTAAGGGCTAGATTTGTGGCCTCGGCTTACTGGCAAGGAGTCAAGGTTAGACCTCTAAGAAACAGTGTTTGCTAGGCAGCCGGTGCAAGGCTTAACCTATTATATTGTAGGCTTCAGGAATGGGTCTACCTCTCATAACCATGACACCCTATGTGTAATAAAGATTTAAGTAGAAAGTTGCCATAGGAATATGGAAGGAGTATAGTTAGTATCATACGTATCGAACGCGGAAGCTTCGATAGATTATAGTGGTGGGTTAACCGAATAACGTTGTAGTTAGTAGCTATGTTGTAGCAATTGCGGAAGCTGTGCAGTATGGATGCTATAGCAATGGGTAGAGCAACTGGGGGATTGATGCATTTAAGGGTGATTCCGAGTTCACCCTAACTTCTCACTGATATCTTCTTAAAACTATTATACTTTGTTTATTTCTGTTATTAGCATAAATCCAAAAACCTCTCAAACCAATTATATTTACTTTCTATTTGCGCAACTATCATAGCAATCGAGCGTCACTCTTCGGTATCTCAATCTCTATGGGACAACACTCTACTTACACTTTATTACTTGTTCGATTGGTTCACTTGCCATCAAGGAAATCAACCAACATAGCGAAACCATTATATGCCGGTAGTACTAAATAGAAGAGATTGCTAGCAGTGTTGAAATTGTACAACTTTAAAGTGCGCTATGGATTGAGTGATTTGGGTTTCACGCTGATCGTACCATATTTTATCATGATTTTTCATAATTTAATTGGGATTTTTAATGCATTTTCTGGGACATTATAACATGATTAAGCACTAATTTGAGTTAAGGACATTTGTATTGAATGAAGTGAAATTAGGGGTAAAATGGTCATAATTTGATAATTATTCATACAATTGATTCCTTGGACTTTTGATACTACATTGTGTTTAATCTTGCATTGTAGGTGTTTAAGAAGAAAATGGGATCTTTGAGGACCAGAATTAATGTCAGAGAAGGTCCTAAATCACTGTCAGAAAAGGGCCCAAATATCAGAGATATTGACAGATAGGGCCCAAACATGCTGTCATAAAAGGACCCAAAATCAGAGATATTGACAGCTAAGGCCCAAACATGCTGTCATAAAAGGGCCCAAAATCAGAGATATTGACAACGAGGGCCCAAACATCACTGTCAGAAAGGGCCCAAAATCGAAGATTGTGTCAGATAGGGCCCAAACACGAAAACTGCAACGTTTTGATTTAGGTCAGAAACAGCAGCTGAGGGGAATTGATAATTAATTGGGGGAGAGCAATTAATAAGAGGGAACAGCGCCGCTTACAGAGAGCTGGGAGACATTGAATAAAAGGGAGCTGAACGCGTTTTTGACGGGAGATCATCGTTCGCCTTCCGCCATCACCTTCGTCTTGATTCTTCCTCTCACCGGCGACACTCCTCACCTTCACTGTCGCCGGTGAGATTTGCACCTCCACCAACTCCGGCGACCACCACCAGCAGCAGCGTCGCGAGTTGCAGCACCAAAAAAACCAGAGACAGAGGGAGACAGCGTTCACACTCGGACCTTCACTCACACCTTCGACCTTTGACCACTCTTCCTCCCTCAATCACCACCATTCTCACCGTCAGCCACCACCACCCAGAACTGAGAGGGAGACAGCGTTCATCGCTGGACCTTCATCATTTGACTTGGATCGCTGAACCTTCTTCCTCCCTCCACCATAATCGTCGACCTCACGCAAATCGACCTTCGAATCATCATCTCCTTCCTCATTTTTCTGGCACCTTCATCCTTCTTTCTCATCACTTCACCTTCACTGCCTCTTTCAATTTCTCAGAGACCTTTTCCTCATTTCCTCCTCCATTAATCCATTCATTCACTTATTCATCTGTCATGAATATTCTGAGTTGTTGAAGAGTTATTGTTGTGGTTTAAATTCAAGATCATGGGTGGCTGATTCATTTTGATTCTTGGGGATGGAAGTAGCTTGAGTTCCAAAGCTTCAAAGGGAGTTTATCTTGTTCAATTTATTTTCTTTTATTACATTTTAATTTCCTAGTTTTAGGAATATTATTTTGTAATGTAGAGGCTTAGTTTATCCGTTTGGAAAACTTTGTGGATGGGACGCATGTGATTGGATTAAATTTTGTGGTTTGTGAATTTATAAATTTGTATTTCCTTTTGATTCGGTGAAGTTATGTTTTACGCGTGGTATTGTTAGATAACGTGATTTAATTGGATTAATTGAGTGGCGCAGATCGCATTCATATCAAGAGGAACCAAGTTGCATTAATTTAATCCTAATCACACACTAAGTGGTTTTTAACAATATCTCATGAGGTAGTAGTTAGGCTACGGTAGTAGGAGCTATTATTAATTGGGAATATTGATTTCAAGTGGTATCTTGGGGTTTTCATCTGCACTTTTAGTGAAAATTTACTCCTATATTTAATTGAACTAGGATAGTCACTATTCCATTTCCAAGAAAGATCAATACTCATTTTCATACTCCATTCCATTTTATTAAAAATAACAAAAATATTAGTTTAGCATTTAATTTAATTGCATTTCTCTTTATTTTAGTTAATCAATTTAAAATCCAAAACATTTTTTCCCTTGTTTTAATTGATTTGCATGGCGTTTAGATTCTTAGGATTGATAAAGCGCCGCCGAGAGAGAACGATCATAGGTTTTTTATATGCAATCCTTGGTTTATTTTTGATTGTGGACCCCAAGGCTAAGAAAGAGACAAAAATCCACTCAATCAAATGGGCAGATTCTTAGGGGAGCTAAGTAATTGGCTCCCTAGGTAATCTAATTTTCAAATTCATTTTTGATGACGTGTTGCTTGTTAGTTTTGCATTTTTTATTTTTCATTGCATATAGTTTAAGATTTTTTTTGCATTTAGGTAATTTGCATAACATTCATTGCATTATTGCATTGTTTTTAACTTGGTAGCTTCTGTGTGGTGTGTTTGCATTAAATTTGACATAATGTTGAGCTTAATTGTTTAAATTCACCATGTCTCCAAGTTAATTCATAGATAATTGCATTTTTATTTTATTTTTCTTTTCTTTTGCATTTGCATTTGTAATTTCTTATATTCATTTTCTTAGTTTTTATAGTTTATAGTTAGATAAATACTTGTTTTTCATTGGGAATTTATTGTGTCGAATTTTAATGGCTTGGTTTAATGGTAATCAGGATTCACTCTCTCAATCCTACTCTTTTATAGGAGATTCGACTAGAAGGGAAGAGTCCATCTCTGAAAGCATCGATTCCATTCTACAAACAATACGGGGTATTCAAGCTAACTTGAGAATTCAAGATGAGAATCCAATTGGTCCAGAATGTCATGGTCCATTCCACCACCCATATCATGAACCTTACCACCAACCTCCATTTCAACAAAATCACTCACCACACCTACCCTATAGATCATACCATGAGCCTTCTCCACCACCATACAACCCATATTATGAGCCTTCTCATAATCCTCCACCATACAACCACATGCCATACCATGAACCTCCTCCTTCATTCCATCACACTTCCCGACCATGTCATCCATCTCATGAATTCCTAAACCCATTTGAGCCACCTTCTAGACCTCATTCTCAACCATGTGTGCCAAACAGAAAACCTACCATTCGTGAAGTCCTTAGTAAATTGCCTGCACAAAAGTTGTCAAATGCCACTTCACAAGTGGAAGCTCCCAAACCTACCATTCGCGAAGTCCTTAGAAAATTGCAAAATCAAGAGACTCAGATTGTAGATGAGGAGCGGTCATACAAGACCAACTTTGACCATCAAATGGACTCTACAATGAGACAAATGGAATATCAAGAGACAGAGAATGAGAGAATGGAAAAGGAAATTGAGCCTCTCACTCAGCAATCACAAGTTATAAAGACTAATTTTCAAGAAAATTCTCTTCCCATGTTCACACAAGCACAAGAAGTGAAGCAAGTACAAAAGAACATTGAAGAGTCTTCCCTACCATTTGGTAATGATCCTATCCTAATAGAAGTAGACTCTCCTACTACTTTAACTAATGAAGCAATTCATGATTTGAGTGATAATGAGGTGGATGAGGAAATTATTGTTGAATCCCCTCAAATGTTTGAAAATGTAATTGCACAAGCCATTAGCTCTAGTAGTAGTGATTCAATTGTACTTGTTGATGAATGTACTCCTACTTCTTTGTGTGATGCTTCAACTGTTGAAAATGCTTCTCTTCATAGTACTAGGGATGATTGTGATGAATTGAATGAAATATTTTCATGTTCTTGTCCGGAATATCAAATATGTGCAGATGTTATCATGAAAAATGCCACTTACTTGTTGAGTTTCAAAAGAAAGCATTTAGTGAAGTGGTTGATTCTACCATTGATCATACCGCACCCTCTTGTACTATTGATGATTGCAAGCATGACAATTGTGAACACGTTGACTCTTATATGGATACCGATGTTGTTGATGTGAGTGAAAAAGATCATAGCCTAGAATCTCAAATGCACAATATTTCCATTGGATTACTTCCTTGTAGCCTTGTTGGAGACAAAGATTCTGAAATTTTGATTGATAAAAGTTTGCATGTTAGTGAATCTTTCCAACAAGTGCTTTCTTGTGATTTGCCACCCGATATAGACAAAGAAAATGATTCTTTTGAAAATTCAAAAGGTCCAGGTGGTGACAATTTGAAAAATTCTCTTTCTTCTTCCACTCTTTTGCCTTCCACCTCTTGTGATTGTAATGATGATGTGGTGTGCCCCAACACTAAGTTGGACTCCGCACCTTCCATTTTGCAAACACAAGAGAATTTTCAAAATATACATCTTTGTTTGACTCCTATCGATGGGAGTAGCATTGATTTCCTTGGATGTGATAGTTACTTGGAGAGTTTGATTCCCAAAGTATCTTTAATTCACTTGAAATCTCTCCATGTTTCTATTTTTGATTCCCAAAGATATGCTTCAAGAATAAAATGTACTTCCTACCAAGATATACAAGGCAAAGCGAATTCTTTACTCTACAACTAGTATGGTTATGAGAAGTGTAATACCTGATTTTTCGCTTTACCGAAAAATCCTGTATTATATGAATATGTGACCATATTAAATTTGCTAAAATATGTGACATAAAATCACAAAAAATAATGGTTGTTTCCAATCCAAAAGAGTCACGAAAGTGGGTGGATGGCATTTAGCCAAATTGGTATATATTAACAACAAGTTCTTGGCACATGAACTTGTACGATTAGAGATTGCAAGCTAGCACTTTTAAATCCTAATGAGGCTATATTTTTGGCCTAAAGACAAGTGTTAGGAGACAATAAAAATTAGTAGTTGTCAAAAGAAATAAAGCACTTAGGATTTAGTGCATATTTTGCCAAGTTAGCACTTGTTAAGCAAGGGATTAATACCTAATTCCTTGATAATCAACTTGTGGATTTGTCTTCAATATTGTGAGAGGCAATCAAGACCCTCTCTAAGGGCTGATATTTTTGAAAATTAGCTAAGGAAATGAAGGCACAATAAAGCTTGATTAATATACAATTACACATTGACACATCAACCAATCAACCAAGCATTGACACTTGGTATTAAGGGACACCTAAGCCCTTATTTGTGATACCAAATGACCTCATTAAATCCTCCCAAAGAGTCCATAATTTTGGTTGGACATGTGGGAGGATTATTAGCCAAGTTTTCATGATAAAATATCTAAGATTTTTCATGATAAGATCACATGCAATTAAGTCTAAATCCTCTTGATTTTTCAAGAGCCAATAGAGGAAATAAGACCATGGGAATTTGACACATGCCAAGACAATTTTTAGGGCCAAGTAGGGCTGATATTTTTGCCAACAAGAGGGCTGATCATAAAGCCAAGTTGATCAAGATAAGATATCCAAGATTTACAAGATTTGATCACATGGCTCTTAAGCTAAAATATCTTGATTTTTCTTAAGCCAACAAGCCATGAGAGTTTGACACTTGGAAAAGCAATCCAAAGGTCCTAAATTTATCATCAAATTTTTCCAAGATGAGAGGATGAGAAGAAAGAAGAGAAAATTGCAAACTAAGTCAAGATAAGAGGATATTTTGCAAGGGCAATATGGTTATTTGACTTGTGAGGCCCACAAGCGACTTATCTTCCATTTATTTAAGCACATGGCCCTCTTGCATTCCATCACAATTGAAACACAAATATGATTTTGGAGAGAGAAAGAGAGAGAGGGACGAAGTATAGGAGGAGAGAAGGAGGGAGCAAAAGTTCAAGTACAATAGATAAGTTCTTGCTATGTAATGGTTCATGTGTTTATGCTTTTTCCTTAAGCTCTAACCTCAATAAAGCATATTCTCATGATGATTTTAATGGTGATGTTGGAAGTTAGGAGGAAGTAGAAGTTCTTCAAATCACAAGAAGTTGCAAAGTTGGTAAGAGTTTGCTCAAACTTAGAGATATTTGATGTTTATGGTCTAAAATGGTTGGATCATGGTTTTCTTTGGATTTGGATGCATGAAACTCTAAGGGGTTATGCTGCCCAAATTTCTAACAACAAGGTTCAATAGCATCAAAGTCCTAAAGATTAATTTTGGAAGCAAACTCTTGGTTAAATCATGATTTTATGTGAAAAGTGATTTTAACCAAGATTTTGGTCTAATCAGGAAAAAGATGAAATAAAATTATTTGAATGATTTTAAGGTCACCAATAGGTTTAAAAAGAAAAGTGGAGTAAAAAAATTGTAATATATTGAATTTTGGGCCTAGCTAGATACTTGAGGATAAGCATGTATCAGGCAAATGACTAAGCCCCATTCGGGAAGAATCTCAAGAATGCCGAGAGATAGAAAGCCTCTCGGGGACTATGTGGTACGGCCAGACGGGGCAGAGGATATGATGAGCTGTCTTAGCAACAAGTCATGATTAGGATGAAATCAAAGCATTTAATGCATAAATGACACATATCATGACTGGGAGGAAGAAAAGACTATGCAATTAATTCATCCTCATCCAAATGGCCATGTGTCATCTTAGGGAAAATTAAAAAATGTTGATGATTATCCAAAAGTTCCATCTGTCACCGAAAGGAAAATGAGGTCAAATGGTTATTCATTGATTTGCCACATGTCAAAGATTAAAGTCAAGGTAATTATTTTTTCCTGCACAAGTCAATGCCACTTGTCATGATAAGGTTTCAAGATGACTTTGTAATTAATTATGTGCAAGAAGTCAAAGAAGAGAATTAAATAAGGCCTTGATATTTATCACATGCTACAAGTAGAAAGTCAACACAATTAATTTCCTTTTGTTACTTGTCAAAGTTAGGTAGTATGTTGACTTAGCAAGAAGACACCTAAGCACAGATAATTAAGACAAGATGATGACACAAATCCTTCTCCAAGAAGCCATATATTTCGGTCAAAAGAGAATAGAAGGAGACAAAGAGAATTTTCAAGAAGAGTATAAAGAAGCTTACATAGAAAATATCCTTTGACTTTGGAAAATATATGTGTCATGCCTATGTCATGTGATGACATCATAGTTAACTATTGCATATAAGTCCAAGGGTGATTAAAAGGCACAAAAAATCTTCCCAAATAAGAGAATAATTTCGGCCAATCAAGAAGAAACAAGAAGATAAGGCCATATGACTTAAGAATGAAGCAAAAGATAATTTAGAAAACCCTAGAAAGACATGTGTCAAAAAGGAGAAGTGTTTTAACTTTGTGAAAGAGACACTTACCTATAGGACTTAATTATCTTCCCCGAAAGTCAAGAATTTCTGCCAAATGAGAGAAGGGAAGAAAGATACAAATAACACATATAAAGATAAGAATTTAGGAAATAAGATAAGTTCCTAGCTTGCCAAGTGTTACATTGAATTTAAAAGAAGACTTGATAAGGACACTTGGACATGTATAATTAATGGTATTTGAAGATTAAATTCTTCTCTCCTAAGGCATAAGGGTTTGGCTAAATAGGGAACAAAAGAAAAAGAGTATGTTGTGTCACACCCGACATTCATATAATGGAATTCATCATAGTAAAATACTACGAATGTCACGTCCTCTTCTTATATATAATGACATTCATCAGAGTATTAATGCACATCTTAGGAAGAAAAGGAGTTCTAGCATAGTAATACTGATATTAGGGTCTGGATACATAACTGAAATCATAAGAGGTTCTTACAAATATTACATACTTTCAACATAGTCTAATACAAAACATAGATAACCAACAATAGTTCTTGGTCCGTCACAACATCTTCAGTTACCGGTATCCACCGCCTTGCCTTGTGAGCCACGTCTACTATACTTTTCACGCCCTGAACTTTCAAGAATGTCTGGGATTCAAAGGAATCCTAGTAGTAACGTTAATCACTCACATAAAATGCATGCACAGTATATGGTAGACAACTAGTTGCAATAAATTCAATATTCAAATTCAAAATTCAATTCAAATTCATTCAGATTCAAATTCAAATTCTTTCAAGTTCAAATTCATTCAAATGACCTACAGGTCCATTCCCTCAGCGCTGGGTAATTCAAATTGGCATTCGCCCTTCTTTCACAAACGTAACGATTCTCTTATCAGATTACCACCCCCGGCCTTAACCATGATGGCATCTAGGGTTACCCCACATTTAAGGGCATTACCTCCTAGCCTTAACCGGCGATAAGGTTAGGTGTTCAAAATTCAAGTATCACAATGGTTCATACATACATATAAAGACATACAGAGTATGTGAGATAAAGTTACTACCTGGATGTCTTTACAACTTCTTATTCTCACCAGAGTTCTTCTTGCTTTGCTTATCTTTTGGCCAACACAAGTATCCAAATCCTATAATATTTGGAGATGGGTCATTACTCAATTTAATCTTAATAGCAATATTAAGATTACGCTTACAAGACCACTAGACCGACCCAATAAGCTTATCCTTTTTATTCTCTTCGGATGGTTATCCCATATTATGTATTCTATATTTTTCTCATAATTAGATATCTAGCCCTTCAAATCTTATTCAGAAATTCCAAGTTAAGGCTAGTTGTAATTTGCTCAAAAACATGATTAATTTCAGACTTGACAGAAATTCAGCTTTCAATTTCTCTGGGAACTTAGAAAAATCATATCTCGGTCTAGAAAACTAATCAAGTGGTTCAAATTCCTACTTAAACTCCTGTTAGTCTAGTTTATAGGAAAAATCATTGTCATCTAATTTAATGTCAGAATTAATACAGTTTATTCAAAGAGTATCAATGACTAATTCTGACTAACAATTTTCGTTCAGTTTTTCTTGTCTGTCCTAGAAAATTCATAACTCCCTGTTCACACCTCCTATTCATCTGTTCTTTGACTCATATTAAACCTTATTATGTGTACTAAGTGTACACAAAATTTCAAGGTCATCAGAGGTCGTTTAATATGGTTTTTCCCTCCTGCAACATTACTGTTCCAGCAGAAAAAATCCAATTTCCAGAATTGGCAGCATCTTCTTCTTTATGTTCAACAATTTATTTTGGCTTCCTTAAGCCTTCTCATTCTTAAACTTGACTTCAATACTTCTAAATAAATATTTTAGTTTCAGTTTACTACTAAAACAGAACCATAAATACGTGTATATATATATATATATATTCCTCAGCTTCTTTAGTCCAAACAGAAACGTCCTTCATTCTCTAAGATATAAAAGACTCCATTTCTGACCTTAGCACAACAGAGTAGTCAAATACATGCATGAACTGAAACCATCCTTCGGCCACACAGTGACCTAACATCAAGACCCAAAAGTTTCTTATCCAATAATGTATTTGCAAAGCTCAAACAGTGACATTCATAAGCCTTTAAGCATATACTCAATTTAACCGTTATCTTCTAATTTCAAGCAAACTTAAGTCATGTAACCAGATAGTGTACCTATCTCTCTCATAATTAGTGTTTTCCCCCACATTTCAGAACCAAATTCCCTATCACAGATTTGAGTTCAGAAGAGGATTAGGCCTACCTTGATTCCAAGACCGACGTGTCCAATGGATTAGCTTCTCCACTTTAGCCTCTTCTTCGATGATCGCTCGGCCTCCCTCTCTTTCTCGACTCAATCGCTCTCTCTCGCTCCCCGCCACTCTCTGTTTCTGCAAGCGTCTGGACCGAGTGAGTAAAATGACTCAAATGAGAGTTGAGGACATTTAAGTGCTGGCCAAATTGAATATTTGGTGCATGTGGGGGGTGAGGTGGCGGAAGAAGAGAGGTTTGGTGTGGTGAACTGTTGAAAGGAGAATGAGAGAGGGACGATGTGTCAAGCATGAAAAGTTCTCTCTCTCACCCTTCTGCAAGTTTGACCAAATAAGGAATAGGCATTGAAAGAGTATTTTTGTGAGTGTATGGGCCGAATAGAAATGAACAAAGATGAAGCTATCCGAAATGTCCTTTGATGTTGGGCTGGAGATAAATAGATAATAATAGGATGAGTGGTTTGTGCTTGAGTATTAATTGAATTAAGGGGTATTGTTTACGTGCTGCTGCCAAAATATGCTAGTTGAGGAATGAATAAATAGATATGAGAGGAGTATATGTGTTGGGTTGGGCCCAAAGTAGGTAAATGAATAATTTGGTCCAATAGGTATAGATAATTAGGAGTGGTTGTGTGTGGTAACCAATAATCCTGAATCTTAAATAAGAATTTTTCTTCCTTAATTAATTTATTTAGGCCGTTAAATATTATCTCTAAAATATTTAGACCAATAATTATTCCCTAATTATTTTCCCTTAATTTATGGAAAAACAAGCCTTTAATTCCAACTACAAATTCTAAACTTCATTAAGGCTAAATTCCCCACAATAATCACAAATCATATTTTTTATTCTCTACTTCCAAATTTTGGGATGTTACATGTTGCAAGCCTAATGTAACATCCCATTTCCAAAAGCAGTATATATATTTTTTCATCGAGAGAAAGATCGGAGCAATTGAGAATCGATACATTTATTCAAATTTGTAAGTTTGGCTGATTTGAGCGGTACATTGATTGAGAGTTTTCAAAATGAATAACAAGAAGAAAGTCTTGATCGGGACTCTGTACGGCCCGCTTTCGCCATTCTCCTCGGTCCTCGGTTCTTTTGAACCGACGCTATGATAAAGAAGCGAGATCCAATTGCAATTTGGATCTCGGTATGGTTAACCTCATGCTTAAATACGACTACATATACACGACAATGAAAGAATCAATACAACGGTCCACAAATGTAGATGTATGATTAAAAACACATAACCACGTATACAAGATAATAACCACGTATGTAACATAACCTCGTATGATACAACAATAATAACCTCGTATGTGACATAACCTCGTATGTAACATACCGTGTATATAGCATAACCTCGTACACTACTACTACAACAACAATCATATAATAAACATTAGAGCTAGTGTTATAAAGACGCGAACGTACCTTCGTTGATTGTAAATGCGCGCATTTTACGAAAAATGGTATTTTCTTGACAAACGCGCAACGATACGACAATGGGATGATTAATTCAAATATCCTATAATGATGATATTTATCAACATTCAAGCATCATAACGGGCATTTTAGGTACAAATTATCATTTTGCCCCCGACCCCTAATCGGCGGAATTTCGCGTAACTTCGTTACTTTGACTCTAATCTTCCAAAATTTTGCCAGATCTTTTCCCTCATCATATTTTCGAAATATATATCATATTTACCCCTAAATATGATATCTAGACTATCTTGAAAAATTAAAGATAAATCTAGCATTCCTACTATATCTACCGAAAGAAACTACCGAAACTAAAGACCAGGGACCGAAGAACTTACCTCGACTTTCTCCAGAGCTTCTCTCTCTAAAACCTCTCTCTAGGCTGCGTTTTTGGGGTGAAGAAATGAGAAGGGGAGGGCTTGCTATTTATAGAAGAAAGGAGGGACAAGGTGGGAATTTCATCAAATGTCTTCAGATCGGATTTCAACCGTCGGATCGCACTTCGCCATGTGGCACCATCTTGACCTTCCACATGTCCCGCTTATGTCATCCTTCTAGAAGAGGATGATGTCATCTTTGCTGACTTACCGATAAAGTTCCCTGATCGGTGTTCGAATCGCGTAATCTTGACGAATCTCAAAAATCTAACAGCAGAGTTCTGAAGGTCTATACTTCCTCCTTAAAAATATGTGGATTAATGAAATTTATGATTCCATTAAGGGTATTCCGTTATCTGCTGAACATTTTAGGACAGACGCCCTCCGTTACGGAATTAAATTCTGAAAGCACCAGCGTCTAGACAAAAATCCACTGGTTTGAAATACGTTCTGACTCAAGACACTAGATTCCTAATTCGCGGCAACTACTTGTTTATGTGTTGCCTCTTTTTTCCCTATCTGCATTTTCTCTCTCCTACCCTGTGTCTTAAATACCCTGTTGGTTTCAGAATTGACCTAGAAGACAGGTCACTCCGGGATAAAATTTCACTTGTTCATAACAAGTCCAGATGTTTCTGACTTTGTTTCTATATTTTGAGGTTGGATTTTATTTCTATCCATCCCTACTTAGCCATCGGTATTTCTACCGATTATATTATTTTTTTTTATTTTTTTATTAATTAATTTCAAAATTTATCTTTTAATTTAATTATTTACTAATTAATTTATTTATACCATAATCTAATTAATTAGCCAATAATTACTTAATTAGTCATTTACTAATTGTTGATAATTTTATGATTTAGGATAAATTATTATCTCATGACTATTGAACGACATTTGTATTTTATATCCTATATTAAATATTAAAAATAAAGGGGCATAAAGTGCTTTTTAATAATATTTTATTTATGCTCATTTATTTTCTAGGGAAATAATCCCAAAAATTCCTAAAATTAAAGATAACATATTTCCCAAGTTTTTATCAAAGATAGATTTATCATATGGTATTTATCATAATGTTTCTAAGCCATTTTTCGCCTTATTAAAATATATTTTTCATGGATTTTAGCTCTTTTTCTTTTCTAATTTTCACAATAATTACCTTAGAAAATAAGATAATTAAAACTTATTATTTGAGACCCCATATTCACCTATTTCCAATAGGTATTATTTATCGAAATATGATACTTATCATAAATATGATTTTCAGGGTATTACACCTAAGACACAAGAATATAAGTCAAAAAGGCAAGTACTTAAGGGCCAATTAAATGAAACCTAGAAGGAGCCTTGGATGGAACTGAGACAAATAATTAAGACCATCAAACTCGAGCTTGCCGTTGCAAACTCAAGTTTGAGTCGACAGAGCATTGTCATATTTTGAGCTTAGCAAACTCAAGACTCGAGCTTGGTATTCGAATAAATTTTCCAAACTCAAGTTTGTCTTTCCAAACTCAAGTTTGTGTCAACCATGTTTTTGAAATCATCTTGCTTGAATTTCCAAAAACTCCGTATGATTGTATATTCCATATCATCAATCACTAATATTCCTAACTATGTCTAATCAATTAGTTAGTGAGTTCTTGATGATCAAACAAGTGAATTTGTGCATAACTTTTTGATTTTATATTTTTGAAATGCACAAGTGTAAAATTTGTTTGGATTTCAATTCACACTGTCTTGTGTGAATGCATACAATTGTTTTTGAAAACATATCCATACTTTAATTGCATTCAAATGATGTTTCAAATTGGAAGTTAATATTGTATATTGAATGTTGGATATGCTTTAAATTTGTCAAGTTGAGTCTTTTCGATTATCATTCACATATTGACCTTTGGTATTCAATATGATGCTTGAACTCCTCATTCTTCATTCTCAATCAAGTTAGATCTTATATCTAACAAGTTGATTATCTATATGAGTTTCAAGCTTATCTCTAGAAAAGAATTCAATTTGTGAAAATCTTATACTTATTGGATAAACTCTTATTGATCAAGTTACTCAAATATACATTTATCTTCATTCATTTCGAGTAACTATATTTATATTCTTGCCTTGAATATTCATATACTTCAAGACTCTATTCTAAAAGGCAAGATTATCTCTTAGACAATAGCAAAGTCAGGTTATGCAAAGCATGTTTCGAAAATGCTTTACCTTCATGACTTTTGCTTTTGAGAAAATTCTTCAACATGTTAACTTCAATGTTCAACATGTTCTCCAAAATCAAGCATTCTTATATATTCCGATATATTGACTTCCATCATGTTTTAAAATGAACATTGTTTTCAAGCATGTTTCAAAAATGAATCTTTCATTCATGAAAATTTTGATTTCATAATGCATTATCATATTTTGAAAGAACATTCAAGATTTGAAACACTTTGCATATTTCATTTTCATTCTTGAAAAATCTGATCTCACTCATAAACTGTGAATTGATAAATGCTTATCTTTATGGATAAGATTTTCTATGCTCTTTGATCAAACTTACATGCATTTTATCAATGACATCTTTTCTCAAGATAAAAAGTGTATTTACAAAGTGTCATTGAAAAATAACATTTTTGATATCATTTAGTTGTTACCCTATTTGATTCATGGCTTGAATTTACTTGATTGGGTAAAACTATGTTTTTGATCTTTGATTGCTATACTCTTTGTTCCAATATCATATTGATAAATTATATGAGAGCTTAAGAGTTGTTATGTCTAATCGGTTGTGGACTCAAGAATCATTGGGTACCAAAGAACATATATTTTTGCAGGAGTTGACCAAAATGTTCGTTATCGGATACAAAGAACATAGGCAAACGAATATACCATTTCAGTTGGCTATGTCTCGCAAATTCCCGTGATATCACTTGAATAAGGCTTAGACCAAGATGATAAGGAGCATGCTAGCTTGATGATAAGTTATGAGCATAAACTAATTTGAAATCCTATACTAAGCTCATTTGGGATTTGACTTCTAAGATGCATTCAAAGATAATTGAAAATTGCTATCCAAAGAATGCATCTATGGACTACAAAGGATGATAACTTGAGTAATTACGATATTACTCAAGTGAGGTATTCATTATGCATATGTCATAATCATGCTAGGCTAACTTGATTTCATTCATTCCATTTTATTTCATGAATCTTAGCCTAAGCGTAATCATTTATTTAAAATGATCCTTATGCCTTAAAACTCTTTTATCATCATAAAAAGCATAAGTGATTTCTTCATACCAATTTCAAGTCCATCCTTGTGTACTTGAAAGTTCTTAATTCCGAGATACCATGTTATGTCCATTGGGGAGTTAGATGAATGAATTTCATAACACTTGGTATCACATCATTATTTGGTATCATTAAAGGGAGCTACACTGCTTTAATCATGCATTCATTAAGGGGAGCTTCACATTCACATGTGTTTGATATCTTAAAAGCTCATCTCCTTTATTTCAAGAAAACCCTTTCTAAGCATACTCATCCGTATTCACTATCTTCTATTAGTTTTGATGATGAGTTAATTTCATATTTGAAAATATCTTATATTTTCCTTTCATTATTTTTAAAATATCATTTGGAAAGGAATACTTCGATATTTGGTTGCACTAACAAATCTCTTTTGCAAAGAAAGTTTTCAATTTGTAGCAGAAGATTTTGTTATGTGTTACAACTTTCCTTAATGCACTACAAGGAGAAACTATTCAATTAAGGAAAGATGCTTTGGAGATCAATCATTGAAGGCGAGGAAAGGGGAAGCTGAACTATTGATCATATTCATTGAGATGAGATACAACTCAAGAAGCCAACACTTTCATCCTATTCGCATCATCCAGGATATTCATGATCCTTCTATCGAGCACACTTAACGAGATGATCTCGTACAACAAGAAAGCAAGCAAACGGACTTCATCGATTATTCATCAATTTGCGAACCAACACAGCATTTCTAATCTCTATCTTTTTTATATTTAGTAGAAATGTTGCACATGTTTGGTATCTATATGCTTTAATTGTGAAAGATGTTTTGAAAACCTCTTCAAATTATTTCAAATTTGTTTTTCATAAAAACATTCCAAATTGCTTCATATTTAGAATGAAAACAATTTTAATCGGGAGAGAAAATCGGTTCTTTGACTCTTTCTACCTGGTTTCATATACGTCTCTATAAGCATTTCTTCTTTACTTCAACTTTTTGCTAACGACAAATGTGAGTCTACAACGGTGATAAACCGTTTCACGTTCAGCAAGACAGCAACGTCCCGGTAATTGGATGATATCTTCCAAACTAGAGATCCAATTGAGGTGAAACCAGTGGCATATGTTTTGTGTCCAAGAGGCGAGTATATGTCGGTTAAGGAAGGAGGGATCAAGACAAATCAAGAATTCTCTAGAAGAAAGAAGAAAATTCAAGAGAAAGAAAGGATAAGAGCAAGGGGTAAAATGGTTAATCATAAAAGGGATGTTTTGGCATCTCATGAAGCATTATTTAAGGGCTTTTTCTCTTCATTTTGGAAGCCAAAAGTTGGTTTGTAGAAAGAGAAGAGAGAAGAGGAAGCCAACTTGAGAACCTAAGAGCTAAAGGAAGAAAGGAAGTAAGAGCCAAGGTAAGTGATCATGGATTACTATTCTATTCTCTTTTATCGTCTTCAATATGTGTAAGGCCTTAATGAACAACACTTCCATGTTTTTTGGAAGCTTAGGCTGAAAAGATAGGAGAGCACAAGGAGACAAGAATCCAAGGAAAAACTAAGAACAAGAGAAAGTAAGTTGCTTCCTTGACTTTCATTGTGATTTTGTGGTTGTTTGGCTTAGAAATGGTTATTATTTTAGGTTTGACATACATGATAGAGGTTCTGTTTGAATGATGGAAATGATGAATAAAGGATTAAAGCTAATATTTATAGTCTAGAAATGAAGAACAAGCATGAAATAAGATATATAAGTTGTGAAAATGAAAACTTGATAAGTGTGCTTTAGATGTGATTTTCTGCCAACAGCTGTAGCATGATGATATGATATGATTTTGATTATTTCAAAGAGTTTAAAATGAGATTTTGTATAAAGATAAGCATAGAACATGATTTTGGTAACAATAGAGGAAGATATCAAAATATTGTAAAACTACCCAGGGTGAAACCCTAGAAACCATTCGGCTTGTACATGAGTTTTGACTTAGTAAGTGAACTCCGAAAATTATGAAACTTTCTAGATAAGAAGTAGACATGACAAGTTTTAATTTGATAGGTCATTTGTAATTTTTGGAGTTATGTGCAAAAAGATATGAATTTTTGAAGATTGACCTTGAATCTGAAAAGTGTTTCTGACCAGTGGTGATATTTTAATTTTCTGAAAAAGGTGCGACTATGACTGGTCAAATAAAGTATTTTTGATCAAAAATAGACATAATAAGGGTTAATTAGCCTTTTGAACCACCTCAATCGGATTTTTCTATAATTAGTTATGAATTTTAAAGTTAGATGAATGTTTCTGGAATTTTTTGTACATGGCTGAAAATGAAGGAAAATTTGACCAATGATAAATTCCTTATTAATAAAGGAGTATAAAGGGGTTTAGATGCTTAAAAGTGCCCTTGTTACAAATCAATTAGTTAAATATTTTTAGAGGAGAATTTTCTTAAGTGATGAGAAATTATTTATATTTTTTATTTTAGGGTTATCTATATTAATCCGGCACTGGGAAAATTTATTGTTATCTGATCAACTGTTTCCATGTAGTAACTTTAATCTCATGTACTCCCTCCAATCCTAATTATAGGAACACTTTTTGTAGTGTAAATTGCATTATAAAAGTGTTCCTATAATTTGAATCGGAGGTAGTACTTTGTATGCACCTGTATGTGTGTTTTTCCATGAATATGCATGCATTCGGTTTGTTGTAAATTTTCAAGCCTTGTGGAACTGGAACATGTTATGTCATTAAGGGTCTTGCTGTATGTCGTGTGTTGCAGTCTGTGTTGTGTGCTATTTGGACCGCTAGTTCCGAGATAGGCTGTGTGCCTTGTTGTGTGCATGATACTAGATGCTTATGGTTTGTGTTTATTTGTGGTTACTTACATATTTGACATATACTTTGAATATGAGATTAACAATTACTTTGTGATTCAATTATGAATCTTAGACCATTATAAAGATATGAATAGTTCGTTTAGAGCTGATCAAGATTCAAGAGGTAAGGATTTGGAGAACTAATGAGGAGTTGGTTGGAGGATATGAATTTTTGTTATTACATGTTATATTTTCTGGATGACTGTATAATATTTACCAATTATTTTGGTATTTATTTGGGATGGTTTTATATTAACCTTTCGGGGAATTTATCCTTTGTGGCTTTTATTTACTTTACCAGTATTTTATCGTCCAAACAATTGTATGCTTTGCTGCGTAAATTACTTTGATGCATGACGATAAGTAACTTGATTTAATAATAAGGGTAAGAATAAGAGAGTATCGCACTACCTGCTACTCGAGAAGGTGAGGCCGGCCGGTAGGGAGTGTAATAAATATGGTGGAAAATGTTTTTTAGAATCAAAGGACCAAAGTTGTGAAAATTGGGAAAACTGCCAGTTTAGAGTTTGCTGGAGGTAGATGGCTTAGGTGTGGGTTTTATTAAGAACATTATATCTAAAAATCATGAAATTTTACAAGAGTAAATTAGACATCTAGAGATTTATTTTGATATAAAATATGGAATTTTTAGAGCTCTATACAAGGAGTTACAAATATTTTAAGTTGGACCATGCTTCTGGAAGTTCAATTTGAACAGAGATTGTTATGTGTGGCGTGTGGTGAATTAAATGATATCTAAAAGTCCTAAAATTTTGTAGAGATGTATCAAACAGAAAGATCTTTCTTTTGATGTATTAAAAGCCTTTTTTAGTGTTTTTTTACAAAAAGATGTGAATTTTTCATGTTGATCCATGTTTCTGGACATGTGATCTGGACAATGTTGGAAAATAATAAAACTTGGAATTAATCAGATATTTCGAGTGTCTATAAATATTTTTCAATGAAAATAGACATGTCAAGGGTGATGTATATTTTTGAAGCACATCAATTAGATTTTTGTGCATTTAGTTATGATTTTTCAAAGATGCTGAAAAATCTGGCCAGAAAAGTTGAAATTTTGAAATTAAGGAAAGGTGAAGTTACAAATTGGATAAATTATCCACTAAGGGTAAAGAGGTAAAAGGAGGTGGAAATAACCCTTTGAGATATTATTCTAAGTAATATGATATTTATTACAATATCATATAAAATTTGGAAAATGAAATAATGCGGTGACAATATTGTAGGATATCCAATAAGTCCGAGATTGGTTTAAAATAGACAACTATATCACTAACTACATGAAGAAAGAGGTACATTCGGGTACAGTAACTTTAATTCTCCTGTGTCTTGTATGCCTATATATGCTTGATTGAATCATGATTGTTGATTCGTAACCAAGACTGGGTCTTGGGGTTATGTTTGTTTACATTCAGCTAGCTGTGGATTGTTGTATTTATATGATAATTCCGCATGCTTGTTTTTCTAGCACTGAGGATCCATGACTGGGTCACGAGGCACTGGTAAGTGCTTGGGGTTCTGTGTCTTGCACACAAGGCACTGGTGAGTGCATAAGCCAGTAACAATACATGTGTTGTGTGCTATTGTAGTCGGGTAGCGGTGTGTTTGCTGAATGTTGTATTGTTGTGATTATCTATCATATATTGTTTATACTTGCTTATGAGGTTAACTATTACCTAAGATTCAATTTGATTGAATCTCATACTTGACTAAAGATTCAGGAAAGGGATTTGGATATGAGAAGGCGATGTGGACGGAGCAAGTGAAGAGGCACTATGGTCGAGAAGAGTTCCTGAAGAAGTTTAAACACAACGTAGTTTCTGGCAATGAATCTAATGAAGTTAGTCCATACCATTAGTGTCTAAGGAAAGATGAGTCGAAGTGGTTGCCTAATTAGTCATTGTTGTGAAAGTACGGAGAGAGTCCCACTAAATTCATACTAACCTGGCCAATTGATATGAATAATTGAGTGAGATTCATAGCTTTAGGTCTAGTTAGAGCATGGTTTGAGTTTGTATAGTTGTATCACACAAATATTCCTTCGGAAATTTAAATTAACCAGTATATGTCTGGGCATATAATATTAGTTACTCATCGTCTAAACATTAATGCATGCTCTTTGTTGCGAATTACTCTGATCTGTCGCATCGTCAACTTTATTGATATTCCTAATATAATACTACATGTCAATGAACATAATAAGTAGTAAGGAATTTAGGGTGTTATAAGAAGATACATGCATGGCCTAACGATATGCACAATTAGAGCAAAACAATTGTAAGAACTAATGATTATTTCATATGTATCTAATTTTTATGACTAATTTTTTTACTTCAACTAACTTCTATGTGCAAATAGAATAATCAAATTCAAATATTACACAGGTAGTACAACATGATTTGTGGGTGGCCAGTTGCACTAATAAAGAAGGTGAAATTCATAGTGAAGAAGCTAGAAGAGTTGCAGAATATTGTGTAAGTATTGAATTATGCGTACACTAAGGAATTAGCTTTACTTAAATGATTATATTTTATAATAACTAGTAGCGTTGTAATTCTTTTTATGATAGTGATAAGTGACACAAAAGGTGCCAGAGTTGACACAATATGTTGGTCATGATTATTTGCTAAGCAGTGTTTGGGGTACTGGTTTTGTAGTCACACAAACATCAAACTTTGGACGCCAAAAGTGCTCCAACAAAAGTGACTTTTTGTAGTTGAGAGAGGAGATGGATTGCTTTAAGCATCAAATGCAAGATAAACCACAAATTTTGCTTGCATAAGCCTCCACTTGATCATTTATTTGCAGCACACATCTTGCATTTATAAAAGGGTTTTAAACTTCTTATGTTGCATGAGAAGAAGAAGATTCATACACATACATGAAATGATAGAACCCATGTCTTAAACAAAACAAAAAAAAAAAAAAAAACTCAAGCATGGAAATCGAAGTATTTATGACATGAGGATACACTTCTACAACATGAGAAGTGTATTTCTCTTTATAAAATGAGGCAACAATATATAATTTTGTAAGTAATCACATTAAAAAACATATGCTATCTACATTAAAAATTCAATATTCACAGAGGTCATGTATATCTATACCACTATAAATATATACTCGCAAATCACAAAATTTAAACACATTTATCTTTATATTAGATAAATGATTAAATTTTCACGCCACAGAAATAATTCACAAATTTGGTAGCTCTCTGCAGCAAATAACAAAAACTCCGCATAATTAATTTTAAACCACAACTTGGTTTTGTCAAATGAGGCTAGAAACAATTTGCAACTTTAAAAATTTATAAGGTATACCACATGTTAGTCACCCACACACTTTCAAATATCTAAAAAAATATTTCTTATCAATAATAATTCTAATTTAATTACAATCTCACTACATAATCTCCTTCCATTCTAATTAAATTACAATTTTTCACATAAACTAGGATTTCACATGATAATTCTCAATTTAAAAGGGCTCATCATTTTAAGATCATAAATATATCTAATTTCTACCACGAAATTAGATAAAATTTACCTTTATACCCTTTCCAAATAGTTAGGAATGCTCAACCAATTTTTACGGTATTTTTAAACGCAAAATAACAGCCAGCATCATATAAGTATACGTCACAATAATGCAAAAGGCACATTTTTTTTTTTTTGCTCGAAATGCAAAAGGCACATTACCAGTAGACCTCTTCTATGTGTTTAACACTTTCAGACCACAATTGAAAAATAATTTCTATTTGAAATTAGAATTTATCAAATGTGTGCTTTCTAATTAATTTCTGACAAAATAATCTGTTAATGATCCAGTAAATAAGAGAGATTGTGTCTCACGTCCCTAATAAGAGAATCACATCCCATAGCTGTCACAAATCCATCAATATATATAGGTAACCGTCTTGTTAACCCAATCGCCAAAATAGTGGAAATAAACGATTATGACAATACAAATTTGTGTCAACACCATAGCAAGGAAAACGTCTGCACAACGGTGCCATACCACCGGTCGGATAGCAAGTCAGGGAATAAACTGCATTAAATTTTATTGCCAACCACAGTTTGCAAAGGCAATACATTGTTGTTGTAACAAATAAATATGCCAGGAGAGAAATCGTCAATCTCATTTAATTTCTATAACCAAAATTCAAGATTGATTCCTCACACAGGTATTAAAACCAATTTAATTTAAACTATTCATTCACTAATCAAAATCAATAAAGCCATACAAAGAATCAGCTTACACGCTTGATGGCTCAGCAAAGTTCCCAATAGATCTCCAACGAAAAGCAATTCAATTTACCAATAGAAATAAGTTCACCGAAATCAAATACTATAAACAATTAAATAATGAGGTTTAAAATTCTCATGTTGCATGAGAAGAATAAGATTCCTACATACATGAAATGGTGGGACCCACATATATATAATGCTAATTATATATACATGTGGGTCCCACCATTTCATATGTGTGTAACATGAGAAAACACTTCTCCTACAACATGTGAAATGTTTTCCCTTAAATAATATATTGAAATGTTATTTCTCCTCATGAATAAACAAGAATAAATAATATATTGATTTTTTTTTTCACTTATAAAATTAAAGGTTGTAACCGCAAAACTAAGATTTTATTATATGCCCAGCAATATCCACTTCAGTATTATCAATAGACGCGTACCTGGGAAAATATCAGTTAACACAAGGACAGAATTGATCGCTAACCCGCCAGAAACCGTAGACCCTCCATAAGAACCATATTAAACCCAGAACGGAGACGTTTCTATTGGATGCTTTTAAGTTGAATATCACGGCAAGTTAAATGGAAGCACTAACAGGAAAACAGCATTGCAACTTTCCAATAGATGTATGTGTGTATGTGTGCATGCGCGCACAGATATATATACATATGTGTGTGTGATATACATATACATACATATACGTATCTATATACATACATACATACATACATATACATATACACTACAAAAAAATGACTTTCAGTGAAAGTATAAAAGTCGCCGTTGAAGGGTTTTTAGTGGCAACATATTGTCGCCGCCTATACGACTGTCGTTCATACTTTTGGCGGTGACATTTTTTTGTCGCCGCTGAAAGTATACAATCAGCGGCAACATTTTGTCGCCCCTGAAAGTACATCGGAAGCCACCAAAACAAGTGTTGCCACTGAAGGTGGGGTATAGGACTGATTCTTATTTTGGTGGTGACTTAGTGGTCGCCGCTAATATATGTTTCTACTGCGACACTTGTCACTACCAAAAGTCACATTTTTTAAAAAGTTTTTTAGTTTATTGTTATTTTTTTAAAATCATCCCCACCAATTTCGTTCTTGTATAAGCATATTACGAGTATTCTTTTGGTTCTACTTTCAATTCGGTGGTAGAAATCTTAACGCTACTTCAAATTCAAATGAGACCTCTATATTTAACTCAAAACTTTTTTATTAATGGTTGCCAATTAATTTTATTGATACTAACACTATTTTGCCCATAAAGTTAAAATGCAAAAGGAAAATAGGGCATAATTTCACAACCATAACAAATTAAAAATTTCCAATTATATTTGGACTATATCATATTAACAGAGAAATTTTCCTAGATCCCTGCAACAAGTTCAGACTATAAAAATTACAATTTTAAAACGGATGCAAATAACAATATTGCCTAAAACTAAATAAAATCAATCAAAATGAAACACTGGAACCAACGTTTTCTATATGCAAATTGGATCTGTGATCCGATCCCAAATTATACTTGCAATTCTACAAAAAGAAAAGAGCACAGTCTTCCTTCTTGAACCTATAAAAGTCCATACTTGTTGGATTAAGAAACTGCTCTAGGTGGTTTCATGCCAAATCCATGCTCCATTTTCTCCACTCTGTAAAGAGCAAAAAAATAGTCACTTAGAAATTCCAACCCCATAGTAAAACCAAGAAAGACATCATAGGCCTCAAAAAGTATCATATTGTGATTCAAGAGACTAAAATTTATTAACTACTAAGAAATGTTTTATGAAATACTTGAGCATGAGTTGTCAAAAACAATAGAATAGAAAGCATGCAGCTTAAATAGAAGCTCATAACTGTAAAACAGAGTGCATACAACCTCCAAATCACAAATTTGAACTGTTGGCAAACATAAATTAATATTTTCAATAATGCATAGACCTAACTATATCACCTACAGTAAAGGTTAAAGCATTAATAGAACTAATGTGAAACTAAACTGATAATGCTATGAAGTAGTTGCCATAGCAAAAGAAAATAATTAGGATTATGTCACAAGTTCAACTGATTTCATAGATACAAAGATGGCAAAAAATAACAAAGAGCATCCATGATTAAACTCACCCCTAATTGCTAGAAACAATACACACACACATGTACCACTACTACAAAAAATGATTTTACTTCCTTGAAAAACATCCGTTTTTAAAAAAGGGAAGTGAAAAATAAAGCGGTGACATTTTTGTAATTATGTGGAGAAATTTTGAAATATTGGGCATCCCTTTAATAAAAATAGATGCCAAAAGCAGGGGATTTTAGTGTCCCAATTTTAAAAGAAACACAAAAAGTCTACTTTTGGAATCCCAATTTAGAAAAGGGACGCCAAATACAAGGACTTTTGGCATCCTAACTCTAAAAGGGACGCCAAAAGTAGATCTTTTGGTGCCAAGAAATCTACTTTTGATGTCCCTTTAAGAATTTGGACTCCAACAATGGTCTTACAATGCCTCGAATTTAAATTTGGAACGCCTAAAGTGCAACCCTGCCAAAAAGATAGCTTTGCTATGCCTAAAAAAGAGAGAAGATCGATACAAAAAAAATTGTGCAAAATTGCTTTAATTTAAATTATTACCTTCTCACCAGTAAAAGACCTTAGAGGTTTTCACAGTTTCCCAGACCAAATGGTGACGATGTCTTCCGCAAGCTAGGGAAGATGAAAGGGTCATCGTGGCTGAAAAAGATAGTCGGCCTTTCATCTTCTTTGCCTAACGTGTTTATCAAATAGATGACAACATTTCGAATGGATTTGAAAGATGCAGCAATGAGGTGTTTCTTTGCCTGAAAACGCCACTTGCTTCATCAAGACCTGGCGCCACTGCTGGTTCATCTTCAAGCAAGGTAAGCTTTTATTGTTCAAGGATTCCTGTTGGTTCTTTCTTCACCTCTAAGGGCGCACACCAAGGACATCTTGCACAAACCCTGTACCTTCGAGCTTTTCATCTCCAACACCACCATGTACTTAAATACTTGCATTTTGTTACGGACTCCAAAGTCGTCAATTATGACAACAAATGGTGATTTTGTGATATATGTGTGCATAATCATGTCTTCTAAGTTGTAAAATTTCTCATAATCTTATGGCTCTGTTACAGAGCACTCGTTTGGATTTGATTTTTATGTTGATTATTGGATTTGTGTTCTAGATTTGTAATTGGTATCTGGAAGGATGAAGAAGAAGACATGGTTATTGGGTTCCGATGATAGTATAAGCCACCGACGTTTGGTTTTTCTTTTTCTTTTTTTACAAAAAAAAGGCTTACACGTCTGTTTTAAAAAGTGTCCCTTTTTAACGGACGCTATTCCCAGACTTTACCACGTCGCTCACATAAAATCCCAGACTTTTTTCTAACGATGGCATATGCATCTCTTTTTGTCATGTATAATCCAAAAGGGAACCATGTTTCATAAAATCAAGTAAAGCATTACGAACAATTGAGAATATAACTTATTGAACTATAATTTTATATGATGTTTTATAATTAAATTGGGATTTTTAATTGATTTTCTGTGATATTATTGCATTATTAAACACTAATTTGAGTTAGAGACATTTGTATTGAATTAAGTGTTGGACTTTTGATGCTATCTTGTGTTTAATCTTGCATTATAAGTGTTTAAGAAGAAATTTTGAGATTTTGAAGGGTTAGAAGTAATATTTTTAGGACTGGGAAAAATTACAGAAAATGTCCCTAAAATTTCTGAAAATTGCAATCAATGAAGAAAAGGGACCAGAGAAAAAATTACAGAATATATTTTCATTTTAGTGCCTTCACTAATCATTTTTTTAATATTCAGATTGGTCCTTGGTCAAAGCTTGCATTTTGACCAGGAACCCTTCTTCCTGCTCGCGTAAAATAGAGCTTGAGAGAAGAGAGGGTTGAATTGGATCTGGGAAGCTTGGAGGAGGAGACCATTACCATCGGCTTTGTCGCTCACCACTACTATCAGAGTTGGAGTCTCCTTCTCTACACCTTTGTGCTTCAGATCAAAAGCAGGAAATAGAGATCAGAACCAAAGCTAGGATATAAGAGAGAGCTAGGTGCCACAATTGGAGTTGAAGGTTGGACCTGGACAAGGATTTAAAATAGTGAAGAAGGATATAATATCTTCGTTCCTCCTCTGTTATTAACCAAGTACCGTCACCCGCGATTCTTTCACCACCATCGTAAGAAGCCGCGACTTCGACCATCGCACACCACCACCATCATTCTTCCTTCGTTCTTAACCATCATCGTCGTGGAGATAGGAGAGATTTTTGACCACCACAATTCTTCTATTCTTGCAGTGAGTTTCAACTTCCCACGCTAGAGCTCAAATCCAAACACAATTCTTCCACAATTTAGTGCTAATTGGTTACTTAATTAGTGTTATTCGATGTGGAATCTTGAACTTGTTTGGTGAAGTTTTGATGGTTGATAGTGGCTAATTCCTTTGCTTCATGGTAATGGAGATTTGTTCTTGACCTCAATATAATGGACTACATGGGAGAGTTTTTCTATAATTCCATTAGTCTGGAGGTATATATTTAGATTGCCTATATTTAGGAATTACTGTACATGTATATGATTCTGGAATTGAGATTGATGTTAATTGTCTCTATTGGTTTTATATTTGTAGTTGTGATTGGATTTTGTAGTGTGAAAAATAGATTGTTTGAATTTCTTTGTATTTGCAATGAGATTATATTAATTAGCGTGTTATTTCCTACTTAATGTGGTTGATTTGTGCTTTTGAGAGACTGTTTAATAATCAATTTCAAAAAGACTCATGTTGCATTATTCCAATTTTAGTTGTTGCACATACATTAACTAGTTTTAAACAACATCTCAAGAAGTAGTGGTTAGCTATGTTTGTAGGAGCTACTATTAATTGGGAATATTAGACTCAAGTGTTATTTGAGTTTTTCATTAAAACTTAATGAATTTTAACTCTCATACTTTTTGAGCAAGGATAGTCATTTCTTCATTACCAAGATCATCCATGATTAACCCATTTTAATCCAAAGCATTCTTCATTATTTTCCTAAAGAACCAAAAACAATAGTTAGGATTTAGTTAAATTGCATTCCTATTTTAGTTTATTAATTTGAAAAGATAAAACTAATTTTCCCCTTGTTTTAATTGCATTTCCATGACATTTCACTACTACAAAAATGCTAAAAAACGACCTAAATAAGACCCAATTAACGTCCCTTTACAGAGGGACGTCTTGGAGGGGGTAGTTGAATTTTTGCCAATTGGCGACCTGATTTTAAATCGCCGCGACCGATCATAAATAAGGTCGCCTTATTTAAGGCGCGATTTATGATCTGTTTTATTTAGGCGACCTTATTTATGATCGAATTCGCCTTAATAAGGCGACTTTATTATTCGCCTTTAAAGGCGCGATAAATTAAGTTGCCTTAAAACAAAGGCATCCCGATTTTTTGTAAATCATGACGCCTTTGTTGACGCCTTTTTTTTAAAAAAATATATGCGGTATATTTTAATTTTGCCCTCAAAAGAAGAACAGGACAAACGCTATATATATACATGAATCAATAATACCCACAATAACACCAAACGTGCAAAGACCAAGTTTTGCATCAGCTAGACAATAACACCAAACTTGCAAAGACACAAACTATCAATGAGATTACAACAATGAGATATCTACCAAGTTTTGCATCATCCAGAAACCCACCAAGCAACACAAGAATCACTAACACAATACATAAACACAATAACACCAAACTTGCAGATTTTGAACAGACAATAACACCAAACAGATACAAACAAACAACAGTAGCAAAGAATCACTAACACAAACAGTAACATACTAATCATGCTCACTACTAAGTAGCCTATGTGTTGAAGAAGATGACTAGCTAACATGTCTCGAACCGAATCGATCTCATCCTGCAAGTACGGATCCACAGTACCCAAAAACTGTAAATTGGAAAACAAGGTATAAGATAAACCAATGAAGTGAATGAAATAATTAACAAATCAAGTACAACAACAAAAATATCATCATTTGAGGATCACAGAGCGCTTACGTACAGTATGAAAACCTTGAATATGTCCACTGTTAACGATGGATTGCATCCAACTCATAACGTAGTATCCGCACTCGGTGCTCCCTGGTTATTGATGGCACTATAAATCAAAATCAAATTGTTAAAACGAATAAAGGCACATCGAAAGCTACTATGTCAATGAAATAAATTGAATTGAAACTACTTACCTTCGGTTTAAACCACTTCGGTCCACCCGCTCTTTTGCACCGACAAGCCGTCTATACTTCTTGGGCCCCTATCATTAAAATGGAAATTAATGAGACATGTTAAACCATTCATTTAAAAGAAGAATCGATGATTCAGACAAAAATTTACTTACTCGGAAAACATGATTTTGATATCCTCGGTTGGATTGCCATTTACTGAATCGAACCAATAACATGCGTTCTTGACAGAACAAACAACACACAGCGTCCAATGACCACTACAACATATACGTATTAATATTAAATTAAGATAAGAAAGCAATTTATTCACAAAAATCTTATATAGACAAAACAAAAGTACGCACCTTTCATGTATTGGCGCTAGATAACAAGACTTGCCTCCGTCGCCCATTGCTAAACCAACATAAATTGACCTTCTGGGTAACGTATTGCGAGCCGAAGCCGTGCATCCAGGACATAAGTATCCATACGAACCCCCTCGATTTGTGTTGGCCCATATTTCGCAGCAGACACTATGAAATGAAATCAAATGATAAATGTTATTGAAAATATTTAAAAAAAACAAGTACTAACATAATTAAAGGGTTAAAAAAACTTACAGGATTGCAACTTTAAGAAATCGTATATCTAAACAATCCATATCCAAAAACTCTTTCAAATCTTTCTTGTCAATTGTTATCGGATATGTCTTCTCTGCAGCGACAATGCCCGGAGGCATCTGCAAGCTTATAAGGTTGATGTCTTTGTACAACTCTCGCAGCTGTGTTAAGTAGGGAAATAAGCTTGCAGCTTGTTCATGCTATGAAAACATAAAAACCATATTATGAGTGGGTTAGCAATGAAAATCAATCGGGAAACTCATACTCAATCAGTAATGTATTTCCTACCATCGGAGGTGTCGTCCCCATCTCAATAAGATGAGCCAGCCAAAGGATGAACCATGTGATGGCATCGCCTAGTGTGGTAACCTCCTCATCATCAATCGCGACGGCTGTCACTTCTTCCCCCTCTCGCACACTTTTCACAGTCACCCGACGTTGGTATTATGAAATTTGCTTGCCGTGGTGTTTGTCTTGTTCTGGGTAAACAAGACCATCGGCAACAATCCGTCGGTGTGGGTCATCCAAATATAGAGTGCAAGGTATACCTCCCTGTGGAGTGTGAGACGGCTCACCAATAGGTACCTCTGGAGGGGGAGAAGGCTCGCCAATAGGTACCTCTGGATGGGGAGAAGGCTCGCCGATATGTACCTCTGGATGGGGAGAAGGTCCGCCGGTGTCAGTTGTACGTTGCTGTTGTACCATAGCTTTCATTTCACCCCGTAGTTATGCCATAACCTCATCTACGAGGTTCGCTCGAATTTTGGCTTCAAGCTCCTTATGGCTCTCTTCGTCATAAAAACGTGAACGCCGTCCGAAATATTTTGCGATACTCACTCCCCTCGTCTCCCCTCGAATAGCATCAAGGTAATCCGCTTCCCAATCGCCGTTGACAAAATGTCCCGCCGTGTACACGGCGTGAATGAGCCTTGGCCGCTCGCTTTGCTCAAGTGAATCCCGTACCATAAGATTTTTCATAAATACTAACTAAACTCTTATATAGTATGAAACAACCGAGGCTATTCAATACTTCTAATTTAACTACTTACAATCTTTGAGGCAACCTCAAAGCAACATCTTCATTGATGTATTTCTCACCCTTCATTATGGCGGCTTTCCATTTTTTGTGCCGAGGAGGACGCCGAGGGCCCGGATAGCAGTGGAAGGATCGGATTGGGAAGCTTCTTTCATTGGCTGTAACTCTTCTTCCATCATCTTTCGTTCAAGCTTTCTATAGCCACCTCTAGACAAGCAATGTTGATACTTATTTTTCGCTTGCCTATCTCTATTGGCTTGACTTGTTTCGTGACATTTTTAAAAACAAACAAAGCGAGCGTAAATGGAGAGGCAAGTAGATTCAAATTAAAGATAAGATATGACTCTCCGGGTTTTTCTACTAATGTTACCGTACTCGAAAATCTCTCTAGGATACACTCTCCTTACAAGTTGACGCCACAAACTCCCTCCAATAAATGAATTCCGTAAATTTGGAGAAATGATAATCGTAGATCATGAGAATGGATCCTCGTTCCTCTTTGGCCCTCGAATATATTTTTTTGTTAGCTTGTTTTTAAAATCTTTCAAAAACGGAGACGAACAAAAACTTCGCCCATCCAATGCTTGTTCATCGCCTTTTGAGAGCCAAAGTGTTAGGGACATCAAATGTTTGCTGCAAAGTGAAAGAGAAGATACGAAGGAAACCAAGTAATAAGACTAAAGATTCAAATGCAAATATAAAACAAAGATATATTGAAAGTGAGATACCAAAATCGTGACCAAATCAACTCTTCGTTTTTATCGAACGAACTTCCTTTTAAAAAGTTTTGAGTAAACAATACGCACTTTGCTTCGAGTCAGCTTGAGATAGCCTAAATAGCAATGAAGCTATCTTCCTCCCTACCGGTTGGATTCATATTTTCATCGAACTCCACATGCAGCCTACAATTTTTTCCTTTCTCCCGACTCATCACGACGATACCTCTATCTTGAGAGCAATTATGCGCACCCATGTATGTGCTACCTTTCCCCTTTCTCACAACGGTAGATGGGTAGTTGGAACATTGAATGTGATAGCACATCAACCCTATCACCCGATGAGGTAGTTTCGTTTCCGAGCTGAAAGACATATTCCACTCAAAAAGATGTTTAGATCTGATATAAATAAGTTTCATCAAAGAAAAATCATTTATGTTAGATAGGTTATTAAATAATAAACAAATTTATAAAATGAACCAACATGTTAAACGACCTATTACAAAAAGAACATAGTTCTGATTTCTATATTACTTGCAAATCAAAAGGTATTAAGTCTTAAAGAAGATCTTACTTTACATAGAAAGTAATTAAATTACTTGGTTTCCCATATTCCTTCACAATGATCCTTTTTCTCCAAGAACTGCAGATATTCTTCATCATCTACCATGTCTTGATTTTTCTACGTAATTTTCACGTGTTGTAGGTGGATTTGTTGGCTTGAGATTTTGTGTTCTTTAATTCAAAGACTATATATTTGGAGTGTTATGTGGATTGATTAGTCATTTTAATCACTTGATTTGGATTGTATGTCAAGGTTCAAGAATTCTTCATTCTAATTGCGAGGTATTTTTATCATCCCAATTTTTACTTTGAAGTACAATGGACATTTTTTTATAATTGAGATTGTTGGATTCAAGTGTTATCTTGAGGTTATTTTTCATATTTAATGAAATTTGAACTCCCAAATAAAACACTTGTTTCTTTTAATCCGACTTTTTCCAAAAAATGAATGGCTCTTTATATTTTCATGAATTTTATTTTGACCTAACCAGTCTTTGAAGATTCAAAATAAAAGTCTCCTTGATAAGAGAGACAAATCCAAATTTAGGATCTATTACAGGGTTTTGTCAAATCAAAGTCATTATTGCTAACCCACTTACATTTCAATAAAGCAACTTTGAACTTGCTATAGAACTAATCTCCCATATTTCTTCAAAATCTCCTATAATAATAGGCCTTGTTGAATATGAAATGATGAGTTGCTAGCAACATGTCAAATTTGTACTTTAATAATTCTGTTTATTTTTGTAATTTTAGGAAACATTTTAGAAAAGTGCATGGATTTAGCTTCAACCATCACCCCATTATTTTGATCCTCGTGCAATTTTGGTAACTTTGACCTGTCTAGTCATCTTGGTCAATTTATGATAAAAGAATTATTATTATTTTATGTAGAAAGAATATCTTATACGGCCCAATTACATTTCGTTAACCGTGTTTGCTCCAAGTGAAACCCTAGGTGGTCCGAACATTCTCTATTCCCAATGTGATTCCATTATTTATCATTCGGTCACACTATGCACACACCCAACCCTGAAAAGAAGCCCCTAGGCTAACCACTCAATTGTATCCGACACACCGTTCTCGTGCAATACTTAGAAGAACCAAGCGAGACTAGGGGTGAAAGGGATAGTGGGGCATTAACTCGAATGACCGAGTCTCCGGAACCACTTTATGAATGTCTTCTTTTGATCATTAGCTATCTGCATGTACAACGTGTGATAGCTTGTCTCAATAGTTTGTCTCGACTAAAGAAGTCGGTGATGAAGCATCGTCCTCAAACTCTGGCCGACTTTCGAGATCGGTCGAAGACGTACTTGGAGCTTGAGCAAATGGAAATAATGAGCCAAGTACCAAAGGAAAGGGGTAAGAGTCCACCTCCCAAGACCAAAGAGCAATATAGCGGTCGAAAGCCGGAATCTCATGGACGAGGTGAAGATATTAGGCCAAAAGGAGGCAAATCAGAAGGAAGGTTTGATAGATATACTCAACTAAAGGTTTCCCAAGCACAGATTTGGAAGGAGGTGTCGGCAACCGAGATGAAAAAGGTTGAGCGACGCCGGCCATTGTGCAGAGAGGCTAACTTGGACAAATCCCAATATTGTGAGTTTCATGATCAACACGGTCATACGACAGATAGTTGCTGGGATTTGAGAGATGCGATGGAAAAACAATTTCACGAAGGAAAGCTCTATCGTTTCATCATTCAGACACAGGGATGGCATAATAACAAGCGTCAGGGGGGCAGGAGCAAGAGCCCACCCCCAGAAAAGAAAAGGTGAGATCATAGAAAGAAAGCAACAGGTAGTGATGATGAGTTCCCGGACTCCAAATATGACTGCAATGTTATTAGTGGAGGATTTGGGGGTGGAGGAGACTCAATAAGTCAGCGAAAGAAATACTTAAGGGAGGTCCTTTCAATTAGAGATCATCCGGAGTTCAAAAAGGATTCCTCAAAGCCCGAACCCCTAGTACTGAGTTTTACCAGAAAAGACTTAGAGGATGTACTGTTAGGTCACCATGACGGATTGGTCATCACGGGAACCGTAGTCAACTGTTGAGTAAAGAAAATTTTTGTTGATAATGGCAGTGCGGTGGATATCATCCTGTGGGATGCTTTCAAACGCATGCGGTTTGACCCAGAAGATTTAAAGCCCTGTAAAACGACCTTGACCGGGTTCAATGGGCAGGATACATGCCCCAAGGGATATATTGACTTAAGATTGACTTTGGGGACGAAGGAAGCCTTCAAATATGAGCGTGTAAGATTTATAGTAGCCGACTTTCCTTCCCTATATAATATCATCTTGGGACGACCTACCATTCACGATTGGGATATGTTGGTGTCCTGGAAACACCAAAAGTGAAAATTGGTCAACAGAAGGAATTAGGTCGTCACGGTTAAGGGCGACCAGAAAGATTCTCGGTAGTGTTACTTTGAGATGGTTAAAGAAAGCAAGGCCGACCTAACAATGACATCTCGGAAAGGAAAGAAAAAGGCATCCAAGGAGGAGGAAAAAGGAAAGTCGGTTAATCTCGTGGAATTGGATTTGCGCGAGGAAGAGAAGATGCAGAAAACGGAACCAAACATCGAATTAGAGGACCCGTCCTAGGAACCAAGCCCGGCCAAGTCACTAAAATCAGTAGGATACTGGATCCTGAGCTTCGGGGAGAACTTGAGGATTGTTTGAGGAGCAACAAAGACATTTTCGCTTGGCAACCATCTGAGATCCCGGGGGTGGACCCCGACGTGTGCTGTCACAAGTTGGCCATTTGTCCGGGGTCAACCCCGGTAGCGCAGAAGAAAAGAAAAATCGGCGAGGACAAACGAAAAGGTGAGGAGTTGCTGGAAGCCAGTTTTGTGCGCGAAGTACAATATACTACCTGGCTATCAAATGTCGTGATGGTGAAAAAACCTAGTGGCAAATGGCGGGTATGTACTGATTATAAGGACCTAAACAAAGTGTGTCCAAAAGACTCATTCCTCTTGCCAAACATAGATCAACTGGTTGACAACTCGTCGAGATTCAAGTTACTCTCTTTCATGGACGCATACTCGGGTTATAATAAGATCGCTATGCATCCAGAAGATTAGGAGAAAACTTCTGAAAAATGCGGGGCCCACATATCAAAGGATGATGAATCGAGTGTTCGAAGACCAGTTGGGAAAGAATGTGGAAGTCTATATAGATGATATGATTGTTAAATCTTTATATATGGCAAATCATGTTCAAGAGTTGTAGCAAACATTTGACAAGTTAAGAGAATATCATATTCGTCTCAACCCGGCCAAGTGTGCTTTCGGTGTCCCAGCGGGAAAATTTTTAGGCTTTCTGCTTACACACAGAGGGATCGAAGTCAATCCGGATAAATGTCAAGCTATGTTAGACATGAAAGCGCCAATAAACAAGAAGTAAGTCCAGCAGTTGACAGGAAGACTGGCAACACTAACTCGGTTTTTGCCGAGATCCGAAGAAAACTCTCCCCCCTTCTTTAAATTATTGAAAAAGGAGACGTCGGGAGAATGGAATGCAGATTGTGAAGCAGATTTTACAAAGGTTAAGCAGTGTCTATCTACTTCGCCAGACCTATCCAGGCATAAGCCAGGAGAAAATTTGATCTTGTATTTAGCTGTGGGTGATGAGGCGGTCAGTGCGGAGTTGGTCAGAGAAGGAAAGGAGGGCAAAACGCCGGTGTATTTCGTAAGCCGGGCCTTACAAGGATCTGAGTTAAAATACCAGAAGTTGGAAAAGATGGCTTTCACCTTACTTATAGCGGTGAGACGACTATGCCCATACTTCCAGAGCCACACAATCGTGATACGCACCAGTAAGCCAATACGACAGATCCTCCATAAGCCAGATTTGGCTGGTCGAATGGTTAGTTGGGCTATCGAGTTATCATAATTTGATATTGTTTATGAAGCCCGGCATTCTATCAAGTCGCAAGCCCTGGCGGACTTTGTAATGGAGTTAACGTCGGTAGAAGACTGGGGTAATGAGGCTAACACAACTTGGAAGTTGTTTGTCGATGGGTCGTCCAATGTGAAGGGAAGCGGAGCTGGTATAATCATTGAAAGCCCAGAAGGAGTCTCTTTGGAACACTCCCTCCGTTTCAATTTCACCACTTCCAACAACCAGGCTGAGTACGAGGCTTTAATTGCCGGGTTACTGCAAGCTAAAAAGAATGGAGCTAAGAAGGTTCATGTTTCTACTGACTCCCAACTGGTCGCGTCCCAAATAGAAGGCACATACCAGGCTAAAGGACCTTTGATGATTAAATACCTGGCAAAGGTAAGACAGCTCATTCCCGGCTTCGACAAAGTAACCGTGGTACATATCCCACGAGGAGATAATGTGAGGGCAGATATTTTGTCTAAGTTGGCAAGAACGAAAGCCCCGGGAATCACCGCATGATTGTTCAACAGAGTCTGTTGGAGCCAAGTTGCGTGATGATAATTTCAGAGGCAAGTGACTGAAGGAAGCCAATTGCTGCTTATCTGGAGAGAGGAATCCTTCCAGTAGACGCGGCAGATGCAAAGAAGGTGGTAAAAATGGCGGCTTCATATGCTATGATAGGTGATGAGTTGTATCAAAAAGGTTTTTACTCTCCATTGATGAAATGCCTTGATTCAACTAAAGCTGAGTATGTGTTGTCGGAAATTCATGAAGGAATTAATGAGCATCACATGGGGGCCAAGGCGTTAGCACGAAAAGCTGTTCAGGCCTGATACTTTTGGCCAACAATGGCAGCGGATGCCAAAGAGCATGTGCGAAAATGTGATAGCTGTCAAAAACACGCTAACATCTTACGAATTCCCCCTCTCAATTAACATCAATTTCGGCTCCATGGCTGTTCTTTAAGTGGGGCATGGATTTGTTGGGACCATTTAAGATGGCTCTCGGGTAGCTACGATGGCTTATACTGGTTGTGGACTACTTCACAAAATGGATAGAGGCAGAACCACTAGCAACAATCACCTCGGCTAGGGTGTAAAAATTTCTTCATCGGAATATTATATCCCATTTTGGGATCCCGGCTGAGATTGTTACTGATAACGGAACTCAGTTCATTGATAAGGGTTTCCAAGAGATGGTATCCGACTTTCATATTGAGCAACACTTCGCTTCTGTCGAACATCCGCAGTCCAACAGGCAAGCTGAGGCGGCCAATAAGGTTATCGTGGAGGGGTTGAAAAAGAGGATGGAAGAAGCCGAGTCAAACTAGGTAGAACAATTATATCTGGTCTTGTGGGGACATCGGACTACCATCCAATCGGCAACACACGAAACCTTGTTCAGATTGACTTATGGGTGCGAGGAAATGATCTCGGTTGAAATCGGTGAACCCTCATGAGGAGAATCAAGGCTATACATGAGGAAGACGAGAATAGTCAGGCAATTGCAGTAAAGTTGGATCTAATTGATGAGGTCAGAGTAACGGCACATTGCCGAGAATTCGCTGCCAAGCAACTAACTACTAATCGATATAACAGGAAGGTTAGACCCCGGTTGTTCGACAAGGGAGATCTCGTTCTACGGCGAGCTGACTTAGGTAATAAGAACACCGGTCAAGGTAAACTCACGTAGCAAACTGGGAAGGCCCATATCGGGAAACAAAAAACTTGGGCAAAGGTGCTTATAAGCTAGAAACGTTGAAGAAGAAGGCCGTAAAACGGACATGGAACGCAGATAAGCTTAAAGCGTACTATATCTGAGAAGTTATGTGTAATGATTTTGTTCGGGTTATTCCCAAAGGAAGTAATGTAGTAATGCCGTTTATGATTATCCTTTTATAATTAATGAATTTTGGGTCTAGAAACCCTTTTTCAGGAATCACATGATAGCGAAACCACTGCCAACACAAAGCACGTAGAAATTCATGGTCAAAAACCAGCTTTCTCAAAACGTGTTCAAGTTAAAACGATAAGTGAACTCGTGGTATATAAACTCGAGTTCTAAAATCAAGGCCTGATCCAATCACATATGAATTCATGGTAAAGAAGCCAACTTTTGAAAGTTTTGACTGGGGTAAAACACGTATGAACCCGTGGTACATAAACCCGTGTTTGAAAATCGTGTCCGAGGTAAACATGACGGAATCTATGGTGTCAACACCCGTTTTCAAAAGTTATGTTTGAGTTAAATCACATATGAATTTATGGTACAGAAACTAGCTTTTGAAAATCGTGACCGGGGTAAAAGACGTACGAATTTGAGGTAAAGAAACCCATTTTCAAAAATCGTGTCCCAGATAAACATATATGAATTTGTGGTAAAGAAACCAATTTTCTACGATAGTGTCTAGGTTAAACGAGAATAAATCTTTGATGCGAGCTCCAGCATTCCGACGTCACATCAAAGTTAAACATGTAGGATTCCGAGGTACTTAAACCCGTTTCCAAAAATCATGTCCAAAATTAAACATGTAGGAATCCGAGGTATTTAAACCCAATTCCAAAAATCGTGTTCAAATTAAACATGTAGGAATACGAGGTACCTAAACCCGTTTCCAAAAATCATGTCTATATAAAAGCATGTATGAACCCATGGTAACTAAACATGTGTTCGAAAATCATGTCCTCAAAAGACATGCATGAATTTGTGGTTAGTCAACCAGTTTTCTGCAATCATGTCTACATAAAAACATGAAGGAATTCATGGTAAAGAAACCAGTTTGCGAAAATCATGACCGGGATAAAACATGTATGAACCCGTGGTAAATGAACCCATGTTCGAAAATCATGTTCGAGATAAGCATGAATGAATTCATGGTGCTAACCCCAGTTTTCAAAAATCATGTGACACTTAAATTGGGTATGAATTCATGGCTTAGAAACAAGTTTTCAAAAATTATGTTAGACGCATGAAAAAGTAGTTCAGTCAAGTGCATAAATTGAATACGACACGTCATGGAATCACGCCAAAAGTTCAAGCCGGGTTACAACCACGGCAGAAAAAGAGGGCTTCAAAAAAGAGAGGACCCCGCAAACGTATAATCACTACAAGGTGTGGCTACTAAAGCTGGACGCAAGCCTTAGAGGGAGGAGCTTCTTCTTCTTCTTCTTCACCTTCATCTTCGTTCACCCCAGGAGGAATCAACTTTCCCTTGCAAACATAGGCTAGATAATTTAATCCGGAGGTGTTTAGAACGACATTAGGGTTAAGAGCGCGGATCTGCGCCACGACATTGTCAAAGGACTCTACAGCCACCCCAGCATACTCAATAAGTTGCGTTTTGGCCTGATCGAGTTCATCCTCCTTTGTCGTCAGCAGAACTTTGCAATGATCCACGTCAAATTGCGTCTTTTCCACAATCAGCATGCCGTTGGAGTAAAGGTCCTCCAGCGATGAATATCCAGGTTGGCCATGGCTAACTTTTCCTCAGCCATGGATAAGTTGGTCTTAAGGGTCGTCATTTCCTCATGCGGTTTCCCTATTTCAGCCTTGGAGGATTGCAATTATTTTTGCTGTTTGTCCTCTCTACCTTTAAAGACTGCAAGTCCTCCTGAAGCCTGGCATTTTCTGCTTTTAGGGCCTACACCTCATCACGGGCTTGATCCCTCTCATCAGTGATTTTAGTCACCTCAGCGTTATGCTTCAGGATTGAAAGTTCTTTTTTCATGACCTCTCTCTCTTTCTTCAGTTGGAATAGCTGAGCGTACGTTGTCACATATTTGACTTTGAGGATCGCAAAAGGCTGGAGCACGGAGATGGCTCTGTAACCTTGCAGTTCCATGTCGGCAATCTTTATCTTGTCAGCGTCAGACAGGCCTGAGGCATCATGAAAGAAGGTAGGAGCACGAGTGGCAGTTAAAATTTCTTGTGTCATCCCTTGCTCCCAAAGGACGCCTTCAGGAAGAATGGTTACACCGGGTTGACTCACTATCGAAGACGGGGTCGAGGTTGTTTACGCTTGAGGGGATATGGACGGAGAAGCCGATGGCTCTATAGTTAGCACAACTGGAGAATCTGTGGTTGGAGCAACCGAAGCATTTACGGTCTGCTTCCCTTTGGATTTTTTGGAGGCACCCTCTTTACTCCATCCTCCATCCTTCGTCGCAGAGCGCTTGCGCGAGGTCCCAATGGCGGCAGCCTCATGAGTCGGAGCTTGGTGGGCGGTCGCAGTAGTCGGGCCACCCAAGACCGGAGCAGTTGGGTCAACCTCGGTATTCCCAGGGAGTGCTGCAAAGATGCCCATAAATTTTGATTTTCCCATAGCTTGGGCTGCAAAATAAAACAAGGGTATTACGTTTATGGTCGACAAAAGAGAATATAAGAACTGAAGATTGCACAATATGCATATCATTGTATATATGTATAGTTTCATACTCGTTGTCGAACAACGTCTAGCCAGAGGTATGGAAATGTAATCGGCTGGATCCATAGGATCCGTCAAAGAGCCGGCAAGTGATACAAGTCTCAGTTGTGCCACTTCCTCGGCATTAGAAAAGCTTTTTGGGATGAAATCTTCAGGTTTTAGGGTATGATGGCGTATTGACCAGTACAGGGGAAATCTCTCCTCGGTCTCCCTGGATTCAGTCCTCTGCACAAACCAGGGTGGTTGCCTGGTTCCTGCTACAACCTTAACAAAGGCGAACTTAAAGTTCTTCCACGATTCCATGTAAGGTTTGAAGAGCTTGCGATCGCGAATACTTCGAAGTGTCGTCCAACCAAACCACTTCGTGGTACCCCTAGCAAGGACGTTTGTTTCTAAGGGAGAGAAAAAAGACATAAAAACTGGAACAGTGCAAACAACGGAACGTTCTTCGCATAAACTCTCAAAAGCAACGGCAAATGCCCAGCCATTAGGATGAAGTTGCGAGGGGCCAAGATGTAAATGGTTCAAAAGTTGAATTTGGAAGTCGATAAAAGGAAGTCTCACACCAAGAAGGGTGATGACATCTCGGTAGAGGAAAAAATAAGGATCATTGTTTTGTTGACGACAGTAGTCCACTGATTCACCCTCCAGGGGCAATCGGACAGTATATCCCTCTCCATCCCCGATCCCCAATAGCGGTAGATCATTTGCGATTAGAGTGTACGTTTTTGATGCGTTTAACGTAAATATTAACAGCAGGATTTGACCTGGTCGGGACTTGGGAGGAGGCAGACGCGCTAGACTCGTCAGTCGTAGACTGGACGGGATGATGTGATGATGAAGCCATCTATACCTAAAAATAAAATAAGGAGGTAAAAATCAGAAAATTATATATACCTGAGGCAACAGAACTATCTCGATGAGAACTTAAAGATGCTTGACCAAGAGGTTTAAATCTGGAAGTAGCTGGAGGAAGAAGGTTACATCGGAATTTATCTAACAATAAGTTGGCATCCCTGTAGCGTTCTTGCCGAGCATGTTCAATACTTTTATGACAGCATTCGTCGCATGGTGTCGGGCCCCGAGTTGGTAACCCTAACGTAGGAAGGCTTTTCTTCAAGCTCGGTTTGGGAACTCGGGAAGAAGATGTGGGAGGAATGCTAGATGTCTCAAGAGAGGATGCTGAGGAAATTTCAACATTCCTCCTACGCCTACTTTCACTCACAAGGGATTGATGGGATTCATTTCTAATGGTTTGCACTTTATTAGAAGAAGTTTCCCAGAAAGAGAATTTCGTTGACCCAGGAGTGTCTCTGAAGTTTCTCATACTCGTTGGTAACGAGGGCCCGCTATCTAAGGGAGCGTCATCGATGGGGGTCTTTGGTTGTTTGAAGAGATAAGGTTGTTTGGGTTTGAAGACATATGGTGAGGTACGACCATTCTGAGTACCTAGAAAAGGCAACAAATGCTAAGAACCCGCCCAGAAAACCCAGAAACACACCCAGAAAACCCATAAACATACCCAAAAACCAGAAACGCACTCAATGAAGGCAAAACGTTCATGAAAAGGCTACCTAGAAAATTAAAGCAGTAATGAATGAAAAGTAGATATGATCAACAGAATAATACAAAAACAAAGAAATGCGAAAAACAGTGGCGGTACCTATTGAAAAGAAAGGAGTGCAAAGCCTTTAAAGGAAAAAAGTGTTCCGGATAGGAAGCGAATTTTTTTAGAAGGCAAGGGTAGTCTTGAGTTTAAAGTGGTACGATGAAGGAGTAAGGGGCAATATATAGACATTGCGGATTTGAAAAGTCAGGGGTCGCGATGTCATTACACCCCAACAGTTAAAAACCCTAAAGTGAATGACGTTTCAAGTGAAACGACGTGAGCATTAAATGCGCACGGATATTGAAGTTGCAGGAGTGACCAATCCGTATAAGCGACGGTTGAGCGTCGTGACGTGTCAAGACACGTGGCCGACAGGTGTAGCTTTATCGAAGACTGTTCGGATTTTTCTTTTAGAAATCTAATCCCGATTAGAGGACAGTTTTCTTCGACTCAATCCGGATTGGAGGGCGGTTTGCTTCAACTCAACCCGGATTGGAAGGCGGTTTGCTTCAACTCAACCTGGATTTGAGGGTGAAGAATTTTTAACTTTAATCCGGCTTGGTTGGTGTCTCCTTTAAGGAACCCGAAGCGATGGTGGTCAGCGTTATGGATAATCTGAATTGATGTGTGTATTAAATTTATCTGCCAGTAAAGTCGCGCATATTGGATTCCGTTCAATATGCATACAAATGAAATAAGGGCAAAGCCGAAAGAGACATCCGTGGTTCAAAAATAAAGAGCCCGTGAGGTGCAGAATGAGCAATGAGAAGCCAGCAAAAGACAACAAGCGTTTTTCCATTAGTAAATGAATGGTTTACATAACATTCTTACAGGAAAATAGACTGAGTTCTTGATTCTAATAGGAAAATACAAAGTCAAAGTACAACCGAATCCCGGTTTGACTAATTCCTAGTGGGAACTTCTCAACTTGCCACAGATTCTGGACACCCAAATTCATAAGCAGTAAGCGGCAGATTTGTATGAAGAACTCTCTGCTGCTGAGTGAACTCCCAGATGCTTATCATGTGGTGCAGATCCCTATCAACCGCGATGAACCCGTTGGTGGGGAACTGATTTTATGCCAGGGAATCTCCGTGAGGAGAAGATCTCTAAGTCAGAGATCTTGAAGACAAAGATCTTCACCAGTAGCCAATGGAACTTGATTGAGATCCCAGATTGCAGTTGGGCCAGGCGGGTGAAGACTGGCAAATATATCTAGACTCCCAGATGCCCGTTGGAGTATGTGGATGAAGACTGGCAAATATATTTGAAGATTGCCGCAGACAAAGATTACCCGTGGCGTTATGACCAATATTTGTTCTTTTCTTTTTAACGCTTCGCCCTCTTATTCTAGAAAATTTTGAAGGATAAAACGAAGGGCTAGAGCCTGATTTTTCTGACATCTGCGATTCAGTTTGTGTGAAACAGCATTTCATTTATAAAACTAAAGAAAACGGAAGAACGATCATAAATTCTAAAAGTGTATGGTGAGGCAAATGAGGTGAAAAAGCAAGCATTTATATGAGCATTCTGATATCGGAAACGTCAGGGATAACTAATGCCTCTTCAATGCTGATATTGAAAGCGTCAGGGGTAATTAATGCTTTTTTTAATTCCAATATTAAAAAGGCCAGTAGTTAATGCTTTTTCAATTGAGGAGTGTAAGCTTCAGGGATAATCAATCCCCTTTTTAGTGGGAAAATGTAAGCGCCGAGGGCAATCAATGCATCCCTAGTGGGAAAGCGTAATGATGGCTGGATCAAAAAAGGCGCAAACATTAAACGTGCACGGAAACCAAGAAAGATTGTCGCAAGAAGGCTTCGATTGCGTATCCCAAAGTGAGTAGGTGGACAGTCGTCGTTATCTTCACAGAATCACACCTACGTGTGCGACCAACTTTTCATAAGAACCCAGATTGGGGGCAACATGTGGTGGGAATTCGTAACGTCGGTTAAGGCTGAATTTCGGAAATAACAACGTCAATCTCGGTTATCATAAAAAGGGAAGGGATGGCGGAAGAAAATCAACCCTTCACTTAGAACGTGAGGAAAGTCGGCAAAGTGATAGGAGCTCATAGCCAGTTATGATCGAGTTCATAACAATTGTTTTGACCAAAGATCACTCGTCGATACAAGTTTCGGTCATTATAAAGGTTGAATAAGCACTTGAAAATGAGCTCGTCATTTATGACAGAGAGCAATAAGGCATGACGAGCAAGAGGAAAATCCCGGAGAATGGGGTTAAACTTGAACTCGAATGGACGAAGACGGGGTTAGTTAATAAGCTAATCTCGGCACATCAGAAACCTGAAATACCGAGCTTGGGGGCAACTGTTATGGACTCGTATATTGGGCCTAGCAATTATGCGGCCCAATAAGAGGGCTCACAGCAAAGCACCCATTTAGCCAGGTAAATGGTTCACCACTACTCGATCGTGTCTGTTATGCAGGACCATATAGGTAGTAGAGCAGGTGTTTGCAGAATGGGAAGCGCATAATGACTGATGAACGGATGCAGTTACAAGGGAGTGAAACCCTAGGAAATCCCTATAAATAGGAGATTACCCACTAGGTGCATTCTGAACATTCTCTATTCAATTATTTATCATTCAATCACACTGTGCACACACCCCACCCTCAGGCGAATCGCCATCTCTGTGTAGCACTGTGATCTGAGTTCACTCGTTGATATCTTCCTTATAGATATCATCGAGTTGTAGCCTTCTCTTTGGTGCTTAATTCTCGAGCACCCTTGAAGGGCCTATTGATCGAATATTAACATTCCCTAGCTCATTGAAGCTAGATATCTGTGTTTTATAGCAGAATAGGAATCATAAATGAAAATCAAATGGATTTATTCAACTTCACTTTCTACACTCCGTCCCCCTCTGAAGTGAAATGAGAGATTGAAAAAGAAGGCTCATTCAATTTGAATCACTTGGAGGTATTTAATTAAGTTGGAAGCTTGCATATGGTGAAGAACTCAATGATAATCATAGTGATGGATACAAAGTTTCACAACTAATGAGAGCTGGAACTGAATCTATGCTTGTGCGCCACTTCACAGAAGCTATCATCGAGAATGTTTTTCATCGTTACCAACATATATTAGCTGATCGTATGTCGAAGGAAAAAAGTGTTTTTCTCTATGTCACCGTATCTTTGACCAAAATAACTTGAAGCCTGTGTGTGTTTGTGTGTGTTTTTCTATAATGTATTGCCAATGTGTGTCGAATAAATTAACTTTGTGTTCGTTGTGTTCTCTAGATTTTGTATTTTTGATTTTAATTGGCCTTGTCATGATACTGATTCACAGTGTATTGGTTGAAAGATGAATCAGGGCCTTTAACACCAAGCAACTCCTTATAATGTCTTTTTAAATATAAGGTTGTGAGTTTGAACTTCCTGAAGATGATATAATATAAGTATGAATTATGACAAATTTTTTTTTTTTTTTAAAAAAAAGATTAGGTTAACATTTAAATGGAGAATTTGAACCCATGACCCTTTGGCACCCTATATAAGTTGATGGCCACCAAGCCATCCAATGGAAAAGAAACTCAAGTCTCCATTTTGCATCTTAATTTCTTTATGTGTTGTAAATTTGTTACTTGTAGTTGAAATTAGATATATGGAAAATATGAGTTGTTATTTTCCTTGTGTGTTGTTGTAAAGTCCCTACGTTTGTTGCCTTATTATAATTTTCTTTTCCTTTTTGCACCATATAACTAAATGGCTAGTGATGGTTGCCAAAAAAAAATTCAAAAAAAAAATTCGGTACTAATGTATTCTTACTCACAAAATTTAATTTCATTTTGGTCTATGGGAATGTAGAAAAATTTCAGAATGCTTTAGGTGCTACTGAATGGTTAATTGTGGAATCTTCAACTAAAATTTTCCCTTGGAACTTTGGGTCGCGCTGAGTGGAAGGAATTATTGATTATTTGGAGCTGAGTGTAAATGTGGTACGAAAGATTTGACACCACACGAAGAGGGATGAAGGGAGAGTAATAACATATGGTGAAGAGACATTTTCATCTTTTTTTTAATTTGACATTAAGGTTTTATACCTGGAAATTAAATGTGGTCATGAGACGACATAGAAACAAAGGATGGTAGGACCAACAGCCCCTCGTGATGCACGCGCGTTAAAAATATGAAGCAAATAAGAGCCACTCATTGTTGGGAATGTCAATCACCACTCCTCTTATGTATATCTCTCCACAAGTTTTGGTTTAGTCACTACAAAACATTTGATTCTACGAGCCAGGATCATATATAAATCTGAGAATGGATATGGCTTCAGTGTTTCACATGAATGGAGGCAATGGAGAAGCAAGTTATGCCAACAATTCCTTATTACAGGCATGTTGTATGAGTGTGTGTATATGTATAGCTTCATCATAAAATAAACTACTTCATATACTTACCAATAATGTATATTGAAACAGAAAACGGCGATGTCCTTAACAAAGCCCATTAGAGATGAAGCTATAAGGAGTATCTACAAAGAAAAGCTCCTTAAAAGCCTAGCAATTGCAGACTTGGGTTGCTCTTCTGGACCAAACACTTTGTTTATGACTTGTGAACTCATTGAGACTGTGGAGATGATTTGTAGAGAGCTAAACCATGAATCTCCAGAATATATCATATTCCTGAATGATCTCCCAGGAAATGACTTTAACAACATTTTCAAGTCTCTAGAATGCTTTAAACAAAACTTACAAAGTCGAGTTGTTGGTGGGGTCGGTTCCTGCTACATCACTGGCCTTCCTGCTTCTTTTTATGATAGGATTGTTCCAACTAGGTCTCTCCATTTTGTTCATTCCTCCAGCAGTCTTCATTGGATGTCCCAAGTATGTATACTAAACCACTCTATTTTACATTATATTCAGTAATCTTTTTATATTAGGTACTCTTTCTTGTCCTAAATATAAGAGCTAATAAAAGGTTTGTTTAATTCCTAAATATATATAAGATCTCAATCCACTTTTTTCTCAAATTTATAATTATTTTCCCAAAACTCTATATTGATTAGTAAGGGGATTTTCAGCAAGGGATGGTTTCCAATGCAAATGGCTATTTTAGGGAAATTCACACATTTTGTTTTACAAATAACTAACTTGACTAATTTCTTTAATCCCTACAAATAAGAGGGTATAATGTTTTCCTCCTCCAACTAATTTTATCATTTCATTACCTTATAGGTTCCTGAAGGTATAGAAAACAATAAGGGCAATATTTGCATGACAAGTACAAGCCCTTTAAGTGTACGAGATGCTTACAACCGACAATTTCAAAGAGATTTTTCATTGTTTCTAAAATGTCGTGCTAGAGAACTTGTTGAAGGAGGTCATATGGTTCTTACACTCCTGGGGAGAAGCACTAGTGTCTCATCAAGCAATGAATCTTGCTACATTTTCGAGCTTTTAGCTGAGACACTCAATGACATGGTTTTAGAGGTACATATATACTCCTCTAGTCTTTAATGTAAGAACTGCTCAACTAATATCGTTAAATAAATGAATATATTTAAGTTAGTTAATTGTAAGAGATACGAAATTCAAGAAAATATCCGTCTCTAAAATAAAAAGGCACTGGCATTTTGGAAAAACAATAGACCAAAAGTTAGTCTTAAAAAAATTATGATTTTTTTATGCCGTCATGAGATGCTAATTTGTAGATTTAAAATGAATTTTTTTAATATTCAGAATTTTGAATTTTTTAACCAGACTACTTTTTTTTCGGAGTTTCATTTAAAAAACTCAATCACTTTGAATGAGTAACTTCATTTTTTTTAAAAAAATGGTTAAAATTATTTATTAAAAACAAAAGAGTGTCTCTATGTATGTTATTTATGAATTTCTCTATAGTAGCAAGAATTACTCACTTTTTAGGTTACATGTGTGCATTATTAAATCATTGTTTCATTTAATTATTAATTATTGTTGAGGGAGTACTGAATAGGGGTAGTATAGCAAACAATGATGAATATGATAAATAGGTGTTACAATTATGAGTAAAACTAACTTCCCAATTAGGTCATACACTAAGAATTGGAGGGGTCTTTCTTATTTGACTATTTATGTATTGATTAACAATCTATTAAAAAAATTGATCATCAATAGAGCATAATGGCATGATACGCTCTATGTAGCCCACTTTTAAACATACAACTTTCTTCAAAATTTGTGATGAAGAATTCATTTTGGTGAGTGGTATAGGGAATCATAAAGAAAGATCAGATAGATTCATTCAACATTCCTATGTACACTCCATCCCCATCTGAATTGGAATTAGAGATTGAAAAAGAAGGCTCATTCACTTTGAATCACTTGGAGGTATTTGAATTAAGTTGGAAGGCTGCATGTGGTGAGGAACACAATGATAGTAGTGATGGATACCAAGTTGCACAATTCATAAGATCTGTGGCTGAACCTCTTCTTGTGAGTCACTTTGGAGAAACTATCATTGACGATGTTTTTCATCATTACCAACATATATTAGCTGATCGTATGTCGAAGGAAAAAACTGTTTTCCTCTATGTCACCGTATCTTTGACCAAAAGAACTTGAAGCCAGTGTGTGTTTGTGTGTGATTTTCTATAATGTATTGGCAATGTGTGTCGAATAAATCATCTGTGTTCATTATGTTCTCTAGATTATGTATGTTTGATTTTAATCGGCCTTGTCATGATACTTATTCACAGTTTATTGGTTGAACTAAGGTTAAAATAGTTGTAATATTACGTTAATATAATTTTAATTTCATATGCTGGAAATAACTGGAATATATGAGATGGAGTTAGTGCCAAATCTAAAGCTTGAGGGACAATTGTCTGATTAACTGTGCTGCAGTTTTTTTGAAAGATGAATCAGGGCCTTTAACACTAAGCAACTCCTTATAAAGCCTTTGTAAATACGAGGTTGTGAGTTTGAACTCTCTGTGATATAATATATGTCTGAATTATGACAAAATCTTTTTTTTTAAAAAAAAGAATAAGTTAACATATAAATGTTAGGTTCACCTAATATATGTAAGGTAGGTAATGGAAATTAAAATGCTAGGTAGCAGGTTTACTTCAGATATGAATTGGAGGCTCTTTGTCCACAAGGTTTCTGTGGCTGCATTGCCCGTCTTTTGAATAGTTGATTAATGTTTATAAGGCCGACTCACAAGTAATATGTTTTGTTGTCATGTCACAGTACCTGATATTTAAAATGATTAAATCAACATTGAATACTATTGTCGAACAAAATGAGAATATAATAGCCCTCATATCAAAGTTCTTTTTTGCATTGAGATATGAATACAAGACGTTTTGCCTATACGGACGGTGGGTGAGGAAGTAATTGGCTATGCCTTTATGTGTAATACACTTCTACAAAAAACACTTATAACATCCATTTTTAAGATCCCTATACGACTGTTTTCAAGGGTCGTGTTGTAATACCCTAAAAATCTCACTTATTATAAGTGTCGCATTTTAATAAATAATACCTATTAAAAATGGGTGAATATGTAGTCTCAAACCTTAAAAGCGTATTGATTATTATGTTAAGTAATTTCTTCTTGAAATTAATTAAGCTAAAGACCAAAAATTCTAATTTCTTGTAGGGATCATAAAACATCATCATAATTAAGCAGTCTTAATTTAAACATGAGAGGCAATTAAATGACATAGAAATACTTATTTCAATTAAAGAAAATTACCAACAACTATTAGGAAATTAAATTTGCAATAATTAAAATAATTATGTTAATTTTCGTAATTAATTAATAAGTCATAATTAGGGAATATATGAGGTTAATTAGTGATCAAAGGCTAATAAAAACCCAAAATTAGCACATAAGGAGTTTCTAATAATTATGATTAATATAGTAACCTATCAGTTAGGCCTAATAGCATTTATGAACACTATCTTGGAAGATATCAACTAAGATTAATTTAATTTCCCTAAGTCTATATAAAGGTGGCGAAATTCACTCTTGAAAAAGGCAAGATAATTACACAAATATTAAATCCTAAGAGCACATAATATATGAAAAAATATCATCAATAGTGGTAGGATTTTTCCAACACAAATTAAAGGCTTGGATTAAATCTAATAAAGCTAAATCCTAAGGCTTTAATTAAATTTCATAAAGTGTAATCCTTGTGAAAGAAATCATCAAATGAGAGCATTCCTTCTAGATGATATAAGATGATTTAAAACACATCAAATTGAAGAAAAAAGAGGAAGAATTCGGTTACCTCTATTGTGAGTAAAGAAATATAATTAATTAATTAATTAAACTAATTACACAAGAATTAATTATGGAAGAAAATATTGTACCTACCATCAATGCTCTTAAATAAAGGTGGAAGAGGATAAGAATGAAGAAAAAAGAAGAGGGGGCGGTTTATAGGTGTTGTGAGTGTATGTGTGTGTGAGTGTAAGAGTTGAGTCTAGTGTAGGAGAGAGAAAAGTGTGTACTTCTTTGATTTGAAAGTTAAAAACCATTAAGATTAATTCAAGACACAAGTAAATGAGAATCTATAGAAAATAAATTGTATCTTGAGAAACTTTAATCATAGATCAAATATAAGGATTTATTATGAACAAGCATATTTTAAGCTTGGAATAGGTTATCTCCAAAATCTTTTCCCCAACTTTTGCAAGTAACCTTAAGATGATTAAATGGTTATTTAAGACTTCTAATGAAGCCATAATTTTGAGATTAGAGAATTGAAGAAGAAAACTTGAATAAACTACCATTTTTCATCTAACTACATAAGCACTTGGTGTAACTAGGGATTGAAACAAACAAACCAAGGAACAAGGGGGAAGGGGGCTCGGTTAGGAAGCTTGGAAAAGGGGTAGGATTATTTTTTAATATATCTAATCAACACATGGGATAATCACATATTCATGAGGGGAATTAATTGGAAAGAAGGTGTACTTGGATAAATAAGCATTTATGAAAAAGCAAGAAGATGAGAGTGTGAGAGATGGGAGGTCGGTTGAGGAGTGAATGGTGAGGATGAGAGATTTTAATCTAACCTAGATCCCGTGGCTCAAATTGAAGAAGAGTAGGTTTGAAAGAATTACCAAAGTGTCATGACCTTTTACTATAAATAGGCACCTTGGGTCTTCATAATTTTCACTCCAAAACTCAACCAAAGTAGATTAGTTTAGAGAAGCAAGAGTAGAGAGAAAATCATAGTGGGAAGCAAGAAGGAGGAGGAAGTTCTTCGAGAGGTAAGCAAGCTTTTAGTTTCTAGTCTTATGTAACATCCTGACTTTTTAAAAGCAGTATAAATTTTTTTTTTCATCAGAGTAGAGCATTGGAGCGATTGAGTAACTGATACATATATTTATAAATGTCGTAAGTCCGTCGATTTGGCGAAGCGGTACATTGACCGAGAGTTTTCAAAATGAATAACAACATAAGAGAGTCTTTAGTCGGGACTCGTACGCCGTCGCCCTTCTTCTCGGTCCTCGGTTCTTCCGAACTCCGACGCTATGATAAGAGCCGAGATCCAATTGCAATTTGGATCTCGTGTAATCTAACCTCATGCTTAAATATGACTACATATACACAACAAAGAATCAATACAACAGTCCACAACAGATGTATGATTAAAAACACATAACCACGTATACAAGATAATAACCACGTATGTAACATAACCTCGTATGATACAACATTAATAACCTCGTATGTGACATAACCTCGTATGTAACATACCGTGTATATAGCATAACCTCGTACACTACTACACAACAAACGTAACACAACAAACATATATAATCATACAATAACCATCGAGTTAGTGTTACAAGACGCGAACGTACCTTCGTTGTCGACTACGGACGTTTTACTTTAAAACGGTAATTTTGATAATGGTGAAACAATGGTGATTTGACGACGGTGGCACAACGGCTCGACAATGTTCGATTATAACAGATATCCTATAAGGATAATATTTAACAACTTTTAGCACTATAACAGGCATTTTAGGTACAAATTACCATTTTGCCCCGAACCCCTAATCGGCGGAATTTCGCCGAAGCCATTTTTTCGCTCTATCTCTCCTTAATTTTGACAGATCTTTTCCCTCATCATATTTTCGAAATATATATCATATTTACCCCTAAATATGATATCTAGACTATCTTGAAAAATTAAAGATAAATCTAGCATTCCTACTATATCTACCGAAAGATAACTACCGAAACTAAAGACCATGGACCGAAGAACTTACCCGAGACTTTGCTCGACTTTCTCCGCAGCTTCTCTCTCTAACTTCTCTCTAAGGGGCAGATTTTTGGTGTGAAAAATGAAGAAGGTGCTCATGCCCTTATATAGGGAAAAATTGTGCCACTTTGGTAATTTCCATATTCCAAATCTTGTAATTTTCTCTTACCTTATAACCAAGTAAAATCAAAGCATAATGGTGTTTAATTCCTAGCCATGCAGCATGTTGGTCGACATTCAAGGCTGATTTGGCAGCAAACAATTGGTCCAAAAATGGTGAGTCAACTTGCTTTATGGCCTACGGTTCGGGATGATTTTCCCTGTTCGTCTCCGTTTCGCGTCTCTTCGGAGAAATCTCAAAATTCTGAATTCATAACTTTGAAGATCTTCTCTTCCTCATCAAGAATATCTAATTTAACTTAGATTTCGGTCCCTTACAGGTTCCAATGTCCAGTTGAAGTTTTCTCGAAAAACGTGTCCGAACACGTCCGGTGTCGTAAATCGCTTTTAATCATCAATTTCTGGATAATAATTCACGACTCCAAATATGTCCAGATAATCATAAACTCATCTCCAGATGTTGACTTATAATTTATTTTCTTCAAATCCAAAATGTGAATATCTCGCATTTTTCCCTATTTCGTCTTATTAGGCAAATGCGCTACCGACTTCGGAATTAATTTCCGGAAGAGGTCACTTGAAGGTAAAAACTCACCGATCAATATTTTACCTTGACTTTGGAATTCCTATTCCTGGTTCTCTAGATAGGATCCGTTTCCTATTTATTCCATTACTATTCACTATATTATATAATAATACAATTTTACAAAAATATCATGATATTTATTTATTTTTCTTTTATTTTTTATTTATTTTTCTAAGCATAAAATATTTTATTAATATTTTATTTTATTTTTTATTTTTTATTTATTTAATAATTTCGAATTTCTCCAATTAAAAATAATTATTTAAATTATTTTTAATTCATTTACTTTATACCTTAATTATCCCATTAATTACCATATTAGCCACTTACTAATTTTTGATAATTTTCTTAATTAGGATAAATCATTATCTCACAACTATTTTACTTACATTGGTATTTTATATCCCATGTAAAATATTAAAAATCATGGGGTCAATTATGATCCCCAAAATAATATTAAATCTTGCCTCAATATTTTCCAAGGAAATTAATCCCATAAATTCCTAAAATTAGAGACAACATACTTTCTAATTTTTAATAAATATTTTATTGCCTCTTGGGATTTATCATAATATTTTTAGGCCATTTAATGCCTCAAAAATACATTTTATGGATTTTAGCTCTTTATCTCTCCTAATTTCCATAGAAATTACCTTAGAAAATAAGATAATTATTACTTCTTATTTGAGACCACATATTCACCTATTTTCAATAGGTATTATTTATCGAAATATAATATTCCAGATAAATAATTACCCGGGTATTACATTTCTCCCCTCGTTAAACAAAATTTCGCCCTCGAAATTTGCTCTATCCCAATTTAGACTTTGTACAGACTAACCTTCGGACTAATCGCTCCAGAATTTTTCTCTATATGTTGGCCGCTTCGCTCGATGATCGAGAATTCGCTCAGGTTTGACCGTAAAGATCTTGTCATGTCGTACTTTGATATATAGTATTTTCCGTGGCACCCATATACCTTGGCCAACACCGAGATATCAAAATGTCTCCATGACGCCCATACACCATGGTAACACAAGATACCTTAAATGTTTCCATGACGCCCATACACCATGTCAACACAAGATACCTCCTACTCAATGACACGATCGTGGTCCGATCGTAGTAACTAAGAAATATGCATTGGAAACTAAAATTTTCGCGACAAGTAAGATAACTATTTATCAAACCATAGGGAATTCCTTACTATACATGTATCTTAACGATTTCTTTCACCCCGTACTCGGGTGTAGTTTTCGAACACAGGACTTTTCGTCCATTAAAACACAGACTTCTTGTCCTTTCCCGAGTTTCTTTCAACTCAAAAGGTACTTCAAACACTTGTGTTAGCGGTACAATTCTATACGATACTCACTAACTCTAGGTCTTACATCGATTAGTTCAACTTGAGAGGCTTCAATAGGGCGAGGCGTAAGTCATCACGCTGTCCGCTGCAGCAAGACATATCCCGATCCATATCTAATGGCACCACGACCAAATCTATAACATCTACTTGGATCTAGGGATAACCAACTCTTGGTCTTTGTGACCAACTTCGTTCTCGTCTATGCAAGCTCATCTCACGGTCTGTGTTCTACGCAAAGATTTAAGTCTTACTCTTCAAGCTTTATCAACGATTATGAAAAATTTCGGCATGAATCTACGGTACTATCCCGCTAGATCCAGAAACTAAATATCTATGTTATTATTTCTATTTTTGATGTACAACTAAATGGTGTTCCGAGCATTCGTCAACTCTTGCCAAAACGTAGGGATTACAAAACCGAGTAACTCGTAGATCATGGAAAGTGGGTATGTGTTCATGATAGTCATTTTGTCCATCCCGCGATGATTGATACAAAGTCACAAACTCTCGTGCTTTGTTCGGTAGCATTTGATATGGTGTTTTAGATGTTGATCCAATGTTAGGCATCAACTTCATAGTGAATTTTGACTTTTCTTTTCTGAAGGAATATTTGTCAGAGAGATTTTATTTGTGTCTGGGTTGTTTTTAGAATAAGGACTCAATCCCCTCGTCATCGTTTGATCATTTTATTGATCACTGCTAGTCCTACAGATTTTGAGAATGTCATCGATGTTTGTGAGACGAAATTTTGAACGAGATATATATTCGACTTAGAATTTAGACATGCTTTATTAAGCAAAATAGTTCACACCCAATGGTGTAACTACTACTAGATTGTAAGGTATGTATGTATCCCAAAATGATTCGCCTATTTATCGACATGCCGAGTGATTAGCACCCGTGTTGTATAATATCTAAAGTAGATTCCTATTGAGAGATAGTTATGCGGATCCTCTCTCGGGAGATTATTCGTGGGTGTCTTCCTCTACCTCCGCCTCGCCTCGGCCTCCGGGAGCTCCGGCTCCTCTTAAATTTGTCATGTCTCGTTCTTTCTCCTTTATTAGGGAAAACGTTAGATTTAAAAAGACAATGATTAGTCTATCGCAGACTTTATCACACTAATACTACAAACAAACGGACACTCGTACTATTTCCCTTTGTTCAGGATTTCGTTGATTTGGTCTACTCAGAAACGGGTACGGAATTTCGTATCGGGAGTTCCTCTACATGAGTCAAATACTACATGTACTTATCCTTGTTGGTCTCGGAGTTTCATCCGGCGTGGCCTAGCTCCACATATAAGCTGCGCTAGGACGAATAGTCGTCCGGTACAAGACAAACCGACGATTATCGAATTATCGAATTATCGAGTTATCGAGTTATCGAATTATCGAGTTATCGGGATTACCGAGGGCGATATCGAGTTATCGAATTATCGTGGTCCGATATCAAATATGAATATGGACGATAGATTTGCGATTACGGGTTAGAATGATGCACCGACAGAGGGTGGTACACGGTTCGTAATGGTATACCAAAGGTGATCGGTACATCGACTTAGGGCTATATCAGTACTCATTTTCAAAACATGCTCTTTTAAAAGGCGTAGAGCCTAACTCCGTTACTCAACCCATTTGGCCAGGTAAGTGTCTATCATGGGAGCCTCACCGTGCTAGGGTGACTGATTGGCTGATCCACATATACTAGCCTTGCCTTCGGCACCAAAAGGTTTTTAGAATAACTTAGTCAGATCTATGCCAGGACAACTGCTCTGATACCAAACTGTAACATCCTGACTTTTTAAAAGCAGTATAAATTTGTTTTTTCATCAGAGTAGAGCATTGGAGCGATTGAGTAACTGATACATATATTTATAAATGTCGTAAGTCTGGCTGATTTACAGAAGCGGTACATTGACCGAGAGTTTTCAAAATGAATAACAACATAAGAGAGTCTTTAGTCGGGACTCTGTACGGCCTGCTCGCCCTTCTCCTCGGTCCTCGGTTCTTCCGAACTCCGACGCTATGATAAGAGGCGAGATCCAATTGCAATTTGGATCTCGTGTAACGGTTAACCTCATGCTTAAATATGACTACATATACAACAACGAAAGCAATCAATACAACAGTCCACAACAGATGTATGATTAAAAACACATAACCACGTATACAAGATAATAACCACGTATGTAACATAACCTCGTATGATACAACATTAATAACCTCGTATGTGACATAACCTCGTATGTAACATACCGTGTATATAGCATAACCTCGTACACTACTACACAACAAACAGAACACAACAAACATATATAATCATACAATAACCATCAGAGTTAGTGTTACAAGACGCGAACGCACCTTCGTTGTCGACTACGGTGACGTTTTACTTTAAAACGGTAATTTTGACGTGGGTGAAATAAATGTACGACGGTGGCACAACAAATGCGGCTCGGACGATTCGATTATAAAGATATCCTATAAGGATAATATTTAACAACTTTTAGCACTATAACAGGCATTTTAGGTACAAATTACCATTTTGCCCCTGAACCCCTAATCGGCGGAATTTCGCGAGCTTCATTTATTTTCGCTCTATCTCTCCAGTAATTTTGACAGATCTTTTCCTCATCATATTTTCGAAATATATATCATATTTACCCCTAAATATGATATCTAGACTATCTTGAAAAATTAAAGATAAATCTAGCATTCCTACTATATCTACCGAAAGAACTACCGAAACTAAAGACCATGGACCGAAGAACTTACCCGAGACTTTGCTCGACTTTCTCCGCAGCTTCTCTCTCTAACTTCTCTCTAAGGGGCAGATTTTTGGTGTGAAAAATGAAGAAGGTGCTCATGCCCTTATATAGGGAAAAATTGTGCCACTTTGGTAATTTCCATATTCCAAATCTTGTAATTTTCTCTTACCTTATAACCAAGTAAAATCAAAGCATAATGGTGTTTAATTCCTAGCCATGCAGCATGTTGGTCGACATTCAAGGCTGATTTGGCAGCAAACAATTGGTCCAAAAATGGTGAGTCAACTTGCTTTATGGCCGGTTAAATGATTTTCCCATTCGTCTCGTTTCGCGTCTCTTCGGAGAAATCTCAAAATTCTGAATTCATAACTTTGAAGATCTTCTCTTCCTCATCAAGAATATCTAATTTAACTTAGATTTCGGTCCTTACATGTGGTTCCAATGATCCAGGTTGAAGTTTTCTCGAAAACGTGTCCGAACACGTCCGGTGTCGAAATCGCTTTCGGAATCATCAATTTCCGGATAATAATTCACTGACTCCAAATATGTCCAGATAATCATAAACTCATCTCCAGATGTTGACTTATAATTTATTTTCTTCAAATCCAAAATGTGAATATCGCATTTTTCCCTATTTCGCGTCTTATTAGGCAAATGCGCTACCGACTTTGGAATTAACTTTCGGAAGAGGTCACTTGAAGGTAAAAACTCACTGATCAATATTTTACCTTGACTTTGGAATTCCTATTCCTGGTTCTCTAGATAGGATCCGTTTCCTATTTATTCCATTACTATTCACTATATTATATAATAATACAATTTTACAAAAATATCATGATATTTATTTATTTTTCTTTTATTTTTTATTTATTTTTCTAAGCATAAAATATTTTATTAATATTTTATTTTATTTTTTATTTTTTATTTATTTAATAATTTCGAATTTCTCCAATTAAAAATAATTATTTAAATTATTTTTAATTCATTTACTTTATACCTTAATTATCCCATTAATTACCATATTAGCCACTTACTAATTTTTGATAATTTTCGTAATTAGGATAAATCATTATCTCACAACTATTTTACTTACATTGGTATTTTATATCCCATGTAAAATATTAAAAATCATGGGGTCAATTATGATCCCCAAAATAATATTAAATCTTGCCTCAATATTTTCCAAGGAAATTAATCCCATAAATTCCTAAAATTAGAGACAACATACTTTCTAATTTTTAATAAATATTTTATTGCCTCTTGGGATTTATCATAATATTTTTAGGCCATTTAATGCCTCAAAAATACATTTTATGGATTTTAGCTCTTTATCTCTCCTAATTTCCATAGAAATTACCTTAGAAAATAAGATAATTATTACTTCTTATTTGAGACCACATATTCACCTATTTTCAATAGGTATTATTTATCGAAATATAATATTCCGGATAAATAATTACCGGAGTATTACATCTTAAGTTTTGTAGATTTTAGTTTAGATGTTGTTTTGATCTTTAATCTTTCAATATATTTTTGTTATCATTATTTTATGATGAAAAATGGTTTTATTTCAAAAAATTGATGGAGAAGGTGATATAGCAATTTTTTTGAAAGATTAGGATCAAAGTAGCGAAACTCTGGCGAAATTTTGTCGGTTAGCGATTCCTAAAATCAGGGGTCAAACCACCAGTATTTTATGTTGAAGATGAGGTTCTAAACTTCTGAGAAAATTCATGGTTAAAGTAGACATATAGAGATTTTCAAATGTACCTAGAATGAATTATTTTGAGTTCTGTGCTAGGAGATAAAAATTCCCAAAGTTGGGCTATGATTTCTGGAAAATTTCTGGTCAGAAGTTAGAAACATTAAATCTGGGAGTGTCTCGTGCAATCTGGGTAGCAATGAGTATTTTTACTCAACAACAGACATCCTAAGGATTCTGAGGAATTTTACGGATCCTCTTTTTGATTTTGTTGGAATTAATTATGATTTTTCAAAGTTAGGCGAAAAATCAGCCCTAATGCTGTTAACAGCGTTTTTTACGAAATTTAGGGAAAATAATTGAAAAATACATACACCAGGGGTAAAATGGTCATTTGTGACTAAGATGTCTATTAGGATATTATTTATGAATTAATAAATGCGATGGTACTATTATAGGCTGTCTGAGAACACAAATTGACAGACAAAACATACCACTATCTACACAGACTAAGGTACATTCGCGGCGTACTGTAACACTGACTCTAATGCTTATAGTATGTTTATATATGATAGTGATATTCATAAACTAAGATGTTGTCTTAGTTCATTACTTACACATTCAGCTTTACACGGGTTATAGTCTTGTTAATACCGTTGAGTTTTCCTAGCGCTGAGGACACGAGTGGATCGTGGCACGGGTGAATAGTGCATACCGAGATAACAGACATGTGAATCGGCTATGCCGTTATCTCAAATCATACATCTGTTATGGGCTTTTGTATTGATAATTGCTGTAATGTCATGAATATTTGTCATAAATATATTGTTGATATAAGCATGAGGTTAACCGTTACCTGAGGTCCGATGGACATTGTACCTCAGCTCTTATTATAGCTTCGGGTCTGGAGGACCAAGGACTGAAGATAAGAGACAAGAATAAGCAGAACGCAGGACTCAGCTGGAGCCTCTGTTTAGAGACGTATTATCATCGGTAGTGTATTTGTATTCTCGAACAAAAGTATCTATCTTATTAAGAAATGCCATAGACAATGTTGTACCACAGATTTATCAGTTAGTCAATATTTTACATTGCTCTGATGCTCAACTCTGATCAAAACGCTATGAAAATGTTTTCAAAAATTTGGGGTGTTACAATTTTGGTATCAAAGCGTTTTACCTGGGATGAATCTAATGAAGTTATAACAAACCATTGGTGCCGAAGGTAGGGCTAGTCTATGTGGGTAAGTCAATCAGTCTCCGTGAACTCGGTGAGACTCCCATGATAGACAACTATTTGGCCAATCGGTTTGATTAACAGAGTTAGGCTCTACGCCTTTTTAACATTAGAGCATATTTTGAAAATGAGTACTGATAGGTGTTATGTTGTAGTGATGGACAGGGACGAGTTCCCATATACAAATTATTACGATAGAGGGAGACATACTGCGCATAGATCTGTAGTCCTCGATATAATTGGATTGAGGTTGAACCCTGAGTCGGTGTACCCACCTCCCGGTGCCTATGGCTGCACTTGAGCCATTCTATTCCGCTCCTGAATACCAGTCTGACCCGGTGTACGTCTCAAACTACCCTCTTGTGTCTGGGGACAATCCAGAGCCGAAGTATCATTTTGAACCAGAGTGTTTCAACGAGTGCCTATACAACCCTAGACCGAGTACCTTTCCAAACCAGTATATCAATTTGAACCAGTGTACCACCTTGGGTCGGCAGATCACCCAAACCCTAAGAGACCCGTAGTACCTATTCATGCCATAAACCCTCGGAGGGATACCAACTCGAGTTAGTATACAAACATGAACCTGTACTTCAAACTGATCAGTTATACCTCACTCCAGGAATTAACCGTGAGCCAACATATCTTCCTGCTCTTACACATCATATCGCTCCGATAATTGATCACGAACCTAAATACCACCCTGGATTGGAACATCCTTATCAGATCATAAATAATCAAGGACCTTTTCATTCAGAACCCCTGTACATAGTGTACCCTGAACCAATGGCTAGTATACCTTCTGAGCCAGAGAGACCTATAGGATCGGATCATTCATCCGTGGACGACAACCGTGAGTATTTCCAGCTATTAAGCTATCAAGATGACTCTGAAAGTGAATCTTGTTATGAACCAAATACCCTGCGACATGTCTTGAATACGAACAAAGAGCTGATAAGCGCTCTACGAACGAATTACCTAATGGCAGAACATTACAATACAACTATGAAAGAAACGTATTTACAATGGCTAGGGCAAGTCAAGATGACTTACAAACAGAGAAAACACAGTAAACTTCCCTACCCACTAGAAGATTGGGTGATGTCAACATTATACCTTTTCCCTCGAGACCGCTTCTGGATGGAAAAAACAAATGAGCTCCTAGAAGGAGAACATATAGTCAATTTTCATTCTTTTCTTAATCATCTTCAAGGGCTAGTTTTATACAACATGTAAACAAGTAGTTATTAATACGATAAAACGGCGGATGTAAGATATAACTACATGTGTTAAAACCAGCTAAATAATATGACATATTTTGCCATGAACATTATGTCTTATGTGGAATATATGTTTGTTTAAAAGATTAAATTATCCCTTAATGTTTTTCATTCTTAATAGAAAGATAGGATGGCAAATTTACGAGGAACTGGAGTTCCTAGAGGATAAGGTAGAGATAGAGTTAGACAACCGCGAATGATACTAGTACACAAACCTGAGCAACAAGAACCATAGATAAAACAGAATGAGTTGCAGAAAATGCGGAGGATGCTGCTGGAACAACAAATTCTTATTGATGAACTCCTTGTTGAAAGAAAGGAAAGACAAGTCGAAAGACAAGAAGAATCTTGCCGGTTGACTAAACGTAATTTAAAAGAATTTCGTAAGGCCATAAATTTCAACGGCAGTAGAGCAAGTCATTGCGTCGGGTTTCGCCGTGGAAACTCCACACAGAAGAGGAAGGCACCCTGGATCAAAAACCAAGGAAAAGGCAAGAAATCATTTCATTCTGGGCAACAAAACTGTCTGAGGATGCCGGGACCCCGACCATGTTCAAAATATGGGAATTACCATCCTAGTATTACCTGTAGTAGGAGACGAATTTGCTTCAAGTGTCAGAAGCTGGGGCACATTAGCAAGAACTGTCCCCAAAAAGCTGTGGAGATAGGGCCACAGAACTCAAGTCAGATATTAGCATTGCTTGAAGTGGAGGCCAGGGAATCTCCAGAAATGGTCCAAGATACTAACGCTCAATAGAAATCTATTTCAGATATTGTCCGATTCAGGTGCTAAACCAATTGTTTACTTCTGATGTTTTATGCGAATAATTTTGGGATGCATACATATATATTACCTTACGATCTAATAGTAGCTACACCATTAGGTGTGAACGTTTTAGCTTATACAGAATGTCTAGAACCGAATTGCGAGTATAATATAGATCTTATTCAATTACTGCTTCACAACGTCGATGGCATTCTCAATTTCCTTAAACTAGCGGCGAACAATGCAATAATCAATGGTGGCGATGAGAAGATAACATTCCCACATTTACAAAGCAGAGATAGAATTGATGCGGAAGCTGAATCTTTAAACAACTTAGTCACGAATAGATTCTTTGATAATCTTACCGAATTACCTCCAGAAAGAGAAGTTAAAATTCACTATGAATTGATGCCTAGCACATGATCAACATCCAAAGCGCCGTATCAAATGACACGAAATGAAATAGCCGAGTTGAAAAAGCAACTTGAAGGACTACCGGAGAAAAGGTTTATTTTGACCCAATATATCACCTTAGAAATTCCAAGTAATATTCATATAGAAGGAAAACAAGAGTTTGCGACTTCGTATCAACTACCGTGAGTTAAATGAAGTAACTGTCAAAAAAAAATACCCACCTCCCAGAATCGACGATCTACTCAATTATCTAATTCCTACATCTTGTCAAAAATTGACTTACGTTAAGAACACCACCAGCTGCGAATCAAAACTAGCAATGTTCTAGAGATAGCTTTTAGAACTTGATACAGGCATTTTGAATTCCTCGTTATGCCTTTCAAACTGACAAGTGCATCTACTATGTTCATAAAGTACTTAAACCAAATTTTTCTCTCAAACACATAGGTAGGTTAATAGAGATGTTGATTGACAACATTCTCATCTGTTCGGAAATAAGAAAGAAAACAAAGAGAAGCGAGATGGTGATCGCGTTGACAAAGTGAGTGTACTAAGAGAGAAGCGACTCTTTACTAAATTAAGTAAATGTGAGTTTTGGCTGCGAGGGGGAGAAATGTAATACCATAAAAATCTCACTTATTATAAGTGTCGCATTTTAACAAATAATACCTATTAAAATAGGTGAATATGTGGTCTCAAACCTTAAAAGCGTAGTAAACATAATTAAGCATTCTTAATTTAAACATGGGCCATGTTAAGGGGTTTCTAATAATTTATGGGCCGAGTAGAGCATCGATTGAGTGGACTAGAAAAAGATTACAAAGGCGGAAATAGTGACATAGATATGTAGTCTTGGGTGGAAGACATTCATATAGAATTTTCAGGGTATTACAATAAGCACTTGGTGTAACTAGGGATTGAAACAAACAAACCAAGGAACAAGGGGGAAGGGGGTCACTATTTGTTGTCATATGATATTTATCATAATATTTTCGGTATTACAATAAGCACTTGGTGTAACTAGGGATTGAAACAAACAAACCAAGGAACAAGGGGGAAGGGGGCACGGTTAGGAAGCTTGGAAAAGGGGTAGGATTATTGTTTAATATATCTAATCAACACATGGGATAATCACATATTTATGAGGGGAATTAATTGGAAAGAATGTGTACTTGGATAAATAAGCATTTATGAAAAAGCAAGAAGATGAGAGTGTGAGAGACGGGAGGTCGGTTGTGGAGTGAATGGTGAGGATGAGAGATTTTAATCTAACCTAGATCCCATGGCTCAAATTGAAGAAGAGTAGGTTTGAAAGAATTACCAAAGTGCCATGACCTTTTACTATAAATAGGCACATTCGGTCTTCATAATTTTCACACCAAAACTCAACCAAAGTAGATGAGTTTAGAGAAGCAAGAGTAGAGAGAAAATCATAGTGGGAAGCAAGAAGGAGGAGGAAGTTCTTCAAGAGGTAAGCAAGCTTTTAGTTTCTAGTCTTAAGTTTTGTAGATTTTAGTTTAGATGTTGTTTTGATCTTTAATCTTTCAATATATTTTTGTTATCATGATTTTATGATTAAAACTGGTTTTATTTCGAAAAATTGATGGAGAAGGTGATATAGCAAATTTTTTGAAAGATTAGGATCAAAGTAGCGAAACTCTGGCGAAATTTTGTCGGGTAGCGATTCCTGAAGTCAGGGGTGAAACCGCCAGTATTTTATGTTGAAGATGAGGTTCTAAAATTATGAGAAAATTCATGGTTAAAGTATACATATATAGATTTTCAAATATACCTAGAGTGAATAATTTTGAGTTCTGTGCTAGGAGATAACAATTCCCAAAGTTGGGCTATGATTTCTGGAAAATTTATGGGCAGAGGTTAGGAACATTAAATCTGGGAGTGTCTCGTGAAATCTGGGTAGAAATGAGTATTTTTATTCAACAATAGACATCCTAAGGATTCCGAGGAATTTTACGGATCCTCTTTTTTATTTTTTTGGAATTAATTATGATTTTTCAAAGTTAGGAGAAAAATCAGCCCTAATGCTGTTAACAGCGTTTTTTACAAAATTTAGGGAAAATAATTGAAAATAAATAGAGGGCTCCCCCCTTCACAATTCTTCACACCAAATCAAACTCCAAGAGTTGATTTCTAAGAGTAGAGTGAAGCAAGAAGGAGGAAGTAGTTGGAAGAGGCTTCAAGAGGTAAGCTTGCTTTTAGTTTCTAGTCTTTAGTTCTTATAGTTCTTAGTAGCTTTGGTCGAATTGTTAGTTTTAATCTAGAATATAGGTAAAGTAAATTCCCATAATTGTTTTTAGGCCTCATTGCATTGAAAGATGCCTGACGAGGTAAAAACATGTTGGGAAAATACTTTAGGGATTAATGTAACAAGATAGAGTAAGATAGGGAATTGTTGGGTTTTGCTAGGCCATGGGAATTAGTTAGATAAAAAGCATTATTCTATATATATATATATATATATATATATATATATATATATATATATATCTATCTTCATAAATTATGAAATAATTCATGGTTAAAGTAGACATCTAGGGCTTTTCACAAATGCCTAGAACATACCATTTTGAATTTTGTACAAGGAGATAAAAATTCTTGCATAAAAGCTACGTTTTTCTGGAAATTTTCTTGGCAGAGGTTGAATAATGAAAACTGGGAATGATTCACAACTTCTGGGTAAGAACCAGTATTTTTCCCCAATATTAGACATCCTAAGGATTCCGAGAAATTTTACGGATCCTAGTTTCGATTTTTTAAGAATTAATTATGATTTTTCAAAATTGGAAAAATTCTGCCCAAAATGCTGAAATCAACATTTTTGAAAACAAAGGGTTATAATTGGAATAATAAATCCACCAGGGGTAAAAAGGTCAATAGTGGCTAGAATATATCTTAGGATATTATTTATAGGGGAATAATGCGGTGATACTATTATAGGCTATCCGAGTGAACGTACCGTTATTTGAATGCACCAGGCAAACAGACGTACAAATATCCGAACAGATTAAGGTACGGACGCGTACTGTAACTTAACTCTAATGCTTATTGTATGCTTATATGTGATAGATTATTTCATAGAGTTATAGACAAGACTTGGTCTTGGATATGCACCGTGACTAAGACTCGGTCTTAGATCACTACTTATACATTCATCTTTATACGGGTTATAGTCTTGATAACACCGTTGGGTTTACCTAGCACTGAGGACACGAGGAGCTGTCGTGGCACTGGTTAGTGCAGACGAGGATAGACTTTACATGTGATGTGTGCTATGTACTTTTGTGTTATTATGACCTTATATTTGATGTGTGCTATATGAAAGTGGAGCTAAATCACCAAGAGGGGGATGAATTAGGGATTTTAAAAACTTTTTCAGCTTACTCTGTTTTTGTACACTAAAAACAGAGATGAACTAAGTAGAGGGTAGAAGAGCAAGACACAAGGATTTATACTGGTTCGGTCCAATCCATTGACCTACGTCCGGTCCCGGACTCACGGGATTTTCACTATCTCAATTGATTACACACTCGTACTCAAGAGTAATTCTCTCACTAGAACTTACTCCCCCTTACAAGTTGCAATCAATGAACCCAATCACCAAGTCCCCCGACTTGTGATTCCTTTACAATAAATGATTTACAATCAATAAACTCTCTCTAAGAGTAGATAATGATAAACACTGAAGCTTAATGTATCAACAGATACTTTATACAAGAAAACTCAAGAGTAGTTGGAAACTTGAATGATTTTTCGTTTTCTATAGTCTTGGTTGTTTAGAGAAATTGAATGCTACTCTATTTATACTAAGAGAGCATTAAAGATCCGTTGCAAGCTCCATTATGACCGTTGGTGCATTAATCTAGCTGTTGGAGTCATTTTGGAGTTTTCTCTCTCTACTCTTCACTTAATCCAGTTGTACAGAATATCAGAGTTGACTTCTGGAGAATTAATCCGTTGGAATAGCAGCTACTGGATGTGGTAGGTAGACATTAATCCTTTGTAAGCGTGTGCAGAAGGATTTCCCAAAAGTATGCAACTTTCTGGGTTTAGCATTTAATGTTCTGAAAGCTTTTTGCTTTTGCTTTAAATCTTCATTTAATCTCCTCTAAACAAGCTGAAATTCACTAACAAAGTGGTTAAACATAGCTGGGAATATCAGAGGATAATAATGACAAGTATTGAGATCAAGCAAAGAAGTTTTCACAAATTCGTTCAATTTGATTTTCAAAACTCACGACCAATACTTGAGTATGTTCTTCAATACTTGAGTATTGAACTGTGCACTAATATGAATACTTGAGTATTCAGAGGAATACTTGAGTATTCGTCTTCCAGAGAAGGCACTACATGTTTTGAGCGTTTGGACAATTTCTTTGAGTAGGACCAATACTCGAGTATTGAAACCAATACTTGAGTATTGACTTATAGTGAAAAACTTAGAAGGCTCTCTGTGACTCCAATACTTGAGTATTGAGACCAATACTTGAGTATTGTGTGAATTTGTGGAAACAAGCCATTCTTTGTTGACTCAATACTTGAGTATTGAAACCAATACTTGAGTATTGAGCATTTTGCGAAAAATGCATCATTCACTGTCAACTTTCGAGGGTCATATCTCCCTGGTCTGAACTCCGTTTGGTTCGTTCAACTCTTCATGGAAATATCTATGAGTGTACTTTCATATGCCACCAATTTCAGCTCAATGGATTTGTAGTTTGTGAGTTACACTCAAAACATTGAAGCTTGGTTGGCTGTGTGGTGTGAATTTATCTGTCAACTTCCCCAATCCATAGCTCTCTTATATGAACTCCTTTGGGCTTGAATTGTATATCCAAATGCCAGGCATTGGGAGTCTAGTTTCATATGCCACTAGTTTGACTTCAATCCGATATCTGGTTTAGAAGATATCATCGAATTACCAGACGTCGCCCGAGCTGAACATGAAACAGAGTTGATCAACGTTGAATACTCGAGTATTGAACTTACATACTCGAGTATTGACAGTCGAAGAGCCCGAGAGATGCTGAAAACACTTTGGATACTCGAGTATTGACTTGGATACTCGAGTATTGACATTCCGAGACGCGAGGAGAAGTGAAGACACTCCAATACTCGAGTATTGATGAACATACTCGAGTTTTGACTCCTAAAGCTGATTTTTCCTTGTTTTAACTCTAAATTGAGTCATTCCAACTTCCATATGATCTTGGAGGCATCTAGCATCAATATAAGAACTTGAATAATGATATCTTCATTCCTTTCAACAAGTTCTTCCTTTTTCCATCTCCCAACTTGATCATTCTTCATCATTCAACTCTTTTCTCTTCTCTTCTTCTCTTGATCATTGTCCATAATTCAATTCTTTCTCTCTTCTCTTCTCTTGATCATTTTCCACAATTCAATTCTTTCTTTCTTCTCTTCTCTTGATCATTCTCTGTCATTCAACTTGTACTCATTATTCTTTGCTAGTTTCTCAATATCTTCTCTTTTATATCCATAGAGCCGAGCCTATGCTGAACTTGTTTCTGAATTTAATGTGTAGACTTTTTGTATCATCACTATTCATGTATACTCCTCTGTAGCTCAAATATGATGAAGCTTCAATCCAACTTCAGTTTGATCATGAAGATTTCCAGTATCACATATAAGAACATATAGTGCAAGTTCTTATTTCTTTAGCCTCCTTTCTTGGTCAATCTCTATAGTTCAACTTGGAATAATCTTCTTCAATATCTCCTTCTTGATTAATCTCTATAATTCAACTTGGATTAATCTACATTAAATATAGCAGTTAGTCAATGTAGGAGATAACTATATTACTCAATCTTTTTGCTTTTAATAATGACATCTATATAAGGCATCATCAAAACTAATCATAACCAACACTATATATTGTTAATGCTGTAATGTTATGTGAAAGTGGAGCTTAATCACCAAGAGGGGGGTGAATTGGGGATTTTTAAAAATTCTTCCAGAAAAGCTCTGTTTTTCGAAACTAAAACAGAGTAGACTATGGAGTAGAGAAGAATGACAAGACACAAGGAATTATGCGGTTCGGTCAATCTCTTGACCTACGTTTTGCGGGTTTTTTACTATCACAATTGATTACACACTCTATACTCAAGAGTAATTCTCTCACTAGAACTTACTCCCCTTACAAGTTGTAATCAATAAACCCAATCTCCAAGTCCCCGGACTTGAGATACCTTTACAATAAATGATCTACAATCAATAAACTCTCTAAGAGTAGATAATGATAAACACTGAAGTTTTATTGTATCAACGAGACACTTAGTACGGAAAGACTTAAGAGTAGATGAAAACTTTTAATGATTTTTGCTTTACGGGGTCTTAGTTGTTGAGAGGAATTGAAATGCAGCTCTATTTTTGCGAGAGTGCATTAAATGACCGTTGTAATCCTTCATATAACCGTTGGTAACATTAACCAAGGTTACGGTTCGTTTTGGTCTTCTTCTCTCTCTACTCTTCACTTAATCCAGCTGGGCAGAAGTTTAGAGTTGACTTCTAGTAAATAAATCCGTTGGAGAAGCAGTTGCTGGAAGTGGAGAACATTCTTTAATGCTCTGCAATCGTGTACAGATGGATTACCAGAAGTATGCAACTTTTCTGGTTGAAGCATTTAATGTTCTGACAGCTTTTTGCTTTTCGTATTAAATCTTCATTTAATCTCGTTTAAGCAAGCTGAAACTCACTAACAAAGTGATTAAACATAGCTGGGAATATATAAGAATGATAATAGAAAGCATTAAGATCAAACACGAAGAAATCACAAATTCGTATAATTTGAATTTTGAATACTTGCGCCCAATACTCGAGTGAGTTCTTCAATACTTGAGTATTGCACTGTGCACTAATGTGAATACTTGAGTATTCATCTGAATACTTGAGTATTCGTCTTCCAGAGAAGGCACTATATGATTTGAGCGTTTGGACAATTTTTGAGTAGGACCAATACTCGAGTATTGTACCAATACTTGAGTATTGAACTTTTATGTGAAAATAAGTTTAAGTCCAAAACTTCAATACTTGAGTATTCAAATCAATACTTGAGTTTTCAAAATATTTGAAAAAGAGCCAAGCTGTATGCCCAATACTCGAGTATTCAACTCAATACTTGAGTATTGAACTGTTTGAAAACTTTGTAAAAACTTTTCCAAGTCAATACTTGAGTATTCATCTCAATACTTGAGTATTCAAATCACTTGGAAATAGCAAGCCTTCGTATGGCCAATACTCGAGTATTCAAACCAATACTTGAGTATTGAACTATTTGAAAACTTTGTAAAAAAATTTCCAACTCAATACTTGAGTATTCGCCTCAATACTTGAGTATTCAAATTACTTGGAAATAACGGAACTTTCTGTCTGGTCAATACTCGAGTATTCAACTCAATACTTGAGTATTGAACTGTTTTCAATATTTGTGAAGTTTCTGTCACTTCAATACTTGAGTATTCATTTCAATACTTGAGTATTGATAAACATGTGAAAAACTTTGAAAACTTTTGTTTGCCCAATACTCGAGTATTCAAACCAATACTCGAGTATTCACATGTTGAATACTTTAATCATTTTACGTATGACCAATACTTGAGTATTCATATGAATACTTGAGTATTGGCATTTTTACCTTTTAGCGAAAGAGTTTACGTAAGATCAATACTTGAGTATTGGAACCAATACTTGAGTATTGACTTATTGTGAAAAACTTGAAATCTCTGTAAGTTCATTACTTGAGTATTGGAATCAATACTTGAGTAATGATCATTTTTGCGCGAAGGAGCCATTCACTTTGTCAACTCAATACTTGAGTAATGAAACCATTACTCGAGTATTCAATACTTGAGTAATGAAACCAATACTTGAGTATTCACTTGATGAGAATATTTTTCAACTTTCCAAAACACATTTTAATTTGCGTTTACAATTGTCAGTTATCATCAAAACACATAGGGAACTAACATTATGAATATGTGTTATACATATATTGTTGTACTTGAGCATGAGGTTAACCGTTACCTAAGGTCAATGGGCATTGGACCTTAGCTCTTACCATAGCTTCAGGGTCTAGAGGACCGAGGGCTGATGACAGGGGTAAGCAACACGCATGAAGACCCGACTGGACATTTTTATTTTGGGATGTATAATGTTACTTTTTGAGTTGTATGGGATAAATGTACCGCTACCAGATACACCATGGTTAATACTTTGTTTACAGTACTATCAGCTACTCACTCCTTTAAAATGCTTCGATGCTCCACTCTGATTAAACATACATTATTCCGCTTTTGAAAAATGGGGTGTTACATCCGTCTCTGGTGATACTCAGATTGATGAAAATCATGAGAGTCAAGTCCAAGAAGACCCGTCTTCCTCATCAGACTCTGCTCGCTGGCTCAGGTGTGTTATAAGTTATTCCTTAATTTTGATATCATTTTAATCGTAGAATGTTATTGTGACTTCTGAGAGTTTGCTATTTTGAGTTGCTAGAGCTATGGGGTAAAATTAAGTCGCAATGCTTATTGTTGACAACATTCATTGGGTCTACAAGGTTTTGCTGTTTCTTGCTTTTGTTTTGGACTGAAGGATTTTGCAGTTTCTAAGATTGAGGAATTTAAAGCGAATCGGTTGTTCTGGTTTCTTTCAATTGATAAAGGAAATATATATAATCGAGACAGAGAACGCAGAATTTCCAATATCTTTGGTTTCATGGACTTGCGTGAGATTAAAGCATCTATGAAATTTGAACAGAAAGACCAGGACTTATTGGGTTTGTGTTGTATTCCAATATGAGGGGAAAACATATTTGATTTATTATGCTACTGATACTCATAGGTACCAGCCCACGTCTTATTTTAAAGTAGCATGGAAGTATATTGATCAGAAAAATCAATGAAACTGAAATCAAAATCAATGTATTAAGTCACTACATATTATATTTATTATGCTACTGATACTCATTCTCAGTTAGCAGGATAACTGACAAGAAATAACTTAACCCCCATCTTATTGGTAGTTTTACTTTGGACCATGTAACAGTCACTTCTTCGAGCTATTTAATGATTTTTGTGAAGTGATGATAGTATCTGGAGATTTTAGAAGTTCTAAGTCAAATTATATCAGTCCACTGAATTCACGAAAGGACAATTACATTAAATAATAATTTGATACTAGAGATTTTTTCCTCATACTATCATAACATCTATATACTGTTATCCTACAATAATTGATAGGTCTTTAAAACTTCCCTCAAGTTGAAAGATTATAATGGCAGGTGGAGTTTGTATTGTTGACATCTTGTTACTTATCTTTTGTTGTAGAGCCTCACAGACCTATCCAGGACATTGCCAAAGGTTTAGTTGGTTCCCTTATATCTGTGAAGGTAATCTATTAAATAGTTCACTTCCATATCCTTTTGTTCTATGTTGTAATTGTATTCTATTTACTTATTAAACATTATTAGCACTTGATTGGGCATCCCTGTAAATTCTGGTAATTAATCAGTGTGACATCATAGACCTTGAGGTTTTTATGTTATCAATCCTCTTTTGTTACATCAATTAAGGTGCTACATTTTCCCTTCTGTCTTCTAAGTGACATTTATTGTTGACATTTTTTCCTCCATCCTATCTTTGGCTATCCTGGTCAGCTGGTAAACTGTTATGGTTATTGATCTAGGGTTAAGAAAGTAGATGTAGAAGAGTCACAAGAAAGGGATTAGAATCATAGATTGCTTTTGTAATCGTTCAGTTGTAATAGATTAGTTGACTCTTAATTATTATTTTTTATGTTAAGTTGGAGTTTTCTTTTCTTTTCTTGTTTATATTCTTTTGTTTTTTTAATGCATTAAAAAACTTCCTTTAAAAAAAAATTGGGGGTGCTACCCCGAATCCCCCCTAATTGTGCAGACACAAATAAAATATCCTTGCTTCGCCACTAGTGTAGGATGAATTTGAGGAAGGCTTTCTACATACTGTTAGGTTTTAAAGAGAAAACTTTATATTTTTATGGAAGAGAGGGAACAACAAAATGTCAAAGACTCGAGATTGAAGTTGAAATATATGAAAAATTTGAGTTTCAACGACTAGTTTTGAAACACCAGTCGTTGTAAGTTAAAATAAAAATAAAAATAAAATGGTGTGAGGGAGGCTCGACTATTTTTTTTTAACGTGTATCAACAACTGTTTATTTACAAACAGTTGTTTGTTTTACTTCTCTTAACTATAGAAATTCTAGGCTACATACTAGTAAATAGCAATCAATATGAGATAAAATCACAACGGTCAAGTAATCTTTAAGGCTTTCATTCTAACGATAAGTAGCACTAATGTTTGGCTTATTGATTAAATTTAATATGTGATTTCAATGATATTGATATATATTTTTACAAATATATTGATTGAAATCACAATGTTCATGTAATCTTTAGATTTATATATTAAAATCACAACGCTCATGTAATAAATTATTAAATTTCTTGATTGATTTCAATGCGTGATATATATATAATATAATAGATATTATTTAATTTTCTATTTTTATTAGGAACTAACTAAATGAAAATACGGTTAGATTTCTTCACTTAACTATCAAAATTATAGGTTACATACTAGAAAATAGCTATATATATATATATAAGAGATATATTGTTTAATTTATCAAATTTAATTATGAATTAACTAAATGAAAATACGGTTAGATTTCGTCTCTTAACTATTGAAATTCTAGGCTACATACTAGAGAAATAGACAAAAATATGGGATACAACGACTCTTTTATAAAACTAGTCATTGTATCACAACATTTAACGTCTGTTTTATAAAACAAACGTTAAATGTTAACTTTTAACATCAGTTTTTAAAGAAACAGACGTTAATGGTAAGCAGAAAATTACAATAGTGCCACCGCCTACTTTTTAATGTCCATTTTGTGTGAAACAATCGTTGAATATTCTCTCCAAAATTTCAAAAATGCCACCACCTCATTTTCTATGTCCCTTTTTATTTAATCGGTCGTTAGATGGGAGTCGTTAAATCTACTTTTTGTAGTAGTGATATCCTAAAAATTTGATCTCAAGGTTTAGTGTTGACTAGGTGATAATTAGGATGCACTACTACTGATTTACTCATTTACATGCTTACTTCATAACAGTTACCGCTAAGTAACAGTTATTCATGCGCATGTCATATATTGCGAGGCAGAATTCATGCAAACACAAAAATAACGGTTGTAGTTAATAACTGTCATTTATAAAGTAACAAAAATGAAGGTTCTTAATACCTAACCAACATTTTACACTTACAAAGGTTGGAAAGCCCCTCGAACTTATAAATCCCACTCCACTTGCAAGATTTTCCAATGCAGAGTCGTCACACCATTGCACTTCACTGGGCCTCTTGCTGATCAAAACCTCCCATGGGTAGCCCTCTTCGTGAACATCGGGCTTTTAATGTAAACACCAATGTGATGACCACAAGCCCAAAGGGAGAGCTAGCCCAATCCTAAAAGAAAAGCCTATTAGGAGAAAGACCCCTTTAACCTTATAAACCACACTCTGGTTGTGAGATTTCACAATGTGAGACTCAACAATTTATCACAAATAACATTCACCACTACAAAAAAAGGGCTTTTACTTCCCTAAAAGGCGTCCTTTTTTAAACAAAAAAGGAAGCAAAAAATAAAGGCGGTGGCATTTTGTAATTATATGTGAGAAAAGTTGACTTTTGGCGTCTAAATAAAAAAAATTAGATGCCAAAAGCAGGTCCAACTTTTCATTTGCCGCCCATATTGCCAATATTCCCCTACTTTTTGTCACTTTTGGCGTCTAAATAAAAAACTTAGACGCCAAAAACAGTCAATTTTACCGCCCAACTTTTCATTTGCCGCCCATATTTCCAAATTCTCCTCCTTTTTGGTCACTTTTGACGTCTAAATTAAATGATTAGACGCCAAAAGTTTTTCCTTTTTTTTTCTCATCCTCTCTCATTCATCTGTTCATTCTCTCAACCTTTGCCGCCTTCGTGTTCTCCGCCTATCTTTTCCTTTTTTTTTGCTCATCCTCTCTCATTCATCTTTTCATTCTCTCAACCTTTGCCGCCTTCGTGTTCTCATTTCATCCTCTCACTATTCGTCGCCGCTCCTCCTCGTCAGACTTGTGGAGTCGCAAATCTGGCTGCCTCTATCCTCTGCTCCCATCTCTAATGGTGTCCTCCGCTCCCATCTCCTCAAATCTACGAAAGATAGCAAGAACGCATCATCGGCTCCTTCGATTTCAACTCCGATAGCTTGTTCTATTTTTGGTACTTGAAATTTTGCGTTTTTGTTGCGATTTTGAAATTTGTTTTGGTTCTTGATTTGTTTTGTTTATGAGATTTTGCATTTATGTTGCGATTTTGCTATTTATTTTGGTTCTCGATCTGTTTTGTTTCTGCGATTTTGCTTCTGAGATTTTGCATTTTTGTTTCGATTTTGCGATGTGTTTTGATTCCCGCTATTGCTTGGAAGAAAACTAGTGGACATGTCTAAGCTATCCGATCAAGAGAATGATCTATTTAATTCCGGGTTTTTTCTTTCGAGATTTTGTGTTTTTTGTTTCAGCGAGTTTGCAATTTTTTGATTTGTCTATCTCCAAGATCCGCCGGATTGGAATACGAATACGTTTTTGCGTTTTTTTTTTAATAAAAAAAAGTACTTACGGCGTCTAAGTTAAAAATTAGGATGCCGTAGTTCTTCCCTTTCTTACGCCCCCGGATAGGTGTCTCCATGAAATAGGACGTTAAAAAGGCTTTAAAACGGATGTTATTGACCCTTTTTGTAGTAGTGATTATACATTACGAGGCAAAGTTGAAAGAATCAAACATAAACCAAATGACATTATGTATTCCAAATCTATGTTATTTCATCATCAATAATCGATAATATCACTACTACAAAAACATCTTTTAACGTTCCTTCTAGGGGGACGCATTTGTTCTAATACCCTAATTTTCATAATTCATGTAAATATTGTATTTTAGTAAATAAATTAATAAAATACAAAGGTGAATATATGTCTCAAAGAAAAATAATCTATTGATTATGTTTTTGTCCAAATTTGACGTGGGAATTAATTAACCAATGGTTGATTAATGAGACCACATATTAGGAGCTATAAAATGTGACATAGAATCACATGAAATCATAACTATTGTAAATGCTCATAATACAAGAAAAGGGGAATAGGAAATAATTAGTTTAATTGTTATCGATTAACAATTATCCTTAGCAAATAAGCTTGCACTAATTGAGATTAGTTGCATAATTCTTCAAGATGATTAGAGACAAATTAAGATCTTCAAAAAAGGGCTGATTATGTTTGAAAATAATTAAGCCAAAGAGAATGAAATAATACTTGTCTAAATAAGCACTAATTAACATGGTTTAGCTAACAAATCAATTATGCAATGGCACATGTAATTAGTGGGCATTTAAATACTTGATTAGGGAGTTAATTAAGCTTCTTAATCAGCCCCAAAAATTAGAAAAAAATGTGCAGCTGAATTCAGAGATGGAAGAGATGATGGTTTTAATTAATTGAAGTTGAAAAGTCAAACTTTTCAACTAACCAATGGAATAATCAATATTTAGCCAATTAAAAGACATATTAAATGGCCAAAAGGAGCATGGATGTCGACCAAACAGCCAAGGGTGGAGAATAAAGTGGAATTTAATCCAAAGGATGTGAGGAAAGAAGAAAAATTGGGTTGTTTGATAGTTACCAATTTGACATAGGAATTTTCCCTATAAATAGATATGTTCCCTCTTCACAATTCTTCACACCAAACTCATATCAAAGTGGTTGAGTTTAAGAGAAGAGAGAAATTCTTGGAGCAAGGAGAAGGAGTAAGAAATTGAAGGATAAGTTTTCTAGTTTTTGAGTTTTAGTTTTTAGTTTTTAGTATAAATGTAGTTTAATCTAGAAAATTAGAGAATAAATTCTCATGCTTGTTTTTAGGCCTCCTTGCATTGAAAAATTCCTAATAAGGTAAAAACGTTTTGGGAAATAATTTTTGGAATTAATGGAACAAAATTGTGAAAATTGTAGAATTTTCTTAGGTAACTTAAGTCCTGAGTTTTGCAGTTTTGCTTTGATAGTAAGTGAAATGGATGATATTATTTTATGTAGGAAATTAAATCATTAAGTCATCAACTTTTACAGAGATAAAGTAGACATATAGGGCTTTTCAAATATATAAAATTTGAAGCATTTTGAGTTCTACACAAGGAGTAATATATTTTTGAAGTTAAGCCATTTTTCTGGGATTAAAACTGGACAGCGTTGTAAAACTTAAAAACGGGGAATTATTCTTGATGTTCTAGGTTCTTGGAATATTTTTCCTTGAAAATAGACATCTCTAGGGTCAAGATGAATTTCGAAGCACTCAAAAATAATTTTTTTGGAATTAATTATGAGTTTTCAAAGTTGCTGAAAAATCTGCCCAGAAAATCCAGCATTTCGTTTTTGAGAAAATGTAAGGGTAAAAACAGAATAACAAATCCACCAAGGGTAAAAGGGTCAAGGATGACAAAAAGAACCCTTAGGATATTATTCTAAGTGATATGGTAATATGTTAGGATATCCGAGGAGTTCGGAGTCGGATTTAAAAGGTCGAACGTTTTGGCAATTACGCGGTGAAAGGTACGGACGCGTACTGTAACTCTAACTCTTGCGTGTCTTGTATGATTATATGTGATAGGATGATTCATATATTCATGGACAAGACTAGGTCTTGGGTCATGCACCGTGACTAAGTTTATGGGGCTTAGGTCACCTATTTGTATACATTCAGTTTGTGTGGCTTATAGTCATGATAATGTCGTATGGTTGTTTTTCCTAGTGCTGAGGACATGTGGATTCGTGGCACAGTGTGAGTGTGCAAACGTTGCAAACATTACATTTGCTGTGTGCTATGTATTGTTGTGCTATTGACAATACATTTGATGTGTGCTATGTATTGTTGGAACCTTACATCTGCTGTGTGTTATGTATGGTTAATGCTGAACTGTAATGAATAACTGTCATACATATATTGTTTATACTTGAGCAAGAGATTAACTATTAGCTGAAATTCAATGGGTATTAAATCTCAGCCTTGACTAAAAGTTCAGGAAAGGAACCAAGATCTAAGAAGACGACATGGATGGAGTCAGGAAGAGGCACCAATGGACGGAGCCGAGAAAAGGCGTCGGTTAGAGCGAATGCTAGAAGAGGTTCATCAGAGTATAGTTTTTGGCATGAATTCGATAGAGTTGTTTCAAACCATTTGGTGCTTAAACTAAGAAAGGGTCGGTCTATGTGGTTCAGTCATAAGTCGCTGTGAAAGACAGGGAGACTTTACTCGACCTGGCTAATGGGTTTGATAAACTTTATTGGGTTCTAAGCTACAACTCTAGTTAAGGCTTGGTTTAAGATTGTATAGTTATCACGTAAGAGTTGTAATTATACAAATTCTGTATTATTGTATCACATGAATATTCCTTCGCGAAAATATTTAATTTACCAGCTTATGCCCGGGCATTTTATATCAGTCACTCATTGTCCAAACGTTAATGCATGCTCTCCGTTCCGCATTACTTTGACCTGTAGCACCGTATTCCTAGATACTACGTGTCAACAGACACAGTAAGTAGTATGGAATTTGGGGTATTACATTTGTGAGCAACATAGTAAACTTGGGAATAACATCCGTATCCATTTTTAAAAAATAGACGCCTAAGTGTGCCACTTATAGCGTATGTTTTTGAAAAAAAGGACACCAAAAGCACTTATAGGGTAAGGAACACTATAAGTGTATACTTATGACATCCATTTCTCCAGAAACGGACGTTGTAAGCCACTTACAGCATTTATTTTCAAAAAATGAATGCTTTAGTTTTTTTCACTACCTGGTAACTAGGCCTAGACAGAAACATCCTGCACTTCTTCATAAAACCAAATGTCCAGAAACATTTAGTACTAGCTAAACTAAGTGACAACAAGACTACTATCTATAATAATAAACACAAAGTGTCTGACAAATTTTCGTATGCAAGAAAGTCGTTTATCGTAGTGAAAATCACTACACATAGCTTAAAGGACTCCTGCTTATTTGCATTAAACACATCTACGTCTTTCTCCCACAACATTTTCAAGTCCTCAATCAAAGGCCCACTGTAGACATCAATATCATTCAATTCCCAGGTTGTTTTGGTCCAGAAATCATCATAGAAAGCATCACATACTTATATTTCATGCACAACTTGGAAGGTAAGTTGTAAACCACTAGGAGAACCAGCCATGCACTATGTGTGCTACTAAGAGTTCCATACGAATTGATTCCATATGTACAAAAATCAAGCCAAAGGTTTCTCGGCTCACTATCAAATTGAGGGAAAATTTCATCTAGTTTCTTCCATTGTTGAGAGTCAGCTGGATACTAAGGATATTTTCCATAATATATTCTCTCATCATAATGCCATCTCAACTTCTTTGCTTTCGTGGCATTCGTAAACACATGCTTAAACCGCGATATTATTGGAAGATACCACAATACCTTTAAAGGTTGAATTTTAGTTGTCTCATAACCACCACCACCATCTTTCTTCACTTTGTATCATGAAGTTTTACATTTCAGGCACTCACTAAGACATTCATACTTCTTTCTATACAATACACAATCATTAGGGAAAGCATGTATTTTTTTTATACTCCATACCCATTGTAGACATGGTTTTTTTGGCTTCATACGTACGATTTGGAAGTACATTATCGTATGAAAACATATCACACAACAATTCAAGCAATAATATGAAAGTACTATCGGTCCACCTACAATGTAACATCCCAAATTTTGGGACATGGAGTTTAGGAATAAGACTGAGCTAAGAAGGCTGCTAAGTCAATATAAGTCAAAAGTCTTAAGTTTATCATGAGGAAAAGCTTAAGATAATTATTAAATATTAGATTGGACTTTCAAAATTTAAGGAAAAATTATGAAATACTATTTTGAGGATTTAGAAATATTATGAGGGAATTAATTACAAAAAATTTGGCCTAAATAGTTTTAAAAATATTATTTGGAATTTAGGACCTATTTTCTTGAAAATTCAAGGAAAAAATAAATAGGGAACAAATATTGGCTTGGAAATTTTAAAGTCAATACTTTATGGCATAGAGAAGCTAATTGAGGAAGAAAAATCCTAATTTGGGATTAAGGATTTATTTTAGGAATTTATTTGATAACCAAATACCAATAAAGAAGAATAAGATACTACAAAATTAAGTTTGTGGAATAAGCTTGTGTGAGATGGGGCCCCTATAGGTAATTGAACCATTCTTTACTTTCATAAATTGTAAGAGCATGTGGTCCGCCCTCTTTTCTTGTATGTGCAACACGTATACACACACACTCTCTCTCTCTCTCTCATTTCGGACAGTGCAGGGACGACACACACACTCTACATTCTTTATTTATTTTTCTGCCAATCCCACAACACCATATACACTCCCACATACTCCTTCATTCTCATTTAATATTCAGCCAAAATGCATAGAAAGACAGAGAAAAAGAGAGAGAAAGTTGAGATCAAAGGGAAATACATAAACACTGAGAGAGAGAGAAAGAGAGAGAGATCGCCGGAAGAGGAAGAAGAAGGAAGCTCTTCCCTTACATGCAAACCGATTTCTGGTCTAAGGTGATCCTCTTGATCCCTCTCTCATCTTCATTTTGGTTGTTTGATGTGGTTTGAGAGCATATGGGTGCTGAAAGTTGTGAGTGTTGGGTGAGAAAATTATGTCATCAAGAAAGTCTTAGTAAGGCATTGCATGTCGGTTCTGAGGCATGATTCGGAGTTCTTTCGCTCTGCATGTGTCTCACCAAATCAGAGCATGCAATGTAGAGTTAAAGGTGTCAAATTTATGGAATTTAAGCGATGGTTTAAGTTTGCATATCCTCCATTCACCTTTGTTTTTGGTCAAAAAACAGAGCTTTTGGTGCATGTCGATTTCTGGAGCTAGGGTCTGAGTTTTTCTATGAAATTTGGTCAGGATATAGCATACTCCCTAAGCTTTAAATGAGTCTTAGGTCATATTAATTGAAGATTTAGAACTCAAGTTATGATTTTTCAAAGTTAGACAAGAAAAATTGTACAGATTCTGTTTTCCAAATTTTAGTTTCGTTTTCGTTCAAGGTTTTGACCAACTAAATGATTTCCAATGGTGATGAAACTTTCCACATTTCTTGTAGGAATGATAAGCTTTAAAATGATATATAATATAAGGAAAATGGATTAGTACATTAAGAATTATAATTTTTGCAATTTAAGCATTGAATCTCAAATGAAATATGATGTGGCAGTAAGGGTTTAGACATGGTTTTGGAATTCTATAGTAAGAATTGGCTCTAGGAAATATTTTATATTTAATATATTCAAAGAACGTTGAATAGGAATTTGAACCAGCCCAATTGGAATTATATAGAATTATATGATATTTCTAAGTTTGGTTAGGAAAACTATAAAATCATGTCTCCGAATTCAAGTAGTATCTATTCTGGAAAATTCTGGGATGGTTTCGGCCATGTTTTGATTTGGTGATTATTTTTCCTCGAAAATAGACTTGCAGAGCTTTAATTAGGAACTGGAATAACCTTATTTGGAGTTTCCTAGATTAAGTTCTATTTTTTCCAATTTTCTTCAAAAATTATAGTCAAATTTTTTGTTAAGTCCGAAAATGATAATATTTTTGGACAATTGTATCTAGCCATGAGTTGAGAGCTTTGGATAGGATAATAAGCTTTTAATTATGTCTTTGTGAGTATATATGTATAAGGATAAAAGATTACCAATGATGACCTATCTCTGAATTTCAAAATTTATAGGAATTGACAATTGCTTAAGCTCAAGAGAAAAGTGAACCCAAAATATTTTGGTAAAGGTATAGTTTTGAAAAGAGCAACAGGTGTGTGTGAATAGCGTCCCATTATAATTTTTTAAAAAAATGAGATCTTTACTAGTTGACGTATTTTTATGTAAATTACCCTATTTATAGGTATGATTTTGTGAAGGAAAATTTATTATAATTGATAGTACATGAGTAAAGATTGATGATTTTATTTTCTTCCAATTGTTTCAAAGTATAATTCATGATTATGCACTAAAATAAGGAGACTTTTGAGATATTTTTCATAAATTTTATATTGAAATGACCTTGCATTTTAGAAAGTATATATAAACTATAATTTATTATTTGAAAATGATTTATGTTGTCATATTGAATTTGAAATACTATATGTGAACTTTCATCCTAGGGAATTCGATTATGAAGTATTAGATATGAGCTGTTATTATCTTGAAAGAATAATTTTTATTGCTTTGATAACCCCAAGCATGCTTGAAAATGTTTTGGAGAGAACTGAATATAGAACACTAGTTAGTAACAATAGTACTGTTAGTTCTTGGTGCACCATGGTTAACTTCGAGCTCACTTAATATTCATGGGATTTGTTCTCATGCTTGTTATTCGTAGGTTTTGTTCCTACGCTTGTTTCGTAGCTTCATACTGCACTCGTTTCATAGACTGTGTATCCATGCTTGTTTCATGGCTTCTCTCTCTTTATACAAATAGATGGGATTTGAGATTTACTTTTTTAATCTGGTTTTGTCAAACAAAACGATTTATTACACATTTCGAGTGACCCGAGTGATGATCCTATGTAAAGTACTATTTTATTCATGATCATATTATATAGAGATTGAAGTTATTATCATATTGTTATTATCAAAAGATAAAAATGTTTAAATTATTGTTTCTTTGTATTTTATTAAATTATAAGAATGAGACGTTATTCAACGGAAAAGTTGTTTTGCTTCAAACGATATTGTTGATCCTGTACCTCCTGTTGAGCGGTGAAATGCCTCCTTAACGACTTACGGTCTCATTTTGTAGTGCTACTAGTTGATGTAATTATAAACCTAAACTTTTGTATTATTATTAATGCTAGATGCTCCACGTAGTCTATAGGTAGGATCCCTATCCTCCCTTGTTGTTGGAACACATGAATATTCCAGATTATGGTATTATGAGTATCAATTAATATCCGTATATAAGTTGGTACAAATTAATTAATATAACCCCCATTTTCCATTTCATCCTATTTTTCAGTGTCAATGACTTTGTTACAGATAGCATTAAGGAAAACACAATCTTGTTATAGTGGGTTGTGTAGGTATCCGTACACGCAACGGAATTAAAACTTCTATGAATCCCATCTGAGGATCGCTCAACTGCGTTTAAATCAAGGTTCGTTAAGAAACCGTACCTATACGAAAAATGGTGTACGTCTCGTTCTAATTTGAACTCGTGGGCTACCTTCTCAATCAACAGAAGTCAACTCTACGAATCTCCCTCCTCTACCGGTATCCACACGAATAGCACTCGAACACGGACGGCAGCGTACTAGCGCCGTCAGTATTCTTGCGTCTCTCCTTTTTCTCTCTAGGGTTTCTCGCGGCTTTTCTAATATGTCTAACTAAAAGTCCCGTAGGTTTTCTTAAACCTGATAAGCGTATTATATTCAAAATTTAATTTTGAATTTCAAATTTTGAATTTGGATTAAAAAAATATATTAATTAAATCTATCTAATAGATCTAATCAAATCTATTTATTTAATTCGAATTAAAAGCCTTCTGATTTAATTTATCTCTATAAATTAAATCCGAGATATCATATCTATCTATTTAATTAAATATGAGATACTATATCATAATTTAAATTAAATCAAATATATGATATTTTATTCGAAAATTAAATCTCGAGATACAATATCTCTATTTGTTTTAGATATTTAATTTATCAAATAAATTAAATACAAAACAAATATTATATAATAATATTATAATCTTTATTAAATAATAATATTATATTTAATTTTGAATTTAATAATACACACACACACATACACACACACACACACACACATATATTTATATATTCATCCTAGATTAAATGTTTTATTCATCAAATCTTAGACATATCCAAGATTCAATGAATCTGGACACTTTTGCTCGTGTTGGGCTATTCTTGTGTGCGACCTTGCAGGCCGACATGAGATTGGCAGTGGGCCAGTACTGTACCAGCCCACAAATCGCAAGCGGACTCTAGCAAGACATTGCGACTACCCAATACATATGGGGATCGATGATACGATACAACCTATCGTACAACCATGTCACGTCCCTTTTGTCACGCGATAATTTGGTCAAGGATGAGGCATGGATAATGTCAACTTCCTGTTATTGACCACTACTTTCTCGATTCTTGAGTAGTCTAATAATTGAAATGGAAAATCCTTTCCATCGTAGTATGGCCATACATTTCTCAGACTCACTCATCAAGGGGCCCAGTATTATCTCTCTACAAATGTGAGGGACAAATTCCATCTTGACCATTCACATTCCTTTACATGAAAACCACTGATCCTGATTCAAGCCTTTATCATCACCTGGTCAAAGTTGACTTTTGACTAGGTCAAAGAGCAGCGACTCGTCATGTAGGAATCCATGATGATCTCAGATCAAAGGGCGTTGTGATGCGGTTATACATGAGAAAAGCTTATGACTTAATCCATGCAGCTTTCTCGTAGTGGGTCAGTCCAGCAACTTGTACTCTTACAAGTGCCCATGACTTTGATTCGTATCTTCATACCTCATCAAAGTCATACTGGTCTTATTTCATCTTCGCTCCCGCGTAGATGACCGACCAGGGACATTTAGGATAATCTATAAGATATATCCAAGGATCAGTTATCACTATAAACATGCAAATGAAATGATAACTACAGGAGAATACTTTAAATAACATAAACGTTTAAAGTACAATGACTTGCCACTAGGGCATAATTTCCAACAGGTTGTACTTCATATTTCATAATACCTCTAATAGCTATTGGTAATAGTTGTTGCATCATTACATGATAATCATGAGACTTCTTTCCTACTAACTTCACATCGCCCATTGAGACAAATATTTTTCACATTAGAAGAATACCCTTGTGTCATCTTAATCATGCAAACACCCACACAAAATTTTTTTCTTGGCTTTTGCTATGTATGGGCTGTTGGCTCCATGTGCGCCCTCTTACCATCATCTCTTAGTTGTGAATGTAACTGTTCTCTTATTCACATATCAACTAAGTCTAATCTCGCACTAATTTCATCCTTAGTCTTCCCTGGTATGTGCAAAAGCGTACCAACAAGGCTACCACAAACGTTTTTCTTCACATACATCACATTAATATTGTGTCTCACATCAAGACTATATCAATATGGAAGTTCAAAGAAAATTTACCTTTTCTTCCATATATGTTCTTCTCACTCGTAGTCCTCTGATTCTTACCGAAGATGACATTGATATGTTCAACCTGACTATAAACTTCCTCTCAGGTTAATGCTTTCGGAGCTATTGCATGCTCCGGTAAGTCGTTAAAACACTTTCTTAACCTACAATACAGGTGGAGCCGATGAAGAAACCTCATGTAACCAAGGTAGACCATTGTGTGTCTGCTTCACATATCAGACATGCTTTATGCCCCTTTACACTGTACCTTGAAAAATTTTTGTATGTAAGAAAGTCATTTGTCATGGTAAAAATCATTGTATGTAGCTTAAAAGACTCATGTTTATATGCATTAAACACATTTATGCCTTCCTCCCTTAATCAAAGGCGCCAAGTAGACATCAATATCGTTCCATGGCTGGTTTGTTAAATAAATCATCATAGAAAGTATCACATACTTGCGTTCCATACATAGCCAGGGATGTAAGTTATATATCACAAAGAGAACCAGCCATGCAATATGTGTGCTACTAAGAGTTCCAAAAAGATTGATTCCATCTGTACAAAGCCCAAGTTGAAGGTTTCTTGGCTCGCTGTCAAGTTGAGGGAACATTTCATCTATTTCCTTCCATTGTGGAGAGTTAGCCAGGTGCCGGAGATATTTTCCATAAGATATTCTCTTATCAGAATGCCATCTTAACTTCTTCGCTTTTGATTCACTCACAAACAAATGCCTAAACCACAACATTATTGGAAGATACCACAACACCTTTAAAGGTTGCATTTTAATTGTCTGATCGCCATAACCACCATCTTTCTTCACTTTGTATCGTGAAGTTTTACACTTCGAATACTCGCTAAGACCTTCATTAGGGAAATCACATATCTTTTTCTACTACATACCCATCAGAGACAAGATTTTCTTGGCCTTATACTGTTGGAATCCATACACGTAGCGGATTAAAATATTCTATGAATTCCATCCGGAGGATCGCTCAACCATTGTCGAAATCAAGGTTAGAGAACCGAATATTACCTATAGTGAACTCGTCTGCGTCTCGTTCTCTTTGAACTGGTGGGCTACTCTCTCGATCAGTAGAAGTCGACTCCACAAATTGGCTTCCTCTACTGGTATCCACACAAATAAACACCGAACACGGACGCGGCAGCGTGCTAGCGCCTCGACCTGTGCGTCTCTCTCTTTATTTCACTCTATGGTTTTATTTCTCGCGGCTTAGATACGCTCGACAAAAAGTCCCGTAGGTTATTATAAACCCAATCGGCGTATTATATTCAAAACTAATCCTCATTAATTTTGAATTTCAAATATAGATTAAAAATATATTAATTAAATCTATCTGTTAGATCTAATGTAACGTATTTATTTAATCCGTATTAAAAGGCGATCGAAATTCGAATTTTGAATCTGGATTAAAAAATATATTAATTAAATCTATCTACTAGATCTAATCTAATTTATTTACTTAATTCAAATTAAAAGCCTTCGATTTAATTTATCTCTATCAATTAAATCGAGAAATGATATCTATCTATTTAATTAAATCTAAGATACTATATCTTAATTTAAATTAAAAGGATATATGATATCTTTATTCAAAAATTAAATGAGATACAATATCTCTATTTGTTTTAGATATTTAATTTATCAAATAAATTAAATACAAAAAAATATTATATAATAATATTATAATCTCCATTAATAATATTAATATATATTAATTTCAAATATATATATATATACATATATATAAATATATAAATATATATATATATCCTAGATTAAATTCAGTATTCATTAAATCTTAGACGTATCTAAGATTCAATGAATCTAGACACTTTTGCTCGTGTTGGGCTATTCTTGTGTGCGACCCTGCAGGCCCATATGAGATTGGCAGTGGGCCAATACAGTATCAGCCCAAGAGTCGCAAACGGCCTCTAGCAAGACATTGCGACTACCCAATTCACATGGGGATCAATTACACGATACAACCTATCGTATAACCATGTCACGTCCCTTTTGTCACGCGCTAATTTGGTCAAGGATGAGGCATGGATAATGTCAACTTCCTTTTCTTGACAATTACTTTCTCAATTCTTGAGTAGTCTAATAATTGAAATGGAAACTCCTTTCCATCACAGTACGTCCATACATTTCTTAGACTCACTCATTGAGGGGCCCAGTATTATCTCTCTACAAATGTGAGGGACAAATTCCATCTTGACCATTCACATTCCTCTGCATGAAAACCACTGATTCCGATCCAAGCTTTTATCATCACCCGATCAAAGGTGACTTTTGACTAGGCCAAAAACAGTGACTCATCATGTAGGAATCTATGATGATCTCAGGTCATAGGGCGTCGTGACGCGGTTATACATGAGATAAGCTTATGAATTGATCTATGTAGCTTTCTCATAGTGTGTCGGTCCAGCATCTTGTACTCTTACAAGTGCCCATGACTTTGATTCGTATCTCCATACCTCATTAAAGTCACACTGGTCTTAACTCATCTTCGCTCCCGCGTAAATGACCGACCAGGGACATTTAGGATAATCCACAAGATATATCCAGGGATACAATTATCAATATAAACATGCAAATTAAATGATAACTAAAAGAGAATACTTTAATAAGCATAAATGTCTAATGTACAATGACTTGCCCTAGGGCATAATTTCCAACAGACTCCCACTTGCACTAAGTGCAATCATTAATTACTCTAATTATCATTGCCCTAACATGACGCTCATGTGTCGCTTGTGCAAGCGGCTTAGTAAGAGGATCTGCTACATTGTCTTCTCCTGGTACTTTGCATATGCAAGTATCACCTCTCTCATTGATTTCTCTGATGAGATGAAATCGCCTAAGTATATGTTTGGTCCTTTGATATGACCTAGGCTCCTTGGTCTGCGCAATAGCGCCGCTATTGGCATATAACAAGTCTATTGGATTTGATATTGTAGGAACCACCCCTAGTTCATTGATGAACTCTCTAATCCAAAAGGCCTCCTTAGATGCATCCGATGCTGCTATATACTCAGCTTCTGTTGCAGAATCAGCTATAGTGCTTGCTTAGAGCATTTCCAGCTTACCTCACCACCATTCAACAGGAATACATATCCTGATTGCAATCTTGAATCATCTTGGTCAGTTTGGAAACTCGCATATGTGTAACCAGTCACACAGAGCTCATCTTCCAAGCCACCATATACCAAGAATAAGTCCTTAGTCCTTCTTAAGTACTTCAGGATATTCTTGACAACAGTCCAGTGACCTTCACCGGGATCTTGTTGATATCTGCTGGTCATACTCAAGGTAAATGACACATCCAGTCGAGTATATAACATGGCATACATGATAGATCCAATGGCTGAGGCATATGGAATCTTTCTCTTGCGGTCTCTTTGATCTTGTGTACTAGGACACATATCCATATTGAGATGGATGCTATGAGACATGGGCATGTTACCCCTTTTAGAATCCTGCATACTGAACCTATGCAGTATCTTGCCTATGTATGTGCTCTGACTTAGGCCTATCAGCCTCTTGGATCTATCTCTATAGATCCTGATCCCTAGGATATAAGAGGCTTCGCCTAAATCTTCTATTGAGAAAGACTTTCCTAACAAAGACTTGACACTCTGCAAGGTAGGAATGTCATCAACATAAAGCACTAGAAATACAACTATGCTCCTACTAACCTTCTTGTAAACACAAGGTTCATCCATGTTTTAAATGAATCCAAACTCTTTGACTACTTCATCAAAATGATGATTCTAGCTCCGAAATGCTTGCTTCAATCCATAAATGGATCTTTGAAGCTTACATATTTTATCAGAGTCCTCTGGATGCACAAAACCCTCAGGTTGTGTCATGCACACATCCTTAAGGAGCTTTCCGTTAAGGAAGGCTGTTTTGACGTCCATATGCCATATCTCATAGTCATAATATGATGCAATGGCAAGAAGGATTCTGATTGATTTGGCCATTGCAACTGGGGAAAAGGTTTCATCATCGTCCACACCATGAGTTTGAGTGAATCCTTTTGCAACCAGCCGTGCCTTGAAGACAATTACTTTGCCATCCATGTCAGTTTTCTCTTTGAAAACCCACTTGCACCCAATGGTTTTTACACCTTCATGTGGATCGACTAAGGTCCATACCTTATTGTCGTACATGGATTGCATTTCAGACTTCATGGCATCAAGCAATTTTTCAGAGTTTGGCCCCACCACGGCCTCTCGATAGGTAGTTGGCTCATTCTGTTCAATAAGCAAAACATCACGACTTCCAGTAATCAGAAATCCATATCTCTGAGGCTGTAGCCGTGATCTATCAGACCTTCGTGGGCCCTGTGTTACTTGAGTAGGCTCAACAACTTGTTGTGAGTCTTCTCCGGTTTCCATTAGTGATTCCACATTGTCTTGTGACTCTCGAATTTCTTCGACGTTCACCTTACTCCCACAGGCTCTTTTAGAGATAAACTCTTTTTCCAAAAAGATACCATTCCGAATAACAAACACTTTGTGATCGACGGGATTGTAGACATGACATCCTTTAGTTTCCTTAGGATACCCCACAAAAGGGCATTTTTGAGGATTTGGATGATAATTTATCAGAGGCTTCATGTTTAACTTAAACCTCACATCCCCAAATTTTAAGAAATGACAAACTGGGTTTCTTCCCAATCCATATCTCATATGGTGTCTTTTCAACTACCTTTGATGGAACACGATTTAGTGTGAACGCAGCTGTTTCTAGGGCATGGCCCCCAAAAAGAAGGTTGAAGATCTGTTTGACTCATCATAGATTGAACCATATCTAATAGAGTTCGATTCCTCCGCTCAGAAACACCATTCAATTGAGGTGTTCCTGGAGGAGTAAGTTGTGAGATAATCCCACAATTCCTAAGATGGTCAATGAACTCTTGGCTCAAATATTCACCTCCCCGATCAGATCGAAGTGCCTTAATTGTTTTGCCAAGCTGGTTTTGCACTTCATTCTGAAACGTTTTGAACATTTCAAAAGTTTCAGACTTTATGTTTCTTCAGATAGACATACACATACCTACTGAAATTGTCTATAAATGAAATGAAGTACAAATGACCTCCTCTGGCAAAAGTATTCATTGGTCCACACACATCAGTATGTATGAGGCCCAATAAATCGATGGCTCTCTCAATATGCCCAGTAAAAGGTGCCTTTGTCATCTTTCCAAATAAACAAGACTCACATGTATCAAATGATTCAAAATCAAATGAGTTAAGAAATCCATCCTAATGGAGTTTCGAAATATGTTTCTCATTTATATGGTGTAGACGACAATGCCATAGGTAGGTCGGATTCAAATCTTTTGACTTGATCCTTTTGGTAGTTTATGTCATAGATGTCCATTCAATTCTCTACTGTCCTTAAGATCCAATACATTTATACAAATGTGAGAACCACATGCAGTATCGAATACCCATGTAGAGGAAGTAGAAAAGTGAATATCTATGGCAAAGATACCTGAAGCGATAGTCTGACTATCCTTCTTGTTCTTTTCCAGATCTTCAAGGTAGAGTTTGCAATTCCTCTTCCAATGACCGATTTCATTGCAGAAGAAGCACACTCCATCCTTCGGAGGTTTTGCCTTCTTGGCTTTCCATTTCATACCCCTTCCTTTCTGAACAGACAAAACAATGCCAACCGTATCCCAACACCCAGCAAGCATAATAACATACAATGAGCATACCACAGAGCTATCAACTACCTCACATAAACATAACATACACATAGCACATAGCCGCATACAATAAACATCAGAGTTAGTGTTACAGTACGCGAACGTACCTTCGTTGATGAAAAACGACACTTTTTTAAACGGTACTTCGACGTAAAAACAGCGATGACGTAAAGCGGTTCGTGATTACAATGATACGACGACAGCGGCACGTTTGGCATCATAACAGGCATTTTAGGTACAAATTACCATTTTCCTCTGACTCCCTAATCGGCGGAATTTCGCCAGAGCTTCGCTATTTTTACTCTAATCTTCCAAAATTTTACCATAACTCTTTTCCCAACATATTTTTCGAAATATATATCATATTTAACCCAAAAATATGATATCTACAATATATTGGAAGGTTAAAGATCAAAACAACATTTCTACTATAACTACCGAACTAAACATCGAAGCTTAAGACTAGGGACCGAAGAACTTACCTGGCACTTTGCTATTTCTCCAGACTCCTCCTTCTCTCTAAAATATCTCTCTAGAAAGCTCTAGGAATTGTGAAGAATGAAAGGAATGGAGGGTGGTATTTATAGGAAAAGCGGATGGCATTTCGGTAAATAACTCGAACTTCAGTCATCTCGAATCTCGACCGTTGGATCGCACTTTGACAAGTGGCTTCATCTTGGCCCTTCCTTGCCTTGGCCGACATCATCCTTCTAGAAGAAGATGATGTCACCTATGTGCTTTATGCACCTGCACCGATAAAGTTCCTAGTTCGGTGTCCGAATCGCGTAATCTTGGAGAATCTTAAAAATACGGGAGCATAGTTTTGAAGTTCCATTCTTCCTCTGTAGGAATATCGGGTTAATGAAATTTATGATCCCATTAAGGGCATTCTTGTTGCTCGCGAACATTTTAGGACGACACACCAACGGTTACGGAAATCACTTAGGAAGTTCCAGCTCTCGGACAAAAATCCACCGGTTTGTAATATGTCGACCTAAGAAACATAATTCCTAGTTTGTCACAACTAATTCGTTTTCTATAGGTTCTCATTTGTACTATCTGCCCTTTTTCTTATTTATCCTATCTCTTAATGACCCCGCCGGTCTCAGAAATGACTTCGGAGATAGCTCACTTCAGGATAAAATTCTACTCGTTTATAAAAAGTCCAGATGTTAATGACCTAGTGTCCATGTTTTGAGATAGGATTTATTTCTACCCGTTCTCGAATGTCATGTTGGCTCTTTACCAGATATAATATTATTTAATCATAAATATCTGGATATTATTTTGAAATAATCTAAACCTTTTTCACACTATATTATTAATTATTCTTTTTATTATTTATTTAATAATTTTCGGCTCCCCCCTTAATTAATTATTTTCTTAATCAATTTACTTTATATCTTAATCTAAACAATTAGTCATTAATTACTTAATTAGCCACTTACTAATTGTTGATAATTTTCTTATTTAGGATAAATTATTATCTCACAACTATTTTACTTACATTGGTATTTTATATCCCATGTAAAATATTAAAAATCATGGGGCCAAAAAGCGCTTTTAATAATATTATATTTATGCCTCTCAATTTTTCAAGGAAATAATCCCAAAAATTCCTAAAATTAGAGACAACAAACTTCCCAAGTTTTTGTCAATATTTGTTGCCATATGGGATTTATCATAATATTTTCGAGCCATTTTTACGCCTTATAAAATACATTTTTCACGGATTTTAGCTCTTTTTCTTTTCCAATTTTCATAGCAATTACCTTAGAAAATAAGATAATTATTACTTATTCTTTGAGACCACATATTCACCTATTTCCAATAGGTAATATGTACTAAAATATAATATTCCGGATAAATAATTATCCGGGTATTACACTTCCAACTTACTTCAAATACCTCCAAGCGATACAGAGTAAATTAGCCTTCTTTTTCAATCTCTAATTGCAATTCAGATGAGGATGGATAGTATAGAGGAATGTTGAATGATTTTATCTGATCCTCCTTTATGATTCCCTACACCACACACCCAAACAAATTGTTGTGTGACAAATTTTGAAGAAAATTGTATGTTTAAAACTCTAAGTGTGTGTAGTCAACAATGACTATAAGTCTTATTCTATTAGGTATGGTCAGCTATATGGATAGCAAGAAACCATTGTGCTTTGTTAATGATTAAATCTTTGGATATATTACAAGAAACTATGTACATTACATACCTCCAAAACCATGTCATTGAGTGCCTCAGCTAAAAGCTCCCAAATGTAGTGAGATTCATTGTTCGATGGGCCACTAGTGCTTCTTCCAGTGAGGGTAAGAACCATACTACCTCCTTCAACTAGTTCTCTAGCACGACATTTCAGAAACAAGGAAAAATCTCTTTGAAATTGGTGGTAGTAAGAATTACGAACATCTAAAGGGCTTGTGCTTGCCATGTGTAATACCCAGGATAATTATTTATCTGGAATATTATATTTTGATAGATAATACCTATTGAAAATAGGTGAACATGTGGTTTCAAATAATAAGTAATAATTATCTTATTTTCTAAGGTAATTACTATGGAAATTAGGAGAGATAAAGAGCTAAAATGTATTTTTAGAGCATTAAATGGCCTAAAAATATTATGATAAATCCCAAGAGGTAGTAAAATATTTATAAAAAAATTAGAAAGTATGTTGTCTCTAATTTTAGGAATTTTTGGGATAATTTCCCTTGAAAAATAATGAGGCAAAATTAAGTATTATTTTGGGATCATAAGTGACCCCATGATTTTTAATATTTTACATGGGATATAAAATACCAATGTAAGTAAAATAGTTGTGAGATAATGATTTATCCTAATTAAGAAAATTATCAAAAATTAGTAAGTGGCTAATCTGGTAATTAATGGGATAATTAAGGTATAAAGTAAATGAATTAAAAATAATTTAAATAATTATTTTTAATTGGAGAAATTCGAAATTATTAAATAAATTAAAAATTAAAAATAAAAATATTAAAATATTAATAAAATATTTTATGCTTAGAAAAATAAATAAAAAATAAAAGAAAAAAATAAATGTGAAGGCATTTTGAATAAAATAATAATATAATTGGTATAGAGCCAACAAGAGAAGTGAGAACAACTAGAACTTAAATCCTACCTCCCGATATAGGATTGAAGTCATAAACAACAAAGATATTTTATAAACCGGTGAAAATCCATTTCGGATTGAGCGGTCTCGTAAGTCGTTTCGAAACCAACGGCGTAATTAGGAGTAGGGTAATTAGGAAATGACAGATAGTGCTATAAGTGACTTAGAGAAAACAAGCAGAGTTTTGGAAACCAGGAATAAGGTCACTTAGATCAGATCATATTACGAACCAGTGAATTTCTGCCTACAAACTAGTGTTTCCGGAATCTGATTCCGTAACCAAAGGCGTCAGGCCTAAAATCTTCAGCAGATAACGGAATACCCTTAATGGGATCATAAATTTCATTAAAGTATATATTCCTACTGAGGAAGAAAAGTACTTCGAAACTACACCGACAAAGATTTCGCGATTCGGCAAAATTACGCGATTCGAGCACCGATCGTGGAACTAAGCGGTAAGTCAGCATTATCACATCATCAAAGATGATGTCATAAATGGGCAAGTAGGGCAGCCCAACTAGGTGTAAGGCCAAGATTGTTTTGTCCTCAAAAATGCGATCCAACGGTGCAAGATTCATTCGGAAACAAATCCCTTAATTCCAACCTTGTCCCTCCATTTTCCTATAAATAGGAACCTCTCCTCTTCTCATTTCCCACACCACAACTTCGAAACCTAGAGAGAAGTTAGAGAGAAGGAAGAGCTCTTGGAAGTTCTTGCCAAGCCGGAGTAAGTTTTTCGGTCCCTAGTCTTTAGTTTCGGTAGTTCTTTCGTAGCTATAATAGAAATCTTTGTTTTTAGCTTTAGTCTTCCAATATATTATAGATATCATATTTTTGGGTGGATATGATATATATTTCGAAATATGTGATGGGAGAATAAGTATGGCAAAATTTTGGAAGATTAGAGTCAAAACAGCGAAGCTCTGGCGAAATTCCGCCGATTAGGGGTTCAGGGGCAAAATGGTAATTTGTACCTAAAATGCCTGTTATAGTGCTAGAAGTTGATAAATGTTATCCTTATAGGATATCTAAGATAATCGGACCGCTGTTGTACCGCCGTTGTACCGCTATTTCACCCGCTGTCAAAAAGTACCATTTTCCGTAAAAGTACCATTTTCCGTAAAAGTACCGTTTTCCGTCAACAAAGGTACGTTCGCGTACTGTAACACTAACTCTGATATTTATGGTATGCATATATGTGATATGTGTATTGTATGTGGTAGCTGATAGCTCTGCTGTATGTCATATACTGTTATGTTGTATGTTGTATGTTCGCGTACTGTAACACTAACTCTGATATTTATTGTATTCGTATATGTGATATGTGTGTTGTATATGTGTTGGTGGTATGTTATTTGAATGCATGGTGATGTTAGAGGATAACTGAACATTTGCATGCTTATTTGGGAGCGATATGTACGTATGTATTTGGGGGCGATATATCCGTATTCGGGGGAGCGGTGTGTCTTATTTGGGAGCGGTATGTCCGCATTCGCCGGGAGCGATACATGTAGGAATGGTTCATTTGTTATGCTGATATATTGTATATGTAAATATGAGGTTAACCGTTACCTGGGGTCCGTATGCATTGGACCTCAGCTTTTAACATAGCGTCAGGTTCAGGAGGACCAAGGACCGAGGAGAAAGGCAAGCAGGCCGCATAGAGATCCGGCTGAAGATCTCTTCTGTTGACACGGCATGGCTGTTGCCGGGGAGACACTTTTGTTGTTATTCACTTTAAAAACTCTCGGTCATTGTACCGTTTTTGTAAATCAGCCAAACTTACGACATTTATAAATATATGTATTAGTTACTCAATCGCTCCGATGCTCTACTCTGATGAAAAAAAAATACTGCTTTTGAAAATGGGATGTTACACCATGCAAATATTGCCCTTATTGTTTTCTATACCTTTCGGAACCTAAATGGGAATGAAATGATACAAATTAGAAAGTGGAGGAAGAAATTATGCCTAATATAAAAATAATTAATGAAAAGCATTTAAAAGAGAGTGACCAATTAATATTACATACTTGAGACATCCAATGAAGACTACAGGAGGAATGAACAAAATGCAGAGAACTAGTAGGAAGAATCCTTTCATAGAAAGAAGATGGAAGGCTAGTGATGTAGCATTTTCCAATCCCACCAACAACTCGAGTGTTTAAGTTTTGTTTGAAGCATTCAAGAGACTTGAAAATGTTGTTAAAGTCATTGCCAGGAAGATCGTTCATGAAGATGATATATTCTGGAGATTCATGGTTTAGCTCCCTACAAAGCATCTCCACAGTCTCAATGAGTTCACAAGTCATAAACAAAGTGTTTGGTCCAGAAGAGCAACCTAAGTCTGCAATTGCTAGGCTTTTAGGGAGCTTTCCATTATAGATCCTCCTTTTTGCTTCATCTCTAATGGGCTTGGTTATGGACATCACCTTTTGCTGTTCAAATATATATTATCAGTAAGCATATGTGATAGTTTTATATTTTAAGACGAAGGTAAAGCTATAAAATAGGCTAGCCCGGCCTAGGTTCTAAAGGGTTGTTCCTTAATGGGCCCATGCTTAAAAAGGCCTAGCTTGAAAATCTCAAACCCACGTTCTATAAAATCATTATATTATTGAAGTCTGACTTTTAGACATGCATGCTCAAGGCCGGTCCACAGGCTTTCATGTATTTTTATTAAATTTTCAATTTTTAAATTATTTTGAAATATCTAAAATTAAAATAATAAATCTCTAAAAATTAATAATTCAAATAATATATATTAATAAAATAAAGTGACTAACTATTGTCTAAACTTTAAAAACAAATACAAATCAAACTTCAAACACTAATAAACTATTGTCCCAATTCAAAAATAAGAAAAAATAAATAATTTACCACCTTTTTGAAGACATAAAAAAAATTTATAGTAAAAAAGACAAAGAAAATATCATAGTTATTGCATACAAAACAAAACAAAAAAACCTTACCTGTGACTATGAAGTTTTCTTTGTTATAATATGATTTAATTTCAATTTGAGAAAGTCTTGAAAAGAAATTTAAGAAAATTTAAGCTTAGATTATATTGTTTTAAGAAAAATACTATGCCCTTTTACTTTAAAAAGTCCGATTATCCTATGTGTAGAGTGACGTGTGGGAAGTGGCTAAGCAAAATAGATTGACCTCAACATAAACTTTTAAAGTTTGATCAGGGCACAAGTGTGTGTAAACTAGAGTAGCGAAAAGAGAAAGTGGGAAAAAATAATCTAATTAAGAGGTGTTGCATAACAAGAATGATAACTGTTATTTCAATAAATGCAAAATAGGCGGGCTGACCCTTGGCCCTAACAGACTAGCCCTTTTATTTTTGCACCCATAAAGTACAATCCTAGCCCTCCATTTAGATAGGCTTGACCCGTTTTGACGGTTCTACTCATATGTAAATATATACACACATACCTGTAACAAGGAATTGTTGGCATAACTTGCTTCTCCAGTACCGCCATTCATGTGCAACACTGAAGCCACATCCATTCTCAGACTTATGTTTATATGACTATATATGATACTCACTCGTAGAATCAAATATTTTGTAGTCACAACACCAAAAGGGGTGGAGAAATATATTGGGGGAGTGGTGATTGACAGTCCCAAAAAGGAGTGGCTCTTATTAGCTAGCTGCTTCCCATTGTCACTGGATCTCCGCCTTCTGCAGTAAGAGCATCACATATGAGGCAATGTTGTTGGCCCTACGATCCTTTGTTTCTAGGTCTCATGTCCACATTTCCTGATATAAATCTTTAATGCTAAGTTACAAAAACAAAAAGATTGCATATTTTTCTCCATTTTAAGGTTTATCTCATTTATAACAATTGAGAATTAACTAAAAATGAAATATATATATATATATATATATATATATAGTTTATTGAAGTAAAGGCTATCTAGCACTCACTCACTCTATACATTGAAAATTCATAAACAAGTAGTTCTTTTACTTCAATTACATAGATGAAACCTACATTCCATACTCTTTGATTAATTTGTTATTTACCCTATATTACTTACGAACTAAATATAGTCTCAACGTAGAGATCGACCTAGGTTAGTTTCCTTATAGTTTGTTTAGCTTAGTTATATTTGATATAAAGCCCCACGACATGGCTCCCCACCCAAACATCATAGTGCGTATTCATGATTAAATGAATAACTAATTTGCACACATTGCCATGGCAACTTACATGTTCTCATGCACACTCAGTATAATGACACAAACAAACATGCAACAAATCACAGAATCACATAAAAGGAAAATAGTTACTACCTCAAGTGCTTTCCTCCAATTTACCTTCTCCCTTGCTTCTTTCCTTGATAGTTCCTTGGTGAGCTTGGGCAAATATCAAATCCTATAATTTTATACATATTTAAGGATAGGTTAATACTTTTACCATTCATAACTCATAAATTTTAACTTAAATTATTTGCCTCTGAAAATCCTAGCTTTATACCAACTCTATCCTCAGTTTTTCAATGAAATTTGAAAAATCACAACTTAATCTAAAAAACTCAAAATGAAGTGGTTCAAATCTCGATTTAAAGCTCTTTTAATTCTCTATAACGGAGAAATAACATTCATTATCAACTCATGGAAACGAGTCCAAAATTCCATCATGAATTTCACTGCTCATTTGGTAAAATAGGATTTTTCAAGTTTTCCTTGCCAATCTTTAAAAATTCGTAATGTAATACCCGGATAATTATTTATCTTGAATATTATATTTTGATAAATAATACCTATTAGAAATAGGTGAATATGTGGTCTCAAATAATAAGTTATAATTATCTTATTTTCTAAGGTAATTTCTATTGAAATTAGGGTGAATAAAAAGCTAAAAATCCCTAAAATGCATCTATGGGGCATAAAATGACTGAAAATATTATGATAAATCCTAAGAGGCAATGAAATATTTATTAAAAATTGGAGAATATGTTGTCTCTAATTTAGGTAATTTTTGGGATTAATTTCCTTGGAAAATAATGAGGCAAGATTTAATATTATTTTGGGGATCATAATTGACCCCATAATTTTTAATATAATGCATGGGACATAAAATACCAATGTCAGTGAAATAGTTGTGAGGAAATGATTAATCATAATTAAGAAAATTATCAACAATTAGTAAGTGATTAATTAAGTAATTAATGGCTAATTGTTTAAGCTTGAACAAGAGAATATTCAAGGTAAGTTATGTAATACCCTTTAATTAAATGTTTATGGCTAAAATTAGCATAAAGTATACTTGCTAATTAATTAGAAAAGATTAAGAAAAATGTATGAGATTAAGTACATAAAAACCCTAAATCCTAAAAGATTGTTAATCATAGGATTAAGGCCCTAATTAAGCTTTCTAATTAAATATAATATTAAGGTAATTAAAAAATAAATAAGAATGAAAAGGGGGGGTGAAAATTGTAGTGTGAAAAGGGTTAGAGATTTTTGGTAAAAAAATATCATGATATTTATTAATTAAATAATAATATAAATGAGATATTTGTGGAAAAAGCAAATAGGATAAATGAGAACCGATAGAAATTAAATCCTATCTCAAAATAGGTGAACTAAGTATCTAACATCGGACTTATTATAAACGAGTATAATTTTATCCGAGTTGGTTTGTCTTTGAAGTCATTTTAAAACCGCGGAATGATTAAGAGACCAGGCGAAAAAAGGAAAAAGGAGATAATAGAAATGAGAACCAATGAAAATAAATCCTATCTAGAAAACCATGAACTAGGTTTCGAGATCGGGACATATTATGAACAAGTGAATTTTTACCCCCTACGGCGTTTATCCGAAAATGTTCAGCAGACTACGGAATACCCTTAATAGGATCAAAAATTTAGTTAACCCAAGTATTTTGAAAGAGGAAGAATAGACCTTCGGTCTTTTTGTTGTTCTTTGTATTTTTGAGATTAGTTAAGATAACGCGATTAGACTACCGAACAGGGGACTTTATCGATAGAAGTTCATAAAGCACATGAATGACATCATGTTGGTGACATGGGATGACATGGGGGGGCAAATTTGTGGTAGAGAAGAGAGGAAAATGAATGGTTTGCAAGAGGCCACATCTCCGTCTTCTTAACCGTTGATGCAAAAGTTGATCCAAGGGTTGAGATCCATTGAAATTCTCTATAAATAGGCAACCCCTCTTCACTTCATTCCTCACCAATTCCCTTGCATAGTTGAAAATAGAGTGAGAAGTTAGAGAGAAGGAGGAGCTCTGAGGAAGGAGTAGCGAAGTGCTGGGTAATTTCTTCGGATACCTGTGATTACGTACTAACCAACAGACGTACCGAAATTTCCGTCAACGAAGGTACGTTCGCGTATTGTAACACTAACGCTGATGTTTATGTTATGCGTGTATGTGCTATGTGTATTGTGTGTATATAGTTGTTATGTTGCTTGAGTGCATATAGATGTTAGAGTATAACTGTATGTAAGCTGGGAGCGATGCGTCTGTAATGTTGGGAGCGATATGTCTGTATGCTCGGAGCGATATATCTGCATTGGTTGTATGTGATAATGTTGGGAGCAATATATCTGCATTGGTTGTGTGTGTAATATATCTGTTGTTGGGCTCATGTGCTGTTAATGTTGTGAACGTGCGTAGTCCATATGTTGTATATGTAAACATGAGGTTAACCGTTACCTGGGGTCCATATGTATTGGACCTCAGCCCTTAATATAGCTTCAGGGTCGGGAGGACCGAGGACTGAGGAGAAAGGCAAGCAGGCCGCATAGAGAACCGACTGAGGACTATCTTTGGTTGCCACGGCGTGGGAATCGTCAGGGAGACACTTATGATGTATTTACGTTTTCGTTGAACCACTAATGTACCGCTGATAAAACCAGCAAGACATACTACCGTGGGTATTTTGAATATATATATCAGTTAATCAATCGCTCCGATGCTCTACTCTGATGAAAAAAAAATTATTCCACTTTTAAAAATGGGATGTTACACGTAATTTTCAATCTACACATCCAACTAATGTGTTTTGGGGCTTATTATAAAGCTTGATTAATGTCCACCAAATTACATGGTCAGAAGAGGATATTTGTGCAACTAATTAATGATCATTTAGATATCTCTAATCATAATTTTAGCCATATAAAACAGAAACCATGAATCATTTTAGAGCCTCAAACATTTATCCAATCAAGCCTTGATTTCACTCACGCACAAACAAATATATACTTTCTTTATATTCAAGCTTGATCAATTGGACAACACCTCTAACTTGGTTCTGAAATTCCCCAGCTCTACATTTGTCCTTAAAATCATCATTTTAACTTCTCCAACTATAATATAGTTATCTAAAACAATCACTTCACAAGTAAAGATATAAAAGATGACTTTAAATCAGTTTCTAAAATCCAAATTCACTCTTTATTATCTTGTTATAATAGCTTCATTGTAACCGCCCAAGTATTCTTTTTAAACCTAAAAATTTCCAGCTTCTTACTATCATTACAAACCTCATCCTAAAACTTAAAATCATACCCCTATTGCTTAGAATTCTCATTTATAACAGTACTTGCATCTCACACATAGGAATCATGTAAACACTCCTAAATAATCATAATAAGAATCCAAACAGTGATCTTAATTTGGTTGATTTTGCTACGGATTTGAAAATCCGTAGCAAAAAAAAAAGGAATTGCGACGGATTAGGTAATCCGTCGCAAAATGGGCGATGTTTGCGACAGATTAGCTAATCCGTCGCAAAAGCGGACCAAAATGGTCCGCCGTTTAGCGACGGACCCCATTTTCCGTTGCAATTGCGACGGACGATGGGGTCCGTCGCTAAATGGCGAACCATTTTGGTCCGCTTTGCGACGGGCAGTATCCGTCGCAAAGGGCGGCATACAAGTCTGCCCTTTTACGACGGATAAAAGTATCCGTCGCAAAAAGCCTAGGCTTTTTGCGACGGATAATCATATCCGTCGCAAACTGTCGGTGACCACCGACAGTTGCGACGGATTACGCTATCCGTCGGAATTACCCCTATTTGCGACGGATTATTATCCGTCGCAAACCGGGTTATTTTGCGACGGATCACCCGATCCGTCGCAAAATCGTTTTTAAACCCCGTCTCCGTCCTCCCCTCTTTGCCCGATCGTGACCTAGCTCCCGCGTCCTCCCCTCTTTTCCGAGCTCTCCTCCTTCCCGTCGCCGCCGATTGTCCCCACGCCGCCTCTCTCACCGTCTGACCTCCTCCTCCTGCACGGTGCCGCTGGTAGTTGCTCTTCCAACGTCCAACCTTCCTCCCTCTTCCCGATTCAAGTCCGTCCTCCTCCTTTCGCCTTCCGGTTTCTATTTTTGGCCTCTTGTTTATCTTCAATCATGTATGTTTTCCGTCCTCCACTTTTCGCCTTCTAGTTTCTATTTCGCCTTCCTCTTGATTGTCTTCAAACATTATAATTTTTTGAATCAACTGTATCCATAATACCCTTTTTAGCAATGAAGTATTTAATGTTTTTTACGATTATATATGTTTGATTGTGTGTATCATGTAAATTCGTATGATAAAACGACATCTTATTCATATATGATAGGAATTGAGATGTTAACTATTTGATGTTTGAAAATATAAGAGAAAGTGCAAAGTTTTACATATGCTTAAGGTGATAAAGGAAAGAATTAAGATGTAGTTTTTGTGGATATTCATTAGTGTATTAAGATAAAAGAGTGCTTCATGTTGATAGTAAGATTACTTTATAGGATAATGTTTAGTTTGTTGGAATTTTAAAATAATTTTTATGTTATTGTATTAGTTGGTAATGATATATAAAGCTATAAATAGGATAGAGTTGAAATGAGAAAAATAATTTGTTAAAAGTGATATTGAGGGATAAGAGAATTAATTAATTAAGTTGATGTCTTATAAAAATATAAGTAATCAATATCCTTATTATATTAGCTTTAAAAAGTACTATTAAGGTTTTATAAAATTATGATTTTGTATTAGTTGGTAATGATACATAAATCTTTAAATAGGATGATGTTGAAACTAGAAAAGTGAAGTGTTTAGAAATGAAATTTAGGGATAAGACAATTAATTAATTATAAAAATGAGTGTTAGTAATTTGTTTAAAAAATATTCCATTAAAATTTTTTATTTGAATCTATCTTTAACAAGTTATACAATAAATTTGATTAAGTGTTAAATAATCTCTTTGATCTATCCCATATATGTTAGAAACTCCAAAATACTTAGTATTCTATTTTTTGTTTGCCCCTCCACACGCATGTCCCCATGTTCGGTGTGCTATCCTCATTCTCCGGTTGCTTGGAATATGTTCTTTGTTCAATGCATGTGTTTGTTTTTCACTTTCTTGATTAAGTGACAATTGGTAGGCATAAGAGGCGACTTATATATATTTGTGGTATGTTGAGATGTTAATTAGGTTAGTAGCTGAACTAGCTAGGAAGTATGGAAGGCAACCATGATAGAAGTTGGATGTACAATTGTCTAACTGATAGAAGAGAACTAACGCTAGCATTCTTGGCGGGTTTGGAAGAGTTCGTCCAATTTGCTTTGGCGAATTCAAATAATTCAAGTAGGGAGATCGGGTGTCCGTGTGCCAAATGTAAGTGTTTAAGATTTACGACGCGGACACGGTCGAATTCATTTGTGTCAAAAGGGATTCATAAAAGATTATGAATGTTGGGAATGTCATGGGGAAGTCTGACAAACACCAAGTGGTTATTACGGGACGGTAGTCATCGAGAAAACCTTAATCAATATGAGCAGTTGGTTATGGATGCCGCGGGACCGTCGATCGGCCAATATTTTGATCTCGTTACTCATGCTGAACCGTCATACATGGGAGAGGAGACCGGTACCCATCCTCAACCATCAAACATGGGTGAGGATCCTCATCCGGAAGCCGCTAGGTTCTATAAAATGCTTCAAGAAGCACAATGTCCGTTATGGGAAGGTTGCGACCACTTTGAAAATAGTGAATATTCATCGCTATCGCTACCCTAGCAACACTAAGCTTGAAGACCGATCACCATATGAGTGAGAGGAATTACAACGAAATGATGCAGATCATGAGTAAGGTTGTTCCCAAAGACAATAATTTTGAAGGACTTTTACCAAGCAAAAAAAAGGTGAAAGAGCTTGGGCTTGGATGTGAAAAAATTCATTGCCGCCCCGAGAGGATGTATGTTGTATTACAAGGATGATGTTGCAAATTCTATGAATACGGATATAAAGTTGTGGGGAAAGGAAGGAAAATGGATTAAGCAAGATGTGGTACTTTCCTCCGGTGCCCGAGATTGTATGCATCCGAACTGAGATACGAGATTGTAGGGATGAGAACTTTGTGACGCATCCATCCGATGCCGAAGCTTGGCGTAAATTTGACGAGGAAAATCCTTTCTTTGCTATGGATCCCCGTAATGTTTGTCTTGGTCTATGTTCGGATGGGTTCGCTCCTTTCAACAATACGGGCGGGAATTATTCTGTTGGCCGGTCATTGTGACTCCGTACAACCTCCCACCTTCTATGTGCATGTGAAGAGAGTTTTTCTTCCTTAACGCGTTAATCCCTGGGCCGTCGAATCCAAAAAAGAAGATAGATGTGTACCTCAAGCCTTTGATAGACAAGTTGAAAATGTTGTGGAGTGAAGGTGTTCTTACGTATGATATATCATTAAGTCAGAATTTCACCATGCGGGATGCCTTAATGTGGACGATAAATGATCACAATGCTGCTGTTTAGCCTACTTTTTTGTATTTTTTTGTTGCTACGGATTATATATATATTGTGTTTTCACTATGTAAACTCTTTTTTATCGTTAATATATTCATGGTACATTACTTTACTATTTGTATTCAATTTTCTATTAAAAAAATTTAAAAAATTTAAAATTTGCTACCGAAAAGAAAATCTCCGCAAATTCTGAAATTTGCTACGGAAAAACAAATTTGCTAAGGAAAAAAACAAATTCCGGAATTTGCTATCGAAAAAATCCGTAGCAAATTTCAAACTTTTTGAAATTTGCTACGGAGAAAATATCCGTAGCAAATTTGAAAATTTGCTACGGATCTTAAAATCCGTAGCAATTGCGACGGATCTTAACATCCGTAGCAATTGCGACGGATCTTAAAATCCATAGCAAATTTGCTACGGATATAAATTTTCGTCGCAATTGCGACGGATTATCGAAATCCGTCCGTCGCGAATTGCTACGGACAAAATTAGCAAACATGTTTTGCTACGGAAAAATGGGTTTTTGCTACGGATTTTTTCCATAGCAAAAACCAAAATTTTTAGTAGTGCACGTCTCCATTAAAATCATTCCAGTTCTCTTATTTCCTCACTTTACTCTCGGCTAAGCCCATAAAGGGAGAGAAAGTGAGATTTGAAAGTGCGAAATAGAGTCCGAGAGTGAGACAGAGAAGAGTCGGAGGAAGAAGGAAACACCGAAAAGTCGAAACTAAGGTGAGTTCTTTGAGCTTCGTCCCTTATAAGTTTCGTACGTTATTATGGGTCTTTGTGAAGTCAAGTGAATCGAGACTAGTTGGTTAGAGTGTTTTGCACTTTTGCTTTCATCATTAATGACTTGAGTTCGAGACTTGGCGGTGATGATGGATGATGATCAACGGACGTAGGTGCTGTCACGAACTTCGGGGAGCATGTATTTGAATCATTTGACTACATCTAAAATATGTTTAGATGGGAAGACTTCACCGATACGTATGCAAGTGTAAATAAGAGTCATATACATGCATCGTTGTTGTTGTGGGTCATGAAAATTGAGTTATTTAAGTTGGAATGCTAATCTTGGGGTAAGGAAAAGCTAAGGTAAACCAACTCCTTTGACCCTGAAATTTTGTGGGCATTTTGTACACATAATAAGCTTTAAAATGAGCCAAAAGAACATCCAGATCAGATGTGTACAATGAGAATTATGAATTTTCAAAGTTTAGCTAGAAAATCTGGAAAATCATGTTTCTAGATTTAAATGACATTAAATTTTCGAATTTCTGGGAATTATACAGTCATAAATTGGTTTGATGGCTATTTTTCCCTTAAACTAGACTTATAGAACTTCTAATAGATTTTTGAATCATCCCAATCAGAGTTCTATGGAATTAATTATGATTTTTTGAAGTTAGAAGTTGAAGACTGAAAAACGTTGCTTCCCAGAAATGAACAGTGATTTTGGATTCACTTTTGAAATGGTAAATGTTTGAGTTTTTCTATGAAAATTTTCAGAATGAAAGTAGACTTATCAGGCTTTAATTTGATAGGTCATAAGCCTCATTTGGATTCATATTCAAGGAAATATGAATTTTTGAAGTTAGGCAATGAATCTGGACGTTTTTCTGGAACAGTGAAGATGAATGAAAATTTGGGGAAAATTATACGTGTATTTGGAAGTAGAAGGTATTTTTCAATAAAAATAGATTTAATAAGGGTCACGTGGAATTTTGAACCACCAAATTTGGATATCTATAAAAAAGATATGAATTTTCAAAGTTGATTGAAAATTTCGCTAGTTTTTAAAATTTGTTTGAAAATAAGAAAATAAGAAAATAGAAAATTTGGATAAGTAATAACTCTTCGTCTGTGAATATATAGATATAGGATTCAGTATTTATCCAGGACAACCAAAGAATTGAGAATCAAATCAAGAATTGGAAAAAGTATAATAACTTTTCTCTCACATAATATATATGTATGATTTTATATGCATGTATTTATACCATTGAATTATATGTATTGAATTCAGAATAGAAGGGCCAATGCCCAATAGAATACCCAGTGTTATGGGAATGAATTAGTGAATCCTTTGAAAGTAGTAAATACACGTATTTTGAATATTGAATTGTATGTATGAAATTTGAGTTATTAACGTTATTACTGGGATTCATTTGAATCCCAACATATTTTTTGAATTAGCTAATTTGCAGCTCGTGTAAGAAGACTCAAGAATGAAGAAGGTGATCATGGACGTGTAGATCAAGACGGAGACAGATTTTACTTCCGTCAAATATATACTACTGAAGTATAAATTATTTGTACATGAATAGTATTTTTGTATACATGAATAGTGAATAGTACCGTATTCGTGAATAGTAACATCACTTATTTAGAAGAACGCTTTTGTGTACTCAATAAATAGAGTACTTAAGGAGGGTGTTACAAAATCTGCATACTCCCCTGTAATCTTGCTTCAATCCTCCGAGGTAGGAAAGGACCTCCTTAAGCATTTTTTTTTCACTCTTGACACTACAAAAAAACAGACTATTAGTAGCGGTTCGTCTGTAGCGGTCAAACAAAACCGCCACAAAATCACTATGAAACGTGTTTTTGTTACGGTTTTTTAATGAACCGCAACAAATTAGCAGCGGAATCATTAAGAGGACGTTTGATGAGACATTTGTAGCGGTTCCTATAGTGTAAACCGCTACAAATTTTGGCGCCATCTTGGCGCGCCATTGTGAGAATCTCTGTGGCGCAACCTTTGTTGCGGTTTCTTAGTAAAACCGCTACAAATTTGGCTCCAGTGATTAGCGTGTAATGGCGCGAACTTAGTCGCAGTAATTCTGTAGCGGTTATATGAAAGCAACCGCAACGTAAAGGCGGAACGACGCGCGTTTTGTCGCGGTTGTATTGAAGCGAAGCCGAAACCGCATCGATAATATGATTTTGTAACGTTTTTTAGTAAGACCGCTACAAATAGTGAAGCTATAAATAGTTAATCTATCCGTACACCTTATTATAAATTTTCAAGATTACCAAATTTGCATTGTCGCTGAATAAACATTCTCGGCTGAGTAGTCGAAGGCATGTAGATATCTGCAGCACTGATCTCTTATGTCGAGATATTTGCCTCTCTCTTCCTTGTAGCCGAGACTGTTCCTTCAGTGACAATCCACATTTGGATTTATCTCTAACGTGAAGACTTCTACTCTTCTGAAGATAGTCTAACGTGCACCGAAGATTGGTTTTCATTATAGCCACTAATCTCTCTCGTAAAATATCTCGATCAAAATGAGTCGTGAGTGTTTCCGAGAGAGTTTGGTGGCTATACCGAATGCGAATATTCACGGACATGTTAGACTATTTTCAATAAACTCATTATTCTTAATTTATTAAACTTGAGTGTTTTGAGAAAATCGAAGAAAATAATTAAATTAATTGAAAGTTCTTTTTTTTTAAAAAAAATTATTTTCACCAAACTAATTGGTTGGACTCGTAAACCAATTAGTTTGGAATTTTTTTTGTCAAAAAAGTATTTTTGTAGCGGTTAATATGATACCGCTACAGATAAGACAAGGACTTCATGTTGTTGCGGTTCCTTAACCGCGCTACAACGTTTACTTTGTAGCGGTTGTAGCTTAACACCGCTACAGAATAACAACGGTCTCTATATTTGTAGCGGTTATAGCTTAACACCGCTACAGAATCGCAACGGTCTCTATATTTGTAGTGGTTGTAAAACCGCTACAGATGTTCACCAAGAACGAGGCAATGTTGTTGCGGTTGTCAGCGAAAACCGCTACAGAATCGCAACGGTCTTACAATTTGTAGCGGTTTAGATGTCGGTTTTATGAAACCGCTACAAATTGTAGCGGTTTTTTAACTGTACGTCTCATTTTCATTTTCCCGCGCAAAGGTTTTGATTTTTCACCTTTTAACCTTTCAACTTGTACCTTTCGACGTGATGGCCGATAAGGGAAAAGGAAAAGTCGTTGAACAAGGGAAAAGGCCTATAAGGGGCGGTAGTAGTAGAGGGGGCCGTACGAGAGGGCGTCGACCAGAATATCCCCCTCCGCCCCCTAATGTGAAGGGGAGGAGTTTGATGCCCTCTTTGAAGATGAAGAAATCCCAATGCTAGAGACCGTAGGGGGAGACAAAGACGCAAGTCCGTCCTTCCGCCGACATAGACGAAAATCCGGAGATCCATATTGAGATTCCCTTGAGCGAGGCGGAGCGGTTTCTCGATGAGGAGAACCGGCGGGACCAAAGGAACCTCCGACCGTCGTCTTCGCGCTCCACTGGATTTGTGGTGGATGTCAAAAGTAAATATAATTAGTTTTCGTCAATAAATTAAATTTAAATTTCTTACGTGTAATCTTAATTTATTTAAACGCAATACAACAATGTGTTTATAATTGTGCAGATAAACATGGGAACATCAGTAGGAGGACGCTGGATGTTGCCACGGTCACTTTGATGGACGAGGACCGCGTCATAGTCCCATGGAACTCGGACACGGACCCGGCCGATCGGAAATGGTGGTCATCTGATGAACCGATTCCTGTCAAAATTTGGCGGAAATTGGGCATGGTTCCCGATCTATATCCACGATTGGAGAAAGATTCCCCCGGAGAACAAGAAAAAAGCGTTTAATTACGTGGTGCGGGTAACTTATGTTGTGTAATTAAATTCAAATATTAATAGTAATAAATTAGGTTTAATTATTTATTTATTTATTACTTAATTACTAACTACATAACTACATTATGTAACGAGAAAAAGTTTAAATTGCGAGAGCCACAAAAGAGGTACGATCGATGAAATCGGGGCAAGGGTGGAAGAGTCAAAGGCTTCGCCTCTACACCCAATAGAATGGAGATTCGACTATGACTCGGCGGCGATGGAGAACATCCCAGGCACGGCGTGGACCCAAATCATCGGGTGGGTTATGTCCAATATCGAAGGAGTGCAGATGCACAGGTATGTTGTTTTAATTAATCATGGTTTACGTTTTGTTTAAATATGAGTTAATTTATTGTTTAACATTTCTTTAAATTAATTTTGTTTGAGTGTAGTTTAAAAAAAAATATATATAGATTAAATTAATTTATTGTTTACATTTGGTTTAAATTATTTAATAGTTTAACTTAATTTATAGTTTAAACCTATAATTAATTTCAATAAACATTTTGTTTGCTCCTCCTTTTAGGCCCCGTCACATAGGAACACCGGAAGTCGGTCACATCAAATAGGTCCATCACACGCAGAACCAAGACATTTGCCGTGACCTACGGTGAGATGGTATGTTCAAAGATCAATTAATTTTAGTTTTAAATGACGAATGTTTTGCTTTTGAAATAATAAAGTTTATATTTGTTTACCTCTGTTAGCAAGAGAAGGCTCGGGAGGAGAACCGTGAGATGGACTATGGGCGTTGTTCACACACACCCATAGACACCGTGATGGGACGCCGACTTCCGAGGCCGCGAGAGGACATCATAGTAAGTTACAAAAAAAATTATTTATATAGTTAATGTTGTATATTTAAATTGACTTAAATTGTTTGATTAATGTTTTCGAAATCTTTGCGTCAGGCCGGATTGAGCGAGCTAAGGCGAGCTGCGAGCGCCACAACCCCGAAGTCACGGGGGTTTGTGGATCCTATGCCCCTTTGAAAGCCGCCGTGGGCCCAAAAGAGCATCCCGGCCGCGTGAAGGGTATGGGGTTAGGCGTCAGGCCTAGCATGGTGTACGGCAAGGCCTCCAGCTCTTATGCCGGCACCTCTGGCTCGAGAAGGCCACCACTGGAGGAGGTTGATGTCATCATTGCGGCGAAGGTTGCTGCGCAGGTTGCTGCACAGAAGGCCGCGCACTATGCCAAGAACAAACGCATGCAAGAGAGGTACGACCGTTGGGCCGCGAGTCGAGGGAGATGTGTGTGCTATGGCCGGGGCCTTGATCGAGTTGATGCCCGACGACGGACGGTTTCCATCTCCCGAGCCTCCCCTCTCGTCCTTGTACGAGGATTCCCCCTCGCCTCCGCCTCCGCCTCCCTCCCTCCCCTCCCCTCCGTCGGTTGAAGACGAGCACGAGATTACCTCACGGGTCGTGCCACGGGACACGATCATCGGGCTCCGATAGTTAGTTTTTATTTTAAACCGTTGGATCTTTGTTATCTTTTTTATGTTATTGCGGCGGGTTGACATTTTTATTTGGTTAAATATTTGTTATCTTTGACTATGGTATGTTTTTAATATATTCGAGGACTATTTTAATACTTATATTTCATTTATATTAGGTTAATAATGTTACTTATAATATATAATGTACAAATGTAAAATTTATTATAGCTAATCGAAATAGGAGTTGTAAAATAATTAACTTTGTAGCGGTTATAAGGAAAAACCGCCACGAAGTTGAATTTCTTGTGAATAGATGCGGTTATTGTAGCGGTTATGAAAACCGCGACAAATATCTTGCGGGATTTCCAATTAGCATTCGCTCATTTGTAGCGGTTAGTGGAGCGTTTGAGGAATCGCAACTAATTGTTTTGCAATTTGTGGTGGTTGATGTAGCGGTTTTTAACCGCTACAAATTGTTTCCATGTTGCATTTAAACATCGGTGTTGTTATGAAGGTAATTAAACATTCTCTCTACATTTATATTGTGTATCCTAGCTTTGTTTACTACAGATGGATAAGTCATGGATCAAGCTACCGCGCAGTTCTCCTGTATATTTAGCGGGGTTGAAAAATTTCTTTGATTTCACCTTCTCTCACGCTAGCATTAATGGCAAGATTGTGTGTCCTTGTTGTAGATGCAAGTTCAAGAAGTGGCAAACGCGAGAAGGCGCTATGGAACATCTTCTTATCAAACCTTTCCCAGAAGGATATACATTATGGCAAGTTCATGGTAAAGAACGTGGTATGAGATATGAGGCTCACCTTCCTCAAACCTCACAAGTAGCAAATCAAGTACTTGAACATGATCTGGTTAATGAAGTTGTTCACGATGCTTTCGGTGTTCAAGACGACAACTTCACCGCGAAGTTTAGGGTCCGAACCGTTTTCTTCAGAATGATGAAACTCGGGAATTTTTTTCCCTAATGGATGAGAGTGATCGTCCTTTGTATCAAGGTTGTCAGAAATATTCAAAATTATCTTTTCTGATCAAATTGTACCATATCAAGTGCTTGTGTGGGGTCACTAATAAGGCAATGTCGATGTTGCTGGAATTACTACGAGATGTTTTCCTTGACGCGGACATTCCCACAACCTTCTATGAGGCCAAGAAGATCATCAACAGATTAGGCCTGAACTAAGAAAAAATTGATGCATGTCCCAACGACTGTATGCTTTATTGGGGAGAGGATGCTCGGAGGAGACTTGTAAGAAGTGTCATAGTTCGAGGTTCGGACGGTTCGGAAGGAAAGAAGAAGAAGAAGAAACCCGCAAAGATTTTAAGGTACTTTCCTTTGAAACGTCGCTTACAAAGATGTTTATGTCGTCTAAGACAAGCGAGCATATGAGGTGGCATGAAGGCGACAAGAACGAAGATGGTAGACTCGACATCCACGGGATGTCGAAGCACGGAAAGCGTTCGACTCGGACTTTCTTGATTTTGCGGTGGACCCTAGGAATGTTCGTCTTGCTTTAGCGACCGACGGTTTTAATCCTTTTGGGAATCTTAGCACAAGCTATAGTATATGGCCAGTTATTTTGATACCTTACAACTTGCCGCCTTGGACGTGTATGAAACAGCTCCTTCATTATGTCCATGATCATTCCGTGCAAAAAGGCACCCGGAAATGACATTGATGTGTATCTCCAACCGCTTATCAAGGAGTTGGCGGAGTTGTGGAATGTTGGCGTCAAGACGTATGACGCGCACGACAAGACATCGTTCAACTTGCGTGCGGCGTTAATGTGGACTATCAATGACTTCCCGGATCGGGAACATTATCGGGGTGGAATGTTCATACCGGCCTTGCGTGTCCGGCTTGCAATTTTTTGACATCGACTCAAGGCGCCCGCCCCACAATCGCAAGTGGTGCTTCATGGGTCATCGGCGGTTTCTCGATGGTACGCACAGGTTTAGGTTGCAACGCAATCGTTTCAATGGGCAACAAGAGAAAAGAGGACCTCCTAGGCATTTATCCGGTGCAGAAATCATAAAGCATCTTGTGGATGTTGAAGTTGAGTATGGGAAAAAAGACGATCCAGAAAAGGCCGGGACAAAGACAACCAGGGCTTCTGGTTCTGCGCCCCAGCAATGGCGGAAGTTAAGCGTCTTCTTTACTCTTCCGTATTGGAAAGATAATTTGCTCCGACACAGTCTGGATGTCATGCACATTGAAAAGAATGTGTGCGACAATGTATTGTACACGATTCTAAACGAACTAGGCAAGTCAAAAGATCATCTTCAAGCGAGGAAAGATTTACGGGACATGGGGGTTCGTGGAGACGCGTGGCCGGATGAGCATGACAGATTTCAACCGGCAAAATTCACACTGACAAAACCGAATAAGGAAATCTTCCTCACAACGTTGAAGAAGATAAAAGTTCGACGGGTATTCAAGCAACATTTCATGATGTGTTGACGTGCGTGGCTCGAAAGGTTTCGGCCCGAAGAGTCATGACTCACATGTGCTTATGCAACGCTTACTTCCGCTGGCCATCAAAAATATGCTGCCACTTTGGATGTGTCGATCGTTTTGGTGGAGCTTTGTACTTTCTTTCGGAAGTTGTATTCCAAGGTTTTGATCATGGAGGAGCTCGACCACCGCAACGTAAAATCATTCTTACGTTTGTGTCATTTGGAGATGATCTTTCCTCCGTCATTTTTCACGGTCATGGTTCACTCCGACAAGACACCTTGTTCACGAAACAAAGCTTGTCGTCCGATTCACTACCGATGGATGTATCCTATTGAGAGGTACTCATTTAAAATTATTTAATTTAGCATTACTCCCTAGTCCCACGTCTAACCATTGATGTATCGAAATTTTCCCTTCATTACTTTATAGGTTTCTTGGGAAACGAAGTCTTATGTGAGGAATAAGGCGTGGCGGAAGGTTCAATAGCGAAGGCTATATTGGGGATGAGGTCTTTTATTTTTGTTCCAGGTACTTTGATGACATTGAGATGTCATTCAACCGACCGCCTCGTGTTGATGATTGTCCCGAGCCGAGCCATCGGGAATAGAGTTGTTAGTCCTCGTGTTGGTAAACTAGTTGGCGGAAGTAAGAATTCAAACTCACGGCACTTGAGAAGATTCAAGCACATAGACATGTCTTGATCAATTGCACTAAAGTTGAACCGTACCTTCGATAAGGATTCCACACGATATATATATACATATATGTTATCCTAAATATTTCCTTTCGTTTATACTAACATTTAATGCTCGTCATTGCACGTTTAATTGCGGGAATTCGGGAGTTATGTGAAGCGTCCGAGGATCCGTACGCGTACATCATCCGAAATTGATAGAAAGGTCCATAGAGAATTTGCCGGTTGGTTTAGGAGGAGAATAATGAATTACCACAACCCGCACTCACAGAATTTAGAGCTCTCGCACTCGGACCGCTTGACCACGCCTAAAGATTTACGGCATACAATGTCAATGGTTTCAAGTTTTGCACCGTTTCACGCGATCAGGGATTGCTGACCCAAAACTCGGGTGTATATGGCACGTTTGGGACGAGGAGTTATGCGAGCAATAGTGACGGGAACATGCAGTTCGGTGACGTCCCGTATTATGGAAAGCTGCTTGATGTGGTCAGGATAACTTACCAAGGCATTTTTCCCGTGACGTTTGTTCAAGTGTTCGTGGGCCAATACGACAACGCCTGGGGACTCACGATCGACAACTTAGGCATCACATCGGTGAATTTCTCCCGGCCTATTCACACCGGGTCTGTCGAAGATGACGAGCCGTATATTCTTGCCTCGAGGCCCAACGGGTTTATTATGTCACCGATGAGAGGCACGTGGATTGAAATATGGTGGTTCACTTAAAGCCTCGGGACCTTTATGATATGGGCGATGGTGATAATGTCGCCTACGATTGTGAGCCGTTCCAGCCAGCCAGTTTTGAAAACTTCTTCCCAGATGGCGATGACAATTTACCTATAGTTTGGTATGTTTTTAAATATACGTTTTATGAAATAATAACATTTAACCAAAGTTTTATTTGTGTTTAAACATATTCAACTCACGGGTAACATTTTATCCAAACTTTCTTTGTAGGGATGGTGACGAAGAATAAGAGAAACGATTATGCCATATATAGTTGATCGTAATCTTTTTTTTAAAAAAAAAAAGACAATTTTTGTAGCGGTTTTATAACCGCTACAAAACCAAAACCTAAAATACAAAATACGTGTCACAAACCGCTACAAAACTTCCGCTACAAAAAATGAAAATTCAAAATGATTCGCACCTATCGTAATAAATACCCCCACCCAACCCCATTTAATTTGCTTCACTCCTACTTACCTTGTCTCTCAGTATTTACTCACGTTTTCTGAAATAGCTTAAGTGTTTGAAGGGGGTAAGTGCTGTTGAACCGCATCAAATCTAATGATTATTTTCTACCATATACTCATACTAACTTTTGTTATTTTGCGAGATGAATTTCTTATTTTTTGACACTTTCTTTCGATTTTCTATTCGATTCACATTCACACACATTTTTTATAGAAGTAATTATATTTTATTTAACACATTCTTTCTACCTCATTCTCATTCCCATTCTCATTCTTTTCTATTATATATTAACCTTATTCCCATTCTCATTCTTATTCTTTTTCTATTATATTAACCTTATATAATGAAATATTTTAATATAATTTATTTTTATCCAAAATATAAATTATTATTGCCTAAACAATATTTAACTAATTTAATTACTTTTTTTTAATTTCATCGGTGAACCGCTACAAATAATGGAAATAAAGCATACGGACAAAAAATCAAAAAATGAGGGAATATTTTGTGGCGGTTTTGAACCGCTACAAATTTCAAAAAGAAATTGCCGCCAAAAATTTCCCCAAAAAGGCGGGAGTTATTTGTAGTGGTTACCAACCGCTACAAATATTTGCCGCAAAATTTTTTCCAAAATTACGCGGGAATATTTGTCGCGGTCATATAACCGCTACAAAATATTTTCAAACTTTTGGCGCTACTTTTGAATATTTTTAGTTGCGGTTTAATAACCGCTACAAACGTGATCATTCTCAATTTGTAGCGGTTCATAAACTGACACTAATGTTCCAACAAGGTGGACGTACGCGTCAAATAGTTGCGGTCATTCATAACCGCTACAGATATAGTAGCGGTCTTGGTGGATGTAGTAGCGGTTTTTTTTAACCTCTACAAATGGCTTTGCCACGGTTGATTTTGTGGCGGTTTTCCTAACCGCTACAAATGTCATCAGTGGCGGCTAAAACCGCTACAAATATGTCATTTTAACCGCTACTAATCGTGTGTTTTTTTGTAGTGTGAGTAATCTCTACATCCATGTGTGGAGAAACTCTACTAGAATCTTCTTGGAGCCATTGGTGACTATAGTATCTAAAAGATAAACAAAACAAAAAATCAAATTATATCAAGAGAAGTACTAGTTTTAAACTCAATCATTTCTAAAAATTTACTTAGGATTCAAAGCATGCGCCAAATGTAGTGGAGTTGAATTTTTCGTCCGACGATACACAAGAATCTAATGCACTACAACATAAAAAGAAGACCTCTCTTCCATCATCTTCCCATCTTTATGGTATATATATAGCTTTCTTCACTTTCTCAATCTCATCCCACATATCATGTATCAAGTGAAGACAAGGTTTATCAGTGTCATACACTCTAATCATATCATAAATAGGAGCAGTAAAAGCAAGTATGTAATCAATTGAATCCCAAAAGTCATCATCCAATATTTTTTTCTTCAGAAATCTAGCCCTCCCAAGATTATCATTTTTATAAATACTCCATTTTTCACTTATCACCATGTTTAGGAGACCACCTTTTATTAAATTGAACCTCTTCAATATCACAATCATTGAAGTAAAACAAGTATCAGCAATAAAAAGCAACTTCAAACTCACAAACTCATTATAAATGGACAATTGCATAGAATGATTCATAATGAAATGCTTTATTTGAGAAACATCTCCTACAATATCAGAAATCCAACTGCATCCCTCATATGCTATTTAATTGTTCTCCACATTCTTTGAAGCACCAATATTTTTCATAGGCAAATTCAATGTGTGAACAACACAGTGTCCAAGTAATATTTAGATGGAAATTCATGTTCAATCAATCGCCCTTCTCCCTTACAATTTGAAGCATTATCTATGATTACTTGAACTACATTCGACTCTCCTACTTCTTGAATAACTACCTTTAGCAACTTGAAAATGAAATTTTTATCCTTAATCTCCCTCGAGAAATCAACCGATTTTAAAAACATTCCTATACCATCAGATACTGTCATGAAATTAATGAGTGGTCTCCTTTGTGAATCACTCCACCTATCACTTACAATTCTCACCCCTTTATGAGTCCAATCCTCATGAATAGGTTCACACAACCTATCAACATTTTCTTTCTCCCATTGTAATAGAGTGGTTCGCAACGTGTTATAGCCTGGTGGAAAATATCCTACAATATTATTATTTGCTGCAAAAGTATACAAAGCTTAGAAATATGGGTTCTTCGCCAAATTGAATGGCAATCCTGCTGAATAAACCATTCTAGCAATCAAATGATTTAATTCTTCTCTCTCCCCAACATTGAATACCATCTCAAGAGGGCTCTTAGTTCTTTTTTTTCCCTTTTTTTTTGAGTCGGCGAAAAAAACTAGAAGAAGAGAGGTAAAGGTACGTTTTTGGGTTTATTAAATTGCATTCTTTGAGTAGCTTCTTGTTCCAATTTCTCCATCTCTAACATGTCTCTATTTTGCACTAATAAACATTTTGCAATTCATTTGCCTGATAATTTCAACATATGAGCCCTCACTCCAGTATACGAACTTTTATATTCTTTTTTACAGAAGTTGCATGTCCAAAACAAATTCCCTCCTGCTTTCACTCCACCATCTAATTTGGTAACATATTTCCATAACAGTTTACTCAGTAATTCACTAGCAGTGACACTAGCAGAAGCACTGAGAGCAACATGACTACTAAAACTGGCAGAACTTGAATGATCCATAATATAAATAAGTCAATAAAAACAAAATTAATCAAAAAAAAACTATCAAGGTCTCTGTCTCTTAGTCCTAATATTTTTGTTTTGACTCAACTAATTACAAACATAGCATACATTACTAATTATTAAATACTAACAAAACTAACACTAAAAATGCAACCCAGTGTCATTGTCAAGGATACACTAACACTAAAAAAAAAAAAAAAAAAAAAAAAAATGCAATAGGGTCACAGTCACTCTAACAATCTAACACTAAAAAATAAAAAAGCAACAACGTATCACAGTTAAAATCTTTGTAGTTATGAGTCGAAGACTATTAGTCGTTTTGAATCATGGCTTGTGAGTTTGAAAACATGCAACAGTCTAAGAATCGTGGCCAAGCATAGAGACAGAGGTTCGTACCTATCGTCGATTATTGTGGATCGAAGACTATCCAAGGCAAACGAAGCTCAGGTTCAAATCTGAGGAGAGAAAAGGGAACGCCGGAGCAAAGGATGCACGGTCGCACGCACAGAGAAAATGGCCAGATCTGAGAAGGAGAGAAAAGGGAACGGGACTACACGATTTGAAATTTGAAATATACCAAAACATTGACTCACAATTCAAAGGGAGCGGTTCAGAAGTAGAGAAAACACCCAGAAACAAGATTTAAATCTATCTTTTTTTGGCTCAAGATCTAAAATCTATCTCTATCTCTTCTCTACGTTTTCACGATCTGGGCATGTTTACGGGCTTTTTTTCTTTTTCTTTTTTTATTCCAAGATTGCCTCTTGACCGTGTCTGACACAATCAAATACGCGTGTTGGACCGGTCAATGTGTCAGAGTGTGTTGACCACATCCGGAAAGATGTTCCTGTTTGGCCCCAGATTTTCACTTTTTTGGTGAATGATGTAGGGAATCATAAAGGAAGATCAGATAGATTCGTTCAATGTTCCTGTTTATTGTCCATCCTCATCTGAATTGGAATTAGAGATTTAAAAGGAAGGCTCATTCACTTTGAATCACATGGAGGTATTTGAAGTAAGTTGGAAGGCTGCATGTGGTGACGAACACACTGATGACAGTGATGGGTACAAAGTTGCGCAATGAGAGCTACAAATGAATCTGTACTAGTTAGCCACTTCGGAGAAGCTATCATTGATGATATATATGTATATATTGTTCCATAATACATTGGTGATGTGTATCGAATAAATTATCCATCGGTCTTCATTTATCATTTATGAAATTATTTAAGTTTGATTTTAATATTCAAGATGATTCACGATTTGTCTATTGATGAATTAAGATTAAAATTGTTGTAATATTTATATGTGTAGATGATGTGAGATGGAGAGCTATTGCTAGATCAAAAGTATGAGGAAACTATTATCTAGTCCACCTTATTTTCAAAAGATGAAGTTAACAGCATGCTCCCTGGTCTTATTCAAGGCACTGAGAGAGAAATTTCTTTTGTCCTATGTCATATATTAAATATTTTACCTGAATATACAAATTTACCCATAATTTATTATTGTGTAAACTTTGTATTTTTGGGGTAGAGCATATGTTATTACCAAATATAATAACTGATTGTATGGCTAAGGAAAAAAATGTGTTGGTCCTTTTTACAATATCTTTGACCAAACAACTTGAAGAAGCCAGCATATATATATTGTTCCATAATACATTGGTCCTGTGTATCGACCAAATTGTCCATCGGTCTTCATTTATCATTTATGAGATTATGTAAGTTTAATTTAATATTTAAGATGATTCGTACGATTTGTCGGTTGATGAATTATGATTAAAATAGTTGTGATATTTATATGTGTAGAAAATGTGAGATGGAGAGCTATTGCCAGATCAAAAGTATGAGGAAAATATTATCTTATGAGTACAGTCCACCTTATTTTTCAAAAGATGAAGTTCACAGCATACTCCCTAGGTCTTATTCAAGCCTCTAGGAGATAAATTTCTTTTGTCCTACTTATAAGTCATGTATTAATTTTTTTTACATGAATATACAATTTTATCCGTAATTTATTATTGTGTAAACTTTTCATTTTTGGAGTAGAGCATATGTTATTAATAATAGGGTTATTTTTGAAAAGTTATTAAATTTTAAGACAATTAATAAAATTTATGATATTTTAGTATCAAGAAAACAACGCAAAGTTAATTTTAATTAGGACTAATGGAGTATATAAAGAGTTAGGTTTAAAACAATGTAAGGTAGGCAATGAGAAATGTTAAGTAGGTGTACCTCACATATTTGAGAATACTTTTTTTAAATTGCGTTATAACTAATAATAATGAACTTGAATATTTGTTGCGCTATGCCAAACCCATTTTGAGTAACTAAAATGGATGGAATGACTTAGCTTTTAAATTGCGTTAATAACTAATTATAATGATTCTGTTATTTATAGGTCTAATTTGGGTCTCAAGGTGGCCAATGCCGACTTGTCAATAAACTTGAGTTGTCAGGATTTTAAGGGCCTGTTTGGTATAAGTAAAATTGGAGGGAAAGGAACTTAGTGAAGGCAAGGGAAGGAAGATTGTGAGGAGTGATGGAAGATGGGTTGAGAAAAAATGAATTGTTCAATATGAAGAAAATTGAGCGGTGCAACTTGGGGAAAAAAAGAAAATATCCATTTTACCCTCAAAATAAATTATTAATTATCCATTAATCAAATTTATATTTCAATTCATAAATTCAATAATTAGTAGTACAATAATTTAAAAACTATATAAAATGAATAATTTATAATTTAAATAAATAAATATAAATAGTTTAAAAAACGGTAGATATTTGAAAGAATAAAAAATAAAATTAAATATAAAAAAATATAAATAATAACAAGAAGAAGTTAAAATACTGAATCAAATTATTTTTATTTTGACACTCATGACCTTTTATAACAACTATATTAACAATAAAATTATAATAAGATGAAATAAATAGGTAAATTACTGATACGCATCTTACGGCTTCAATTGCCCGAATTAATCCCAAAGATTTACCTCCCATATTCTCTTGCAGCGACTTTCTACCCACGTTGCAATTGCTTCTCAAAGATTTTAAATAACTAAAAATAATTAAATAAATGTGAATATTCAATATAAATATCAAAATAGCTACATATATTAAATAATTAAAAGTGAGTTTATCACAAAGATATTTCTCACATATTCTTGTTGGGTTAAATACCATTTCCACCATGGAAGTTTAGCCTAAAGAGCACTAGTCACTCAGAAGTTTTTTGGTTTCATTTTTGCACATAAAGTATAAAAACATAACAATCTTACCCATCTGTTGATCTTGACCATTTAATTGTTGCTCTTCTTTGTAAACTTCTAGGGGCAAAATTGCTCCTAAAAAAAATTCAGGGCATATTTGTTCTGTTTTGTCAACGTGTATGGCAAAAATGAAACCAAATTTTTTTTCAGGTGACCAGAGTTGTGTTGCCAGAGATGCCAGAGTTGTGTTGCCGACTCCGTTGAACTCAAGTCCACCTTCTCTATCGCAGGTGGCACCAAGGAACACGTTTTTAAGGGGGCAAGTATGCCCAACACTTTCACTATTCACATAGGGAACTTGGGTTCCACCAATTTTGGTGGGATCACATCTTCCTACCTTTAAAGGAATATTGATGGGTATGGAAATACCAAATGGGACAAAGTGTTTTTATTACTAGTTTATAATGAAAATTGCTTAATAAGTACATAGCTTATGACAAAAGAAAGAATGTTTATAATGAAAATTGCTTAATAAGTTCATAGCTTACGAAAAAAAAAAAAAACACAAGTTAGATATCGGAACTTGTAGACAAGTGACTTGCTCTTTTCTTACTGAACTTTGTCAAAGTATACAGGTTTTGTGTAGTCAAGTGCCTTGCTCTTTTATTATTCAGGAAAAATATATATCAGCATGCGTATCGCTTTAAATAAACATCAATATTCTACAATTGTGAAAAAATGAGTTTGAATTGTCTTTTTTCTTGATTAGTACCAAACTCAATTATGAAAATATGAGTTTAAAAGGACGAGACGAATGAAGTCTGGCTGAGGTCTGGTTTAGTTAATATTAAATGATGTTGAAATAACAGAAATCTGGGAAAATAATGGTATTTGGTTTAATTTGTGACAGCAATGGCTAGGAATTATTATGCATATATAATGTTATATGGTACATGTGATAGTGTTGGGAGGAGATTGACAAATTATATAGACTTAAACACAAGATTATTAAAATATGTAAGATTTCGGGCCTATTTAATAAAGTGAAGTTCGAGGAGAGAAGAGAGCGAGAGTAACTAAAAAAATGAAAACTGATTTTTTTCATCAATTTGGGAGATGAGCTCCCGCAAATCTCTCCTTCAACCCACGTCTCCATGAATAAATTTGAATGATATGGAAAATACACAATTAACCAGCCAAGCCTTATGTTGTTTATGTTAGTTGTCATATTATTGTGTTTTGATGATAACAAATTTTGATATACAAAGCATAATAGAAAGCTGACTTGATGATTCTACTACTACAAAATATGGATATTACTACCCTAAAAGACGTCCATTTAAAAAAAAAATGAAGTAAAAAGTGAAGGAGGTGGTATTGTCGTAATTATTTACTTGATTTTGAGACTTTAGACGTCCCAAATATTAATTTAGGACGCCTAAATTTTTTTTTGCGTCCTAAATATATTTCAAGACGCCTAACATTAATTGCTTAGCGCCAAAAATTAACACCATGGCGCCATTTCGGGATTTTTTTAGGCGGGAGGTAATAATTTTTTATTTTTGGCATCCTGAATGAGGTTAAGGACGCCTTAATTTTTTTTTTTTGCGTCCTGAAATATATTTCAAGACATCTTAAATTTTTTTTTTTTGCCCAGCTAATTTTTGGGCTTATTTTTGCTTTTTTGGTGTCCTAAATAGCTATAAGGACGACTTAATTAATTTTGTGGCGTCTTGAATAGATTTAACGACGACTTAATCAATTTTTTGTCGTCCTGAGTCTTATTTCAGGACGCCATAATTGCCCATTTAATTAATCTCTCATTCACATGTACTCAGTCCCCTCCCCTTCTATCTCATTCACGTCGAAATCCAAAGCCCTAACTCGCGGCGTCTTCCCTCTTCTCGTCTTCCACCGACCTTTTCTCCTCCCTCCTTCTTCCCTCCTATTAGGGCCATGAGATCAATGCAGGGAAAGGTCGTCTGCGCCACCAACGACAAGAGCGTTGCGGTCGAAGTTGTTCGATTGGTGCCTCACCCCAAGTACAAGAGGCGTATCAGGAAGAAGAAGAGAAGTACCGGGCTCATGACCCTGAGAATCAGTTCAAGGTTGGGGACATCGTTCAGCTTGAGAAGAGCAGACCTATTAATAAGACCAAGACCTTCGAGTGAATAGAACTGTGGTTAATGAAAACTTGAATCCACAAGACATTCGAGTGAATATTTCTCACTTAGAGTGATCAAAGAAGATCACTCGACTAGCAGTAAATGCACTTGAGTAATGTATCTTACTTCCATAAATTATGCAAGTCACTCGATAAAATTTATGAAGATATGTGAAATCACTCGAGTGATGGGGTAAGCACTTGAGTTTTCAACATCACTTGCAAGAATTTATAAGTGACTCGAAAATTTTTTTGAAAGTTGGACCAGATCACTCAAGTGATGGTTTTGGGCACTCAAGTGATGGCAATCACTTGAGAGTCTCAACAAGGCACTCCCAAGTGAACCAAAAGTGATGTGATCTTAACAAAAGGTCACTCGAGTGTCCTGAGAATCACTCGAGTAATTCGAGATCACTTAGAAACGAGTGCAAGTGAATCCATAAAATCAATCGAGTCACCTGGTAGTGTTGAAGCATTTTCAAAACAATAGAAGATCACTCAAGTGATAAGTTTTTCTACAAAACTTCACTACTAGTCTCAAAGTTCATCTGGACACTCAAGTGACAGTGTAATAACTCGAGTGACAAGGTATCACTCGAGTGATCCTAAGTCACACTTGAGTACATGTTCATCGTCTTTTAAAATTAGCTTCTCGATAATTTTGATACTTCTTATAAACATTTGATTACATACTGTATTCACTTATACTACTTCTAAATGTTACTAATCTCATTTATGTATAAGTTTCAGGTGATTAAAGCTTGAATTGACTCAAAACCCAAAACAAAACAAAACAAAAACATATGAGATGCATTAAATGCATAGCAAACAAAATGGAAAGAAAGCAACAGAAGCATTTGATGAAGCAAAGAGAAAATGACGTAAGCATTTGATGAAGCGTTCTATTTCATCAATGGCTACAATTTCTCTCTAATGGACAAAAATAAATGCTCATAACGGTCATTAATAACTATTTACTTATAAATAGCGAAGCATTCAAGTCGGCGCATTAATGAAGTCAACGACAAACATTCTATATATTTATTGCTATGTTATTCTCTGATATCTTCTGGCATTCAAATTGTTCTTCATTGTTTATTTATCAACTCTATGAGAGATATTACCAACCTTATTTGTAACATCACAAATTTTGGGATTTCAAATTGTTATGGAATAAAATATTAGGCCCGTTCAAGTGAGGCCCAACAAGGGGCAACCAAACCCTAACCCTAAGAGGCACCCATTATCCCACAATCACAGAGTGGGAGGACTGGGAGAAGAAAAAGGCGAATGATGGGAACGTGCTAAACGGATCCTCTATGCCTCACTATAAATAAGAGGGAATTCCCCGGGTGAACGATACACAAGTATCCTCTAAACTCTGGCTCTTTACAATTCCGTCTACACAGAACACACACCCCACTCCCTTAGGCGAAAGCCTTCATGTGTGTGCTCGTGATCTCTTATTCTCATAGGTATCCCATCCATGGATACCTAGGAGGTAGATTCTTGATCCTACATCAATATCCTAGTCCATCTAGGGCTAGACATCTGTGTTCTTATGACAGAACATTGGCGCCGACCGTGGGGATCGTTAAAATTCGATTCCTATGACCAACGATGGTTCAACCGCAAGAAGCGGCAATAGTCGAATGGGTTGTGCAAATTAAAATTTCCAGAGACTCGTACCTGAAGGAAAAGCCAAAGCCCGTGAGAAGCAAAGAGAGGGACGAAGTCAAACCATGATCGCAGAGAGTGATTACATGGAAGTTGAAAATTTCTTGAAATCCAAAAGATCAGAGGCGAGAACTCCAGACTGAAGCAAAGAGTTGAAACTTCATACAGAACCCTAAAACCAGATTTTGTACGAGATACTTATGGCCGAAAGTAAGGATACAACCACCTCAAGGTACCTCCATTTGCATTAATTCGCTTTCCGGATACCCAATACCGGCTTACCAGACTCTACGTGATTCATTTTTCTACGTGATTCATTTTTGTACGTGGGACGATGGCGGGATTGTCCGAGTTGCTTGGTTTGTCAAAGTTTCTGGGTGGTATGCCGAGATGATAACTGAACCGAGATAATCTTCTCAATGACGGAACCGAGATCCCATTGGAGCCGAGATTCTAATACCGAGATAGCTGGGTCCGACGTGGGTCCATCTATTTGTCGAGTTTGGAGAAGGGAGATGCCGACTGCTGAGATTTGTGTACATTATTCACGTATACAATTTTCAATTTTCAATGGCCGGGGTCCTTTTCATCAACTGGCCGAGATTGGAGTTGAAGCCGTCTGAGTCTGTGGCCATGGCCGGGATAACGTGAAGCCGGCATGTAGAACCTTGGATCCGAGAACCTGAGCCCGAGGTATCAACGAACCCTGATGTGTGCAAATTCTCATGAACTACCTATGATTGTGAGCCGGACGATGGTGAGCAAAGAAATTGTCTGTCAGCAAATTATTCCTGTGTTAGACATGGAGTCTCATCTTCGTGTATCACAAGAACGCAGTGTCAAGTTGGAGGCTTCTGAAGCAACTCCGATTTTCTGGCCGAGTTCGGGTTTCTTCTGAAGCAACTTCTAGTTCGATTTTGGCCCAATTCTTCTCGTTTGCGTCTGGTTTTGAGATTCGCGTGCCTCTGATTCGCGTTGCAGAACCAAGTCCGAAAAATACCTCGGTAGAATTTCAAGTTATGGAAGGGTTAGATCCGCTATGTGAGCAAATGAAGGAATTGGAAGTGCGCGTTCTTCATAACATTCAGAAGCAACAGTCGGAGCTTTTGAATATTTGGAGTCACACGTTTCATCTTCGGCATTGTGGGAAGATCTTAAATCCGTTTTGGTTAAGCAGATTTCTTTGAATGAAGAGATTCAGCAGGTTTTGTTTAGATTTGCTCGCTCCTTCCGATCACCAAGAATATGCAGAATATACAAAGTAAGGGCCGCTGGAGGTTGAAGATGCTTGCAAACCTGACTATGTGATCGTGGATATTCTAGCTAAATGGCTTCCTACAGTTGGAACATTCACTGTGAAGTTCGATCTTGCTAAGAGTGCGTGCGAGAGCCAGCGGACTTTGCACTTGATGTATGGTTCCTCACGTCCATTAAGGAGAACTCTTGGTTTCTCTACAAAGATCAATACAGGAGGATATGCGTGAGTTCTTAAATGCTCCTAATGGGCCATCAAAGCAATCGCTCATTGCCAATGAAAGAGGTGGGAGGATGAGCGAATGGTTCAAGCAAGGAGCATCATACAAGAGCAGGCTACAAGAGTGTCTAAGTATCCTGCAAAGTCTGACAAGCCGAGGCATTCTGTCATCTCATCGAGCATCATACAAGAATGCATGCATGTAGACACAAATTGCAATGGTTTACCTAAAGATATTGATAGGGAAGAAATCTTCGAGGTAACTAACAGTAATAATTCAAATTTTTCAAGCATTGCAGAATTTAATTTTTAGTGCTTATGGAGCATGACTTGCAGCAAATTCATCATGAATATATTGGAATTTATTTTGATAATGATAAAATGTGTTGGAGAGTGCATGGAAAAGGGCCAAAAAATTACAATGCTCATATGCAATCAAATATGGTTGTTAAATCTTATGAAGAATGAACTAAAGCGTAGGAGCAGATATGCCTCTAGTATCAACTATTCTGTGTTAGCCAAGTTGCAGTGGTGTTAACTCCATGATCAGGGTGGTGGACGCTTTGCTTTGTTAAGAGTCTCCAAGTGGAGCATTACTGGGGAAAGAGTCTTCGCTTTTACCTGAGAAAAATTTAGGTATAGAATCAATGTGAACAGCTGAATTTCTGACAGAGCTAAGCCGGTCCTCATTATATTGCTATAGATATTGATATGCAACAACAATAGTGAACACGTGTAACGTCTATCATATTTCGGGCCACTTAACAGGCAATTATTGGCAATAATTTGTATTTGCTCCTTCTTACCAATTTCCTCATCAACATTAGCTTGCCCTCATTTCCTGATCATCTGGACTTAGACTACACTTTGAATTCTCAATGCATGCAAAAGTTTATTGAAGACAGCTAGGAAGGGAGATTAATTCACCACGGAAAAATATTCTTGGATCTTGATTGCCTAAAGCCAAGGGTCTTTTGTGGTAAAAATAAAAGTATGGTTAAGGAAATTGACTATTCTGCACAGTTTAAAGTGCTACAATTGATTTCCAATATTTATTGCTACGATTGGTTGTTGGAAGTTATAGCTAAGTCTGGCTCAATAGATATGATGGATCTGGGGTCGGAAGATATGCACAAGTTGGGGTTGCAATTTGATAAGCATACATTGACACCAATTAGGCAAGCCTATTGCAATTATGAATGGTTTCCTCTCAAGTACCATGGCTCCAAAGGTGATATCTCCTCTAGCTATTGGTATCAAATGGTGGCTCAAGAAAGTTCTCTCATAAACTTTACAATGAGCCCGTATGATTATGTTACTTCACTATATCCTGGAGTAAGCAGCAATACGTTATTCAAGGGTATTTCTAGAAGGTTTTAGCTATTATTACCTTTAGAAGAATGTTTTAAGAAAGTATTTGTTGAGGGCTTTTCACTACACCATTTTAGCACTGGTAGATTTTGCCAACAGATATGAAGGTCACTTACACTTCACTGTGCTAGTTTTTGGTGAAAGAACATGTGAGAAAGAAGCAGCATTTATATCTAAATGAAGTCAAACTTCATGTGACTTTTATCATATTAATGCACACAAAGAAATAGGGAGGAGAATTGTTCTTTGAATGTTGTTGCTGAAGGCTTGCTGAAGAAAATGCAAGGGACTTCCTTTGAGAACCAGGAACTCAAGACGAGGATAGTTAGTAAAGATTTATCCTTGCTTGGGTGGGTAAAACTGATTAGTACATTCAGAGAAAAATGAGAATCCTCCAAAGAAGATGCACAACTTATATGCCCAGCTAGTGATGTTGCTGTGCCTTCTCAAATGGAATATAGCAATGAATGTGAAAAGGCTGCTATGTAGATTGGAAGTGGGAAAGAAGAGATAAGGGAATCGACTTCAAGAATTCAATTTCACAACAGCTTCTCAAATTTGCTTGGGAAAGTAGTCTCTTTAATATTCTAGAGCAACTTTTCTTCCAGCACAAGATTTCTCAAGCTCATTCCCAATTTTGGCCTCCCATAAGTCTATTACCTCATGAAAGGAATAAACATTTCTTGGAGGTCTTAAGTGTAAAACTTTACATGATGTGCAAGGGTCATCAAGGCCCAATACTTTCGTTGTACAATCATGGCTAATTTAATTCCATGATAGACAAGGATTTGCAACAGATATCAAGAAACGTTACATCTAGAGTTGGGCAATTTAAACGTGAATCAGTTTGTTTTTGCAGATAAGGGAACTTAGTGCTGTGAATCAATCTGGGGAGAAGTTCAATGATCAAGCACCACTTGTTGCTTCGAGTTTGAAATCAAAGATTGAAGCCTTGTGGTCTGAGTTTGACGTCTTGTCAGAATTATAAAAGTCATTGCAATGAGAAAATAAAGATGTGTATGACGCATTTAAGGCTCTGCATAGGCAGAGTTATTTGTTGGCTTTTTAGCAAGATTATTTTCAAGGCTCAATTTCAAAGGAGTTTTCAATTATGAGTAAAATGCAAAGGAATGCGCCTCCAAAAGGAATAGAAGGCGGACCCGATTTTAACTGAATCTAGTTAAAATCGGGCCAAGTCTATCTTAAAGTTCCTTAATTGGAATTATCTAAAGTTTTGAAGACGGGCCCTGGTTAAACCGAGTCTGGTTAAAATCCAGGCTCCGTACGCGACGACAATACCGCCAAGTTTATAAGCATGTAGGAATCCGAGGTGCACAAGCCCATTTCCGAAAATCATGTCGAAGATAAACATGTAGGAATCCGAGGTACACAAGCCCGTTTCCAAAAATCATGTCAAGTTCATTCACATGCATGAATCCGAGGTACACAAACCCGTTTTCATGAATCATGTCAAGTTTATACACATGCGTGGATCCGAGGTACACAAACCCATTTTCATGAATCATGTCAAGTTTATATCCATGCGTGGATCCGAGGTACATAAACATGTTCTCATGAATCATGTTGCGACGACAATGCCGGCAAGTCAATTTTAAACAGAACCCGGTTAAACTGATTACAGTTAAAGTTCGAGTTTCGAGTGGAGTCCGTCCCTACAAAAGGGATGAAGGCGGACCCCGATTTAACTGAATCTATTTAAAATCTGGGCTCCGTGGAAATAGCGGTTAAAACGTGTTTCCTTGGGGCACGTGTTTCCTCGGGGGCACACGTAACGCCGACATTATGACTAAACGTATTCCTTCAAGATGCGGTAACGCCCACATTATGGTTAAAATGTGCTCCCTTTGGGACGCTGTAAAACCAAGAAGCCCTTGTGGCCATGATGCATCAAAGCTTGGGGTAATGAAGCAACCGTCACAACGACCTTGATCAAGTCAGAATATTTAGAGTTTAGTTGCGACACTGAACCTAGATATGTGACGGATAGCTCTTACTCCCGATTGATTTCTGGTTAGTCACTCAAGAGGGTTGATAGCCCATGGGTGGTCCCACACCCACATTCCACGCAATAAATTTCCGACTCTGGCCCAGTCATAAAACAAAACTCGGACGAGTGTCGAAGGCGGAACCCGATTACACTGACTACAGTTAAAATCCGAGTTCCGTATGAAATGAACCCTTACGACAGGGATGAAGGCAGACCCGGTTAACACTGAACATGTATGAATAGAGGTTCGAAACTCCTTCATAAATCATGTGGTGTAAAAAGACCGAGTTTTAACTCATTCATGAATGACTTGAGCGACTCAGGGTAAAAAACCCGATTACGTGAAATTTGTCATAGCGGCAAAGCCGCCAAAGAAAAAATATACCCCGAGTCCAAATAGACAAGGCGAGTATAAATACAAGACATGAACGACTCAGGGTAAAAAGCCCGATTACGCGAAATTTGTCATAGCGGCAAAGCTGCCAAAGAAAAAACATACCCCGAGTCCAAATAGACAAGGCGAGTATAAATATAAGACATGAGCGACTCAGGGTAAAAAGCCCGATTACGCAAAATTTTTCATAGCGGCAAAGCCGCCAAAGAAAAACATACCCCAAGTCTAAAATGACTAGGAGAGTATCGATCGAGAAAGGTTTTTCCAAGTTTTGCAGGAAACATTGTTGAAGGCGGACTCAGTTAAACGAATCTAGTTTATAATCCGGGATCCGTGTAAATTTTTAAAGGCGGACCCAGTTAACTGAATCTAGTTAAAATACGGGATCCGCTAGTAAAGACGGAAATGCCGCAAGTCTATTTAAACGACTGAATTTTGGGTAAACAAACCCGTTTTCAAAAATCAAAAACCCGGAATCTCGGTGTTAGAAGACATAACCCGGAATCTCGGGGTTAGAGATATTAACCTTGAATCTCGGTGTTAGAAGATATTAACCCAGAATCTCGGGGTTAGAGATATTAACCCAGAATCTCGGTGTTAGAAGATATTAATCCGGAATCTCAGGGTTAAAATATATGAACCCGGAATCTCGGGTCAACACGCAAGCAATCCCAATAATCACGAACATCTGGTCCGGGTTGGAAAATCAACACATCCCGCAGCTCGGTGACCGAACTACAGTTGGGAGGCAATAGAGTGGATAACGATTTGTTAGTGGAAAAGCACATTATCAATAGACGGGATTATTGCAAACGAATGTTTAATGCAAATTCGGACAAGCATTCGAAATGAGCAAGCTAAACAAATTGTGTAAATAGTAAGTATTTTTCATTTTATTGTGATTTCTTATACATTATTAAATGCGGGGAATATAGACCGACTGATTATCCGGAAGAAATTGCTACGAAAGCAAATTTGGATTTAAGGGATCTTGGAAAGCTTCTAAACGGAAGAAAACTCGAATACACCGTGTCTGGGTTAAGCAATCAATTAATCTCGGTAGCTCAGAGACCTGAACTGCCAAGCTTGGGGGCAACTGTTATGGAATAAAATATTAGGCCCGTTCAAGTGAGGCCCAACAAGGGGCAACCAAACCCTAACCCTAAGAGGCACCCATTATCCCACAATCACATAGTGGGAGGACTGGGAGAAGAAACAGGCGAATGATGGGAACGTGCTAAACGGATCCTCTATGCCTCACTATAAATAAGAGGGGAATTCCCCAGGTGAACGGTACACAAGTATCCTCTAAACTCTGCCTCTTTACAATTCCGTCTACACAGAACAAACACCCCACTCCCTTAGGCGAAAGCCTTCATGTGTGTGCTCTGTGATCTCTTATTCTCATAGGTATCCCATCCATGGATACCTAGGAGGTAGATTCTTGATCCTACATCAATATCCTAGTCCATCTAGGGCTAGACATCTGTGTTCTTATGACAGAACAAAAATTAAAAATTTTGTATAGGAAATTATTGTTAGAATTTGGCCTGAGTAATTATAATATTAATTACTAGAAATATAAGGCTTATTTTTTCTAAAAATTTTTAGGAAAAGAATAAATTCTAGGAACACTTGTAAAGGATAATTTTTGCCTAAAAACTTTTTTGGCCTAAAAATTCAAAATTTATATTTTATGGCCTAGAGAAATTAATTGAGAAAAAAAAAATCCTTATATGGAATTAAGGATTTATTTCTAACACTTATTCCCTTATTTTCTATTATAACACAAGCCTAAACCAAGTCCATTTCATGATTCCTCATTCTCTTCTCATTGGGCAAGCAAAAAACTGAACACGTAGGAGAGGATGAGATGCAGCAAAATCAAGTCCATTTAACCCATTCCTTCCTTCAGTCCAACAACACATGAGATGAAAAATAAAGAGAAAACAAAAATGCATTGAAACATGAACGAGACAACAACGAGAGATCATAGAGACGCAAAGCCCATATCCCTCATCATTCCATTCCCCATTCCTTCAGCCAACACGAAAGCTGAAACTGAGAAAGAGAGATCACATAATAGAGACGCATACTCAGAGAAACAGAAGGCAGCGAAGCATACGAAAATCACAAAGGACACGGCACATCCCTCCCCCTGCTTCTTGAGCTTCACACCATTTCCCCATCCCCCGTCATATTAGTTCAGTCCTTCACTAAACACAAAAGTGAGAGTGTGAGCGTATGATACAGAGGGCAGCTGAGAGAGAGAGAGAGATAAGCAAGAATGTATTAGAATCAGAGAGATTGAAGGAGCTCATCGTGCAAGCTTGAGGAATCAACCTAAGTGAGTTCCTTAAGCTTTATCCTTCCTATTTTTATGGTTTTAATAAACTACAAGTGGTTTAGTTAGAATGAAAACATGATCATGCTCTTTTTTTCGACCTCAAAAACAGAGAAGTTTGCGAGCTTCTATTCTAATGGTAAACCATCAAGTTTTCCACGAAATTTTGGCTGTACATAGTAGACATCTTAAGCTTTAAAGTGAGGAAAAGAACAGCTGAAACGGACGTGTATGATAAGAGTTATGATTTTTCAAAGTTGGAAGTTGAAAACTAGAAAATGTCAATTTCAAAAAATGAGCAGATCCGGTTTGGGATCAATTTTGAAATTGTAAACGTTTGAGTTTTTCCGCAAAATTTTGTCAAAATATATTAGACATATTATGCTTTAAAATTATTCTATGAACACCTAAATCAGACATGTATAAAGGGAGTTATGATTTTTCAAAATTAACTAATGTGCACTGGAAAACATCAGACTCCAGAACTAAGCATTTATTTTCAAACGTAATTTTGAAATGGGAAACCTTCAAGTTTTTTCATATAATTTTGTGTATTAATAGTACACATAATAAATGTTATTAGTACACATAATAAAATTTAAAATGAGCTAAAGAACAGATTAAATGGACATGTGTAATGAGAATTATGATTTTTCAAAGTTTCATAAAAAATCTGGACAACTTCTGTGTTACAATCTGAGTGATCATTTTAATGCAGCATTTTCACTAAGTAAATGATGTCCATTTCTAATGAAAGTTTCCAATATTAAATTAGACACAATAAGCTTTAATTTGATGGGTCACCCACCTAATTTGGATTCATATTGAGGGAGTTATAAATTTTTGAAACTGACCCACGATTCTGGAACAAATTCTGGATAGTTTATGATTATTGTTGATTCTAGACTTTTACACGTAGGAATAAATGTCATGAGTATTTTTCCTTAAAACTAGACTCAACAATGATCATATAGCTTTGGAAGCACCCCATTTGGACATTTTTATAATTAGTTGTGATTTTTTCAAAGTTTAATTAGAAAATTAGAAAATCCTACGTAAAGAGTCAAGTTATATCTATATTTTGGAATTTTGAGAATGATACAACCATCAATAAATCTTGTTATTATTTTTCCCTTCAGATAGATTTTCAGAGCTTCGAATAGAGATTCGTTTCATCCCAATCGAAGTTATACAAAATTAAATATGATTTTCCAAAGATTTCATAATAAATTGGCAAAAATTAGGCCTCGAAGTAAAAACAAAAAGTAAGGCCCAAAATATATATTTTGGCCTTCAAAAATTAAAATGGACCTTGGACTATTAATATAAACCCAATAGCCTTTTATTAAGCTTAGTATCACATTAGAGATTATGAAGAGTCTAAACAAATAATAACCCGCCATCAGTATATGTATACTTATAAGACCTGACCATTGCCAGAGATAATTAAACGGACTTGGAGCCAGATGAAGATTGACAGTGTATGGGCTGCTGGCTCCATATGCGCCCTCTTACCATCATCTCTTAGTTGTGGATGTAACTGTTCTCTTATTCACATATCAACCAAGTCTAGTCTTGAATTAATTTCATCCTTAGTCTTCCCTGGTATGTGCAAAAGCGTACCAATAAGGCAATCACAAATGTTTTTCTTCATATACATTACATCAAGACTATGCCAATATGAAAGTTAAACGAAAATTTACATCTTCTTCCATATGTTCTTCTCACCCGTAGTCCTCTGATTCTTACCGAAGATGACATTGATATGTTCAACCCGGCTATAAAATTCCTCTCAGGTTAATGCTTTTGGAGCTATTCCATACTCCGGTAAGCCGTTAAAATGCTTTCTTAACCTACGATACGAGTGGAACTTATGAAGAAACCTCATGTAACCAAGGTAGACCATTTTTCTTTTGTGCTCAAGTTGATGGAAGTATGTGTCTACTTCACATATCAGACATGCTTTATGCCCCTTCACACTGTAACTTGACACATTTTTGTATGCAGGAAAGTCATTTATCATGGTGAAAATCATTGCATACAGCTTAAAAGACTCATGCCTATATGCTTCAAACACATTTATGCCTTCCTCCTACAGCTTCTCAAGTCCTCAATCAAAGGCGCCACGTAGACATCGTTATCGTTTACTGGCTGGTTTGGTCCATAAATCATCATAGAAAGTATCACATATTTACGTTACATACATAGCCAGGGAGGTAAGTTATATATCACAAGGAGAATCATCCATGCAATATGTGTGCTACTAAGAGTTCCATAAATATTGATTTCATCTGTACAAAGCCCAAGTTGAAGGTTTCTTGGCTCGCTGCCAAATTGAGTGAACATTTCATCTATTTTCTTCCATTTTGGAGAGTTAGCTGGGTGCCAGAGATATTTTGCATAAGATATTCTCACATTAGAATGCCATCTCAACTTCTTCGCTTTTGATGCACTTACAAACAAATGACTAAACCATGACATTTTTGGAAGATACTACAATACCTTTAAAGTTTGCATTTTAATTGTCTCATCTCCACAACCACCATCTTTCTTTACTTTGTATTGAGAAGTTTTACACTTCGAACACTCACTAAGACCTTCATTAGGGAAAGCGTGTATCTTTTTCTACTACATATCCATCATAGACAAGAGTTTCTTGGCCTCATACATATGATTTGGAAGTACATTGTTACTCGAACCATATCACCAACAATTCAAGCAATAATGTGAAACTGCTATCGGACCACCCACAATTTACCTTTAAGTTGATCAAATCCAAGGTACCTATCAATCGTGTATGCTTACTCCTAGGGTACAACGATGTCTCCTCATCACTCTACAAGCTGTCATATACATGCGATTGCACAAAGGAATATACCTCAACATCATGAATCAATTTCTCTATTCTATCTTCATCTATGACATCCACAACTTCCTTCTTGTTTGATAGATAAGCAGTTACTTTCTCACCATGCCATATCTACCTTGTGTATTGAAGATTTTTTCCATCACAAAGTAAGTGATCCCATATATCATCAATATCATATTGACTCTCATTTAAACAATTGACACATGGATACAAATACATCTCATTTTTTGTAGGCTCATTCCTTCTAGCAAATTCAATAAACTCTTCTACCCCATTCTCATATTCTTCATTATGCATTCATCCAACTATGATCCATTTTATTACAATCTAAGCCATTTCTAACAACACTCAATTTTAGAACAATTATCAACGAAGGAGTTGCCTTTCACTCATTTTTTTAAAAAAAAATGGCAACATTTTCCCTTAATTTAAACAAAAATAACTAATTGAATCAATTCAGGACAATATCAGCAATTTCATCAACACAAAAGATTAAAAACAAAAAAAAAAAAACATATCTAAGTTGTCTAATTCATAAACTAGAAATCATAGACTTCTAAGTATCCACATTCATATAAGTTTGCAAAGTTATCTAATTCAATGAACATAAACATACTAGCCATATTACAAGCGTATGTCATTGGAAACTATATTCCAACCTTTAATCAACTATTTAACCTTGATTAATTCTTAAATCATCCTTTAAATTCAACTATAGGTTATGCATCTTATATTCCTACATCCCAAAGTTACAAAATCTCATGGTCAATACAAGTCATCATCATCAACATCAACACCAACAACAACAATATTTAACTCTAATTACCTCAACTTTAAATTTGGATGCTTGAAATTTCTTTTCTCTACCTAACCCTAACATCAACAGCAACAACAAAGGGAACATTAGAATATTTTACAAACTAGAAACATAATCAAATATTCTCTCTTTTATAGCATCTCATATTGGGGATTCAAAGGGAATCAAAGTGGAAGAAATTTACCTTGTAAAATAAGAAATGGTGGAGTGCTAAAGAAATAGTGTAACATCCCATTTTCAAAAGCAGTATAATTTTTTTTTCATCAGAGTAGAGCATCGGAGCGATTGAGTAATCGATACATATATTTATAAATGCCGTAAGTCCGGCTAATTTACAAAAACGGTACAATGACCGAGAGTTTTTAAAGTGAATAACAACAAAAGTGTCTCCCCAAGAACGGCCTATGCCGTGTCAACGGAAGAGATCTTCACCGGATCTCTATGCGGCCGCTTGCCTTTCTCCTAGGTCTTTGGTCCTCCCGAACCCGACGCTATGTTAAGAGCTAAGGTCCAATGCATACGGACCCTGTGTAACGGTTAACCTCATATTTACATATACAAGTATATCAAAGATAACAAATGAACCATTCCTACATGTATCGCTCCCGCCGAACGCGAGACATACCGCTCCCAAATAAGACACACCGCTCCCCGGCGAATACGGATATATCGCTCCAAAACAGATACGGTACATATCGCTCCCAGCGCATGCAAATGTTCAGTTATCCTCTAACATCACCATGCATTCAAATAACATACCACCAACACATATACAACACACATATCACATATACGAATACAATAAATATCAGAGTTAGTGTTACAGTACGCGAACGTACATACAAACAGCAAAGCTATCAGCTACCACATACAATACACATATCACATATACGTATACAATAAATATCAGAGCTAGTGTTACAGCACGCGAACGTACCTTTGTTGACGAAAAATGGTACTTTTACGGAAAACGGTACTTTTTGACAGCGGGTGAAACAGCGGTATGACGGCGGTACAACAGCGGTCCGATTATCATAGATATCCTATAAGGATAACATTTATCAACTTCTAGCACTATACAGGAATTTTAGGTACAAATTACCATTTTGCCCCCGAACCCCTAATCGGCGAAATTTCCGTAGAAGCTTCATTGTTTTCGCTCTATCTCTCTTTAATTTTTTTGACAGATCTTTTCCTCATCATATTTTGAAATATATATCATATTTACCCCTAAAATATGATATCTAGACTATCTTGAAAAATTAAAGATAAATCTAGCATTCCTACTATATCTACCGAAAGAACTACCGAAACTAAAGACTAAGGACCGAAGAACTTACCCGGCTTTGGCTTAGAACTTCAAGAGCTCTCCCTTCTCTCTAACTTCTCTCTAAGGGAAGATTTTTGGTGTGGAAAATGAAGAAGAGGAGCTTGGTATTTATAGAAGAGACGGATGGCAGAACGGTAAATAATTTGAACTTCAGTCTGACGAATATGGACCGTAGGATCGCATTTTTGAGGACAAAACACTCTTGGCCCTCCATTTGCTTGTGCCGACCTCCCCTCCCCAATAGTCAACAAAATGATGTCATCTTGATGGTGACATCTCGAGTGCATCGATAAAGTTTCGGTCCGTGTCCGAAACGCGTAATCTTGACGAATCGCGAAATGCCGACGGCAGAGTTTCAAGTTTCTTTCTTTCTCATTAGGAATATCTAGTTTAATGAAATTTATGATCCCATTAAGGGTATTCCGTTATCTCTGAAGATTTTAGGACATACGTCTTTGGTTACGGAATTGAATTCTAAGCGTCGCGTCTAGGCAAAAATCCGCATTTTGGTTTGTAATATGATCGACCTAAGTCACTAGATTCCTAATTCACGGCAACTACTTGTTTCAAAGTATTGACTCTAAATCCTCTATCTGCATTTTTCTCTCCTATCCAGGTGTCTTAAATACCCTGTTGGTTCCAGAACCGACTTCGGAGACCGCTTCAATCCGAGATAGAATTTCATTTGGTTCATAAAAAGTCCGGATGACTTAGACTACATCCCTATACCTTGGTGTAGGATTTTATTTCTATCCATTCTCAAACGCTCGTATGTTGGCTCTTTACCATATATATTATTATTTTATTCAAAATATCTAGATAATTTTTTTTTCTTTTATTTTTTATTTATTTTTCTAAGCATAAAATATTTTATTAATATTTTATTTTTTTATTTTTTTTTATTTAATAATTTCGAATTTCTCCAATTAAAAATAATTATTTAAATTATTTTTAATTCATTTACTTTATACCTTAATTATCCCATTAATTACCAGATTAGCCACTTACTAATTTTTTGATAATTTTCTTAATTAGGATAAATCATTATCTCACAACTATTTTACTTACATTGGTATTTTATATCCCATGTAAAATATTAAAAATCATGGGGTCACTTATGATCCCAAAATAATACTTAATTTTGCCTCATTATTTTTCAAGGGAAATTATCCCCAAAATTCCTAAAATTAGAGACAACATACTTTCTAATTTTTTATAAATATTTTACTACCTCTTGGGATTTATCATAATATTTTTAGGCCATTTAATGCTCTAAAAATACATTTTAGCTCTTTATCTCTCCTAATTTCCATAGTAATTACCTTAGAAAATAAGATAATTATTACTTATTATTTGAAACCACATGTTCACCTATTTTCAATAGATATTATCTATCGAAATATAATATTCCGAGATAAATAATTATCCGGGTATTACAAATAGGGGCAGAGATGGAGGGACGAGATGAAGGAGAGACAAAATGACGGAGGGAGGAGCAGCGAATAGAGAGACGAGGAGGATGATTGACCAAGAAAATCACCACAGAGGGAGGAGTATTGTGACTAACTGAGTGAAGAAAAGAGGTGCGATGTTGAAGAGCTCAGAGGAGTCGTGACAGTAGAGAAATGGGGTCTCGCGATGGTGACTATAAAGTTTCCAAAGGTGGCAAAAGTGACCTAAGTCCTTAATAATGCCAAACGGCTATCACTATTTATGGTGGCCCCACACTATTAAAAAATGTTTAATTTTTTAAATTTTCTTTACTATTCCAAAACGTTCCTATCTCTATAGTTGGAGAAAAAAAAACTAAAAGGAAATAAATAATAACAATAAAACTAAATTTATCTTTTTTTTCTATTTAGAAAACCTTCAATTATTATCGTTCTTTTTTAAAACAAAAAAAAAAAAAAATTTTAAATTGAAATCCCACATGCCCCAAATTGATATCTCATAAAATCTCAAAAGAATACCTTTAATTTAGCATTAGTTAGCTTTGATTGCCGTTCTAATTTACGTTAAGATTGTAATTTATGTTATAAAAAGATCACTCCTATTTTTATCATTTACACTACTAGAAAAGACAGAATCTGTGACGGAATTGGCTACGGAACATTTTCCGTAGCAAATTTTGCTACGGATCGCGAAATCTGTAGCAAACTTCAATCCGTAGCAAAAAAATAAAATAGCGACGGATTCACTAATCCGTCGCACATTTAGCGACGGGTGAGTGAATCCGTCGCTATAACTTTGCGACGGATCCGGGATCCGTCCCTATATGGTGGATTAGCGACGGACCTAAAGTCCGTCGCAAAAGGGCGGATATTTTGGTCCGCCCTTTTGCGACGGATCCTGGGATCCGTCGCTATATAAAGTGATTTTGCGACGGACTCATAGCCATCGCGACGGATATATATATATAAATGATTTATACGGATATATATATATATATATATATATATATATATATATATAGTTTATTGAAGTAAAGGCTATCTAGCACTCACTCACTCTATACATTGAAAATTCATAAACAAGTAGATCTTTTACTTCAATTACATAGATGAAACCTACATTCCATACTCTTTGATTAATTTGTTATTTACCCTAGATTACCTACGAACTAAATATAGTCTCAACGTAGAGATCGACCTAGGTTAGTTTCCTTATAGTTTGTTTAGCTTAGTTATATTTGATATAAAGCCCCACGACATGGCTCTCCACCCAAACATCATAGTGCGTATTCATGATCAAATGAATAACTAATTTGCACACATTGCCATGGCAATTTACATGTTCTCATGCACACTCAGCATAATGACACAAACAAACATGCAACAAATCACAGAATCACATAAAAGGAAAATAGTTACTACCTCTTGTGCTTTCCTCCAATTTACCTTCTCCCTTGTGTAATACTCGGATAAAGATTTATTTTAAATATTATATTTAAATAAATATTATGCTTTAATATTATATTTGAGTCAATATTACCTAATTAAAATAGGTGAATATGTGGTCTCAATTTTTCTTATTTTATTTCTAAGTGATTTCTTCTTAGAATTTAGATAGTAGGAGATTTAATCTTCTAAGTCTTATTGGGAATCATAAAATATCCTAATATTATCATAATTAAGTTTAATCTTAATTATATCATTTTAGCAACAAAATCATCAAAGGATGACAAAATCAATTAGAAGAAATTAGCAACAATTATTGGGCAATTAAATTTGCAATAATTGGAATATTTTTCTAATTTTCGAAATTAATTAATAATTAATTAATTAAAGGCATAATTAAGAATATATCAACTAAATTAGTGTCCAAGAAATACTTAAGGGCAAAGATTAGTGTATAAGGAGATTTTAATAATCAAGATTAATTTAGAAACTTGTCAAAAATTGGTGATTAAATCTAAAAACCCCCAAAACATTATATTAGCAATATTTAATTAATGATTAATTAATTTCCCTTAATTAAATTAAGTGGCGAAAAATACTAATTAAAGGGTTAAGAAATTGTATTAATCTTTAATCCTAAATCACTAACAAATATCACTATTAGTGTTTATATTTTTCCAACCCAACATCAAAAACTTGGATTAAAATTAATAAAGCTATTTTAAAGGTTTTAGAATTTATTTCCTAAAGCCTAATCTTGGTGAGATTAAAATCAACCAATAGGAGAGTTTTACCATAGCTTTTGTGAGGCAAATAAAACACAATTCCAAGAGTAAATTGAAGAGTGTGTATACGGTTGGAGCAAGAGGGAAAAGAATAAGAATTGATTAAATGTAATTAGCCAATTAAGCATCACAATCAACCATTAATTGAACCAAGACTTTTAAGGCAAATGAGATTAAGACATATAGCAAATTAACATGAAATAAAAACCAAATTGAAGGCAAATGGGAGGGGGTGGCGGTTTGCAAGAGCTAGAGGAATAATATCATGATATTTCCCTCTCAAAGTGTCTTAATCACATTCCATTGCAAGAGGACTTTGTGGTTAATGGTGACATAGGCTTATGTAATAAAGTGATTAATGGTTAATTAAGTAAATGGTAAGATAAGAACCATTAGGATAAATTCAAGACACAAGTGAATGAGAACCAATAGGAAATAAATCATATCTTGAAATCCATGAACTAAGTAAAAAATATAAGTAGGTATTATGAATGAGCAAAATTCAAGCTTGAACATAGTGGTTTCAAAAGTGATTTTGGTAAACTTTTAAATTCATACTAGTGTGATTTTAAAAGTTTAAAAAGACCATAAGTCAAGTAATAAAATTGTGATTCCAAAAGTGGAAGTGGATCTTCAAGAAAAACACCAACTTACATCTAACTAAATTAGGATTTGGGAATGGAAGAAAGATGAAGAGTGTTGAGAGGAGGGGAGGTCGGTTGTGAGAGTAGAGAGTGAGAGTTAAAAACTTGATTCAATTAGTGTTTGAGATCCACCAATTAGAAGAACTTAGGAAATGCTATAAATAGGAGGTTAGGGCATACTTCATTGCTCACCAATTCACTTGCCAAGCAAGAAGCTTGTGGTACCGAAATCAAGAGTGAAAGTGAGAGAGAGAATCTTGGAGAAAGCCAGAGCAAGATTCTAGGTAAGTTCTTATGCCCTAGCTTTGAGTTTTGTACCTTAGATATTGTTTTGATTCATAATCTTCCAATTATAGTGTTATTTTCATGTTTTTATGGTTACCATTATCTTTATTTCGAAAATTTGATGAAGAAGAAGCTATGACAAAATTTTTGGAAGATTATGGTCAAAGTAGCGAAGCTCTGGCGAAATTTTGTCGGTTAGCGACTCCTGGAAGCAATTTCAAAAACGCTGATATCTTGTGTTGAAGATGCTATGCCAAAATTCTGAGAAAATTCATGTTGAGAGTAGACATATAGAGATTTCCAAATATACCTATAGCATGTCATTTTGAGTTTTGTGCTAGGAGATAAAAATGTTCGAAGTTAGGCTAAACTTTCTGGAAAACTTCTGGGTAGGCGTTGTAATCATATAAACTGGGAATATTTTATTAATTCTGGGCAAGAACTCATATTTTTATCTAAGATTATACATCTTAAGGATTCCTAGTAATTTTACGGATCCTCGTTTCGAGTTCTGTGGAATTAGTTATGATTTTTCAAAGTTAGGCAGAAAATCAGCCCACTTGCTGTACAACAGCGTTTTTTTACGAAAATAAAAGAGATTTAAGTTGAAAATAAATAATCCAGGGGTAAAATGGTCTTATATAGAAAAAATATCTCTTGAAGTAATATTTTTGAATTAATAGAGGTGATATTACCCTTATAGGATATCTGTGATCGCCTACTGACAAAACGTACCAAAAAATGACAACGAAGGTACATTCGCGACGTACTGTAACACTAACTCTGATGCTTATGATATGCTTATATATGATTGTTGTGTTCCTATACTGAGACTCTGTCTTAGTTGTTTTTGATACAATCATGAGTATACGGGTTATGGTTTTGATAACACGTTGAGAGTTTTCCTAGCGGCGAGGACACGACGTACATCGTGGCACTTTGGATTTGATAGTGCGATCGGGATAACAAACATACTGTAGGGGCTGTGTATTGTTATTGCCTTACATACATTATTATGTATTTCCTACATCTGTTATGGGCTTTTGTAGTGTTTATTGCGAAAATGTCATGAATACCTGTCATACATATATTGTTTACATAAGCATGAGGTTAACCGTTACCTGAGGTCCGATGGGCATTGGACCTCAGTCTTAATTAATAGTCAGGGAAGAATCATGGAAGGCATCGGTAGATGGAACCATAAAAAGACGCCGAGGGACGGAGCCGTGAGGAGGCACCGGTCAAAGTAAAAGCAGAAAAAGGAATAACAGAACCCACGTTATAGCATGAATCTAATAAGGTTACTTCATATCATTTGGTGCTTAAACTACAAAGGGTCGTCTATGTGGTTCAGTCAATCAGTCGCCGTAAATACTCGGGGAGACTTCCACTAGACTTTACCCAGCCTGGCCAAATGGGATGATTTAACTGAGTTAGGTTCTATGCCCCAAGTCTACCTAAGGCTTGGTTGAAAAGGGTATAGTTACATGGAAGAAATGTAATTATAAAGTTTTGTATTATTGTATCACATGAATATTCCTTCGGAAAATTTTTAATATACCAGTGTACGTCAGACATCATCATATGTCTGAGTATTTTATATCAGTTACTCGTTGTTAAACTCGTTGTTCAAATTTTTAGTACATGCTCTCCGTTTCCGTAAAACGCTAAGTTGTAGCACCTCAAACTCTGATGAATTTTTATAAAACCACGTGTCACCAGCACGATTTATGCCACGAAAATTGGGGTGTTACACCTTGCTTCTTTCCTTGATAGTTCCTTGGTGAGCTTGGGCAAATATCAAATCCTATAATTTTATACATATTTAAGGATAGGTTAATACTTTTACCATTCATAACTCATAAATTTTAACTTAAATTATTTGCCTCTGAAAATCCTAGCTTTATACCAACTCTATCCTCAGTTTTTCAATGAAATTTGAAAAATCACAACTTAATCTAAAAAACTCAAAATGAAGTGGTTCAAATCTCTATGTAAACTCTTTTATTTCTCTATAACGGAGAAATAACATTCATTATCAACTCATGGAAACGAGTCCAAAATTCCAGCATGAATTTCACTGCTCATTTGGAAAAATAGGATTTTTCAAGTTTTCCTAGCCAATCTTTAAAAATTCGTAATTTTCAATCTACACATCCAACTAATGTGTTTTGGGGCTTATTATAAAGCTTGATTAATGTCCACCAAATTACATGGTCAGAAGAAGATGTTTGATGCAACTAATTTGATCATTTGATATCTCTAATCAACATATAAAACAGAAACCATGAATCGTTTTAGAGCCTCAAACATTTATCCAATCAAGCCTTGATTTCACTCACTCACGCACAAACAAATATATACTTTCTTTATATTCAAGCTTGATCAATTGGACAACACCTCTAACTAGGTTCTAAAATTCCCCAGCTCTACATTTGTCCTTAAAATCATCATTTTAACTTCTCCAACTATAATATAGTCATCTAAAACAATCACTTCACAACTAAAGATATAAAAGATGACTTTAAATCAGTTTCTAAGATCCAAATTCACTCTTTATTATCTTGTTATAATAGCTTCATTGTAACCGCCCAAGTATTCTTTTTAAACCTAAAAATTTCCAGCTTCTTACTATCATTACAAACCTCATCCTAAAACTTAAAATCATACCCCAATTGCTTAGAATTCTCATTTATAACAGTACTTGCATCCCACACATAGGAATCATGTAAACACTCCTAAATAATCATAATAAGAATCCAAACAGTGATCTTAAAAACATCTGAAACTTTGTAACTTCATTAACTACTTTTGCTGATAATATTGAAATTTGATGCTTTAATACTTGAAAACAGCAAGGTTAGCCTTCAATTTAAAGCTTCTTAATTTCAGTTTTCATGATAGCTATCCTCCCATAATCAAAACAACCTAAATCATCTTAGATAACTAACATAGGAACACTTCCTCTTGCAGATTTTCAGACAGCGCGCCCCATTTTTAGTAAATCTAAAAATTATCTCCAGCAACTTTTACTCAAACAATGAAGCCCATAAATAAAACTCCCATGGCTTGTCACACACAGGTACACATGCACACACTTATGACCTGCACATATTTAGTGCTCAAATAAATTCTAACATCCAAGAGAATTATTTTGAACAGAAGCATCTTGAAGATTATTCTAAGGTGGAAATATCATCTTTCATAGCTTTTAATGCCTTTAATTTTCCAGCGGCTAGTATATCTTTTGTATCAAACTGTTTTATCGATCTATACTTCCTCTTATCTTTTCATTAAAGAAACCAGTATAAACTTCAACAAAACAGGGCTCAGAAGAAAACCGAAAGTACTTCTCCGAGATCAAGAAACTGAAACCACTGAAACCAACCCCCGCGGGGGGGGGGGCAACAAGCCTTTAAAACAACATTTGATAAGCTTATAACAATAAATCTAAGAATCCGAACTGCTCAACCTCACAAGTCAGCAGACACCCGCACATAAATATATTGCTTATAATCCTAGTATCCAAGCGTTTTTTTAACACTTAATGTAGAGTTCAAATACACCCTTCCAAAGATAGAACCTCTGTCTTAAATTCCTCATAACCAAAACCAGAACAATCATGCAATATTCAACGTGCATGTGAAGAAATCATAACCACAAGCTCCGATCTATCAACTAGGCATGATTTCTATGGTTATATCACTTCATTCATCTTTTTCTCCCTCTAGCTCACAACTTTTAACAACAATCCATCAACAAACTTCATACTAGATGGAAGAAATGACGATAGAATGATGTTTAGGGGACATAGCTCACTCAGAATCTAAACTTGCATGTGAGTTTCCTTCTTTCTTCCTTCCTCTTCTTTTCTCCGAAGTACTCTGGTCCTTCTCGCCTCTCTCTCTCTCTCTCTCTCACCCTGCCTCTCTATTTCTGGTTTTGGGTCGGAAATGAGGAGATGATGAAGAGCTGATGATGTATTTAATGAAATAAAAATGAATTATTTATTCACTTGATCGCAGGACACTTAACCCATTAGTTTTGGGAAACCATAAAAAAATACTATTTAAATCTTGTTGACAACAATAATAATAATAATGGGATCAATAAGAATAATAAAGCAATTGATAACTCATTTTTGTTGGGAAATCACCTATGTGATATTTTAAAATTCAAGTGATTTTTTTTTTTCAGATTTCCCCTATATTTTGTGTGTTTTTGTTTTATTTTTCTTAATCCAATTTGTAAATATGAAACCTTGCCCTCCTGGATCAGGTGGTGAACATCCCACACTCCTCAAATTGGGCTTGAATTGGTCCAAGTAGCTTTGTGGACTTATGATAGGGAAATTATCATTTTACCTTTACTTTATTATAATTTAACCACTGAATAAATTCTAAAAGTTACTTTACCAAAAATTTGTAAGAATTTTCTTCTTTAACCCATAAAATACTTTCCCTAATTTTTTTTGGCTAAAAATTCTTCTCTAGCTATTTTTCTTGAATTTCTCAAGAAAATGGGTCCTAAGTTCGTGCAAAAACACTTTTGCCCAAATAATTATTTTTTTAGCCTTTTTAAATTTAGATAACATCTCCAAGTCTCAATTATGCCTTATAATTCTCTTCTCAAATTTTTGAGATGTTACATTTCCTAGAAATTAGATTTTTCTTAAATTATATAATGAGGAAATGAAAAAGGGAAAATGACACCATATCTCAACCAATGAAAATCATATATAAAAAGTCTCATAACATATATATATATATATATATATATATATATATATATATATATATATATATATCAATGATAAATAAAAGTGGCACAATTGATATGTTATGAAAATTTTTAGATATTATTTTCTTTAGTTAGACTTTTGGTGTGATTTTCTCAACAACAACAAAAAAGTCTTTTGTCCAGATAATATAATTTAAACAGCACCGACAAAATTGAAATCCAACACAAAAAGATAACTTGATCTTGTAATCTATTTTAATAATTTGATCGGTTGAAACAAATCTTATTTTTCTTTAGCCGAATAACCTGAAACTCTGTTAAATCTCATATGAACATGAATAATAGTCGTTTTTGTTTAGATATGTAAAAAGAAAATCGATAATATATAATATAATACATACATATACCGAGAAGAGATTATTGCAAGATGCGCAGACTGATTGAAGTTAATTAGACAGAGTCCTGATTGGCGTGATGTGGCCATCAGAATTGAATAAATGCAAGTGGCATTGAAAATTAAGGGAAAATCCATCTCACGGTTTATATTAGCCAAAAAAAAATATCAAAAAGGTCTAAAAAAAAGTTACATGTCAAAAAAGGTCACAGGACCTTTTCTTGTATTATTTCATAAAACATTAGTTGTTAATGAGACTAGTATAGTTGTTAACGGGTACCGATTTAATTGTTAATGGGACTGATTTAGTTGTTAGGATATTGTTGTTAATGCGACTGATTTAGTTGTTAGCAGGTATTGATTTAGTTGTTAATGGGACTGATTTAGTTGTTAACGTTTTATGAAATAATATCAAAACGGTCTTTTTTGACATGTAACTTTTTTGTGTGTCTTTTTTGACATTTTGTTTTTGCTAATATGGACCCTGGAATGGATTTTCCCCAAAATTAATAAAGAAATCAGGAGGTGGCGTGGGAAAGGTCTATGAAATGATGGAATCATTGGTTTATTAAATTGGGAAGAAGATAAACAAAACTGGATTAAAATAATGAATTTCTGTGGAAAAAGTGTGGAGATTGACAATAATGGAATGAATTAAATTGATTAATTGAATAAAAAATTCAGAGAGTGAGAGATCCTAAATGAGATCCGATCAAGAGAATAATTGGGGGGTGGCTTTATTTTTTAATATATAGATATGGAGTAGTGTTTGGTTGAGTTTAGTTAATCCAAATGCTCTTATCCAACGGTTGAGATATAAGAGGAAATGGAAAGGGAAATGACAGAGAAAATAGAATTCCGACACGCGAAACAAAGGAAAGTGAGGAAAAGGATATGTAAATGCCCAAAAAATAAAGTAAAATTAAAGGAAACTACTAAAACAAATCACTCTTAGCTTCCACTGACCTATTTTATTTTATTTTTTGGCCAATTGTTCACCAATTTATGGATGTATCTTACGAGGGAGTACCTCAAATATGAATTACTCAAATCTAATTTCGACGGTCCAGATTTAAAATTTTTAATTGATAATTTTTAAATAAAAACTTATTTTTAAAAAAATATGATAGTTTAAAGATTATATTTATTTTAGATTCTATATCTATTAAAATAATTTTTTTAAAAAAATAACAAAAATAAATTTGTTACGCTCTATGAGCACCCAACCTAAACCGCATCATACAAAAAGAAGAAAGAGAGTCTATCATGTGAGACTCCCCACCTTAACCAGACAATAATGAGACACAGAGAAGAGGAAGTGGTGCCAAACTAAACATAAACGCCGCACCACCTTAATGCTTCTGCCGCAAGGGAGAAATTAATTCATAGTAGGAAGTTGCTAGCTAGCAAGAGCCAAGAGTCACTTTTTTCACCGTTAAATCTATACCTCTAAATTTTTCTAGCAAGCCGCTTTACAGAGAACTTGATTTACGATCGAGTGAGGTACGTTTGTCAAAGCATAAATCCGACATTGGACATGACTCAAGTTTTTCACATGAATGGAGGCACTGGAAAAACAAGTTACGCAAATAATTCCTTATTACAGGTACATATATATCTTGCTTCATCAAATCATTTCTAACATTCCAATCGCGTGCTCTTTCAAATGAAGGTGTAAGAAAATTCTCAATATACTACTACATGTACTTACTTAAAACACACAAAATTATAATGGACAGAAAACGGTTCTTTTTTTAACAAAGCCAGTAAGAGAGGAAGGCATAACCGGATTCTATAGAGAAAAACCCTCTCGAAGCTCAGCATTCGCAGACTGTGAACCAAACTCATTGTTTGTGACTTGTGAATTGATCGAAACTGTGGAGATGCTATGTAGAGACCTAAACAATGAATCACCAGAATATATCGTTTTCTTGTATGATCTCTCTGGCAACAATTTTAACAACATCTTCAAGTTTCTTGAATGCTTCGAGGAAAAGCTAAGTGATCAATGCTATATCACTGGGGTTCCAAGTTCTTTCTATGGAAGAATTCTTCCTTCTAGTTCACTGCACTTTGTTCATTCCTCCTGCGGTCTTTCGTGGTTATCTCAAACTATGTTGCGCCAACACCGACATGTGATACGAAATAATACAACTCGCCACTCCGACACATTAATCCTAAAAAAAAAAATATAAATTTCAACATGTTATGACACATTTTGATATTAAATATATATATATATATAGTATAATTCACATTTAATACAAAACATTCATAGAGTGTAGACTACTCATAAGTTCAAATATTTTCATCCCAATCCCAAAAAATCATGGCCTCCAGCTCTGGCTCATCAAGTGAAAGACTAGCAACTTCAAGATCTTCAACATCATCAAGTGAATCAAATCTATCTCCAGCAATGTCCCACATTTGATTTTCTCCTTGTGCATAACTTGGATTCTTTCTTGATAAGAGTCGAAGGTTGCTATGCACATAAACCAAGTCTTCAGCACATTTTGGAGTGATCATATTCCTCTTCATGGAATGCACAAAAGAATAAGTACTCCAATTGCATTCAGCAAATGATGAAGAGGAAGATTGTTGCACAAGTCTCAATGCTATCTTTTGAAGTGAAGGTGCAAAAGTACCATAAAGTAGCCACCAAGATTTCGAATCCCTAGTGGATTTAGAATTGATGGCATCTATATCGCCAAAAGTTCCACCACTGGTAATAAAATCTATAATATCTCAAATTTTAGAATTTGAAAATAAGAAATATTTTATGGGAATTTATTATGAAAATTTGGCCTAAATAATTGTATAAGTAATTATTGGAATTTAAGGCCTATTTTCCTTGAAATTTTTTAGAAGAGAATATATTTGAGGAAAAATAGCTAGAGAATAAATATTGGCTTAGAAATTTTAGAGTCAATATTTTATGGATTATAGAAGCTAATTGAAGAAAGAAAATCCTTATATAGTATTAATGATTTATTTTGAATATTTATCCAATGTTTGCAATTAAATGAGTAAAGAACCAAGTTGCAAATAAAAATCTTGTAGGGAGTCAAAGAAAATCAAATGAAAATTTTGTTGGAGGAATACTAGTGTAAATGAGCATAGAAAATCAAATGGGGTTATTTTAGAGTGGATCCCACAACACTCACATGCACACTCATTCATTTATTCCATTCCATTTCCATTGTAATTTTCTGCGCGTATGAGAAACAAAGCATGACAACGCATGCATTATCGCATTCTTCTTCTTATTATTATAAGACACACATGCTACACCCGTGAAACCATTGCATTATTTGGATAAAGTGACTTTTTCTCAATTATAATGACCCCACTTGTTTTAATCATATATACACAACGCCAAAATACATGACACACACCCACTCCTTTTCAAATATCATTCAGCCAGCACAAAAGGAGATACATGACAGCACTTTCATCTTCAGTCATCCAGATAATAATTATTCATTCACCCACGTCTCCATTAAAATCATTCCAGCTCTCTTATTTCCTCACTTTACTCTCGGCTAAGCCCAGAAAGGGAGAGAAAGTGAGATTTGAAAGTGCAGAAATAGAGTCCGAGAGTGAGACAGAGAAGGAGTCGGAGGAAGAAGGAAACACTGGAAAGTCAGAAACTAAGGTGAGTTCTTTGAGCTTCGTCCCTTATAAGTTTCTGTACGTTATTATGGGTGCTGTGAAGTCAAGTGAATCTGAGACTAGTTGGTTAGAGTGTTTTGCACTTTTGCTTTCATCATTAATGACTTGAGTTCGAGACTTGGCAGTGATGATGGATGATGATCAACTGACGTAGGTGCTGTCACGAACTTCAGGGAGCATGTATTTGAATCATTTGACTACATCTAAAATATGTTTAGATGGGAAGACTTCACTGATACGTATGCAAGTGTAAATAAGAGTCATATACATGCATACTGTTGTTGTGGGTCATGAAAATTGAGTTATTTCAGTTGGAATGCTAATCTTGGGGTAAGGAAAAGCTAAGGTAAACCAACTCCTTTGACCCTGAAATTTTGTGGGCATTTTGTACACATAATAAGCTTTAAAATGAGCCAAAAGAACATCCAGATCAGATGTGTACAATGAGAATTATGAATTTTCAAAGTTTAGCTAGAAAATCTGGAAAATCATGTTTCTAGATTTAAATGACATTAAATTTTCGAATTTCTGGGAATTATACAGTCATAAATTGGTTTTATGGCTATTTTTCCCTTAAACTAGACTTATAGAACTTCTAATATATTTTTGAATCATCCCAATCAGAGTTCTATGGAATTAATTATGATTTTTTGAAGTTAGAAGTTGAAGACTGAAAAACGTTGGTTCCCAGAAATGAACAGTGATTTTTGGATTCACTTTTGAAATGGTAAATGTTTGATTTTTTCTATGAAAGTTTTCAGAATGAAAGTAGACTTATCAAGCTTTAATTTGATAGGTCATAAGCCTCATTTGGATCCATATTCAGGAAAATATGAATTTTTGAAGTTAGGCAATGAATCTGGACGTTTTTCTGGAACAGTGAAGATGGATGAAAATTTGGGGAAAAGTATATGTGTATTTGGAAGTAGAAAGTATTTTTCAATAAAAATAGATTTAATAAGGGTCACGTGGAATTTTGAACCACCAAATTTGGATATCTATAAAAAAGATATGAATTTTTAAAGTTGATTGAAAATTCTGCCAGTTTTTAAAATTTGTTTGAAAATAAGAAAATAGAAAATTTGGATAAGTAATAACTCTTCGTCTGTGAATATATAGATATAGGATTTAGTATTTATCCAGGACAACCAAAGAATTGAGAATCAAATCAAGAATTGGAAAAAGTATCAGGTAATAAGTTTTCTCTCACATAATATATATGTATGATTTTATATGCATGTATTTACCATTGAATTATATGTATAGAATGTATTGAATTCAGAACAGAAGGGCCAATGCCCAATAGAATACCCAGTGTTATGGGAATGAATTAGTGAATCCTTTGAAAGTAGTAAATACACGTATTTTGAATATTGAATTGTATGTATGAAATGTGAATGATTAACGTTATTACTGGGATTCATTTGAATCCCAACATATTTTTTGAATTAGCTAATTTGCAGCTCATGTAAGAAGACTCAAGAATGAAGAAGGTGATCATGGACGTGTAGATCAAGACGGAGATAGATTTTACTTCCGTCAAATATATACTACTAAATAAATTATTTGTACATGAATAGTATTTTGAATACATGAATAGTGAATAGTACCGTATTTGTGAATAGTAACATCACTTATTTAGAAGAACGCTTTTGTGTACTCAATAAATGGAGTACTTAAGGTGGGTGTTACAAAATCTGCATACTCCCCTGTAATCTTGCTTCAATCCTCCGAGGTAGGAAAGAACCTCCTTAAGCATTTTTTTTCACTCTTGAGTAATCTCTACATCCATGTGTGGAGAAACTCTACTAGAATCTTCTTGGAGCCATTGGTGACTATAGTATCTAAAAGAGAAACCAAAAAAAAAAGTCAAATTATATCAAGAGAAGTACTAATTTTAAACTCAATCATTTCTAAAATTTTACTTAGGATTCAAAGCATGCGCCAAATGTAGTAGAGTTGAATTTTTCGTCCGACGATACACAAGAATCTAATGCACTACAACATAAAAAGAAGACCTCTCTTCCATCCTCTTCCTATCTTTATGGTATATATATAGCTTTCTTCACTTTCTCAATCTCATCCCACATATCATGTATCAAGTGAAGACAAGGTTTATCAGTGTCATACACTCTAATCATATCATAAATAGGAGCAGTAAAAGCAAGTATGTAATCAATTGAATCCCAAAAGTCATCATCCACTATTTTTTTTCTTCACAAATCTAGCCCTCCCAAGATTATCATTTTTATAAATACTCCATTTTTCACTTATCACCATGTTTCACCACCTTTTATTAATTTGAACCTCTTCAATATCACAATCATTGAAGTAAAACGAGTATCAGAAATAAAAAGCAACTTCAATGTGTGAACAACACAGTGTCCAATGTGTGAACAACTCATTATAAATGGACAATTTCATAGAATGATTCATAATGAAATGCTTTATTTGAGAAACATCTCCTACAATATCAGAAATTCAACTGCATTCCTCATATGCTATTTAATTGTTCTCCACATTCTTTGCAGCACCAATATTTTTCATAGACAAATTCAATGTGTGAACAACACAGTGTCCAAGTAATATTTAGATGGAAATTCTTGTTCAATCAATTGCCCTGCTCCCTTACAATTTGAAGCATTATCTATGATTACTTGAACTATATTCGCCTCTCCTACTTCTTGAATAACTACCTTTAGCAACTTGAAAATGAAATTTTTTATCCTTAATTTCCCTTGAGAAATCAACCGATGTTAAAAACATTCCTATACCGTTAGATACTGTCATGAAATTAATGAGTGGTCTCCTTTGTGAATCACTCCACCTATCACTTACAATTCTCACCCCTTTATGAGTCCAATCCTCACGAATAGGTTCACACAACCTATCAACATTTTCTTTCTCCCGTTGTAACAGAGTGGTTCGCAACGTGTTATAGCCTGGTGGAAAATATCCTGCAATATTATTATTTGCTGCAAAAGTATACAAAGCTTAGAAATATGGGTTCTTTGCCAAATTGAATGGCAATCCTGCTGAATAAACCATTCTAGCAGTCAAATGATTTGTTCACCATGTGCTATGGATAAAAACCGAAGGAGAAGAAGGAGCTCCATGGTCATCTTCCTCCAATGATGATGGGAAAACCGAAGAGCAAAAGTCAAATGCCATTTCACAAGTGGAAGTTTCCAATCCTTCGATACCTATTCCCACACAAGCATAAGAGTTGAAGCAAGTACAAAGGAGCATTGAAGAGTCTTCCTTACCATCTGGTAATGATCCTATCCTAATAGAAGTAGACTCTCCTACTACTTTAACTAGTGAATCAATTAATGATTTGAATGATGATGAGGTGGATGAGGAAATTATTGTTGAATCCCCTCAAATGCTTGAAAACGTAATTGCTCAACCCATTAGTTCTAGTAGTAGCGATTCGATTGTACTTGTTGATGAGTGTGCTCCTACTTCTTTATGTGATGCTTTAATTATTGAAAATGCTTCTCTTCATAGTACTAGGGATGATTGTGATAAATCGACTGAAATATTTTCATGTTCTTGTGCGGAAGATCAAATATGTGTAGACTGTTATCATGAAAAATGCCACTTACTTGTTGCGTTTCGAAAGAAAGCATTAAGTAAAGTGGTTGATTCTACCATTGATCATAATGCACCCTCTTGTACTATTGATGATAGCAAGCATGGCAATTGTGCACATGTTGAATCTTGCATGGATGATAATGTGATTGATACGAGTGAAAAAGACCATAGCCTTGAAAAAGATATTTATCTTGATTCCAATGAATTGCGTGATAGTTTAATAAGGGAAGATTCGATTGTTTTGATTGATGATATTACAAATGAAAACGAATCTTTCCATATGATTCTTTCTTGTGATTTGCCACCCGATATAGACAAAGAAAATGATTCTTTTGAAAATTCAAAAGTTTTTTGTGGTGACAATTTGCAAAATTCTCTTCCTTCTTCCACTCTTTTTCCTTCCATCTCTTGTGATTGCAATGATGATGTGGTGTACCCCAACACTAAGTTGGATTCCGCACCTTCTACTTTGCAAACACAAGAGAATTTTCAAAATATAACTCTCTGTTTGACTCCTACTGATGAGAGTAGCATTGATTTTCTTGGATGTGATAGTTACTTGGAGAGTTTGATTCCCAAAGTATCTTTAATTCACTTAAAATCTCTCCATGTTTCTATTTTTGGATGGGATCTGCTTGGTTGCTTGTCTTCTTTACAGCACATTCTTGGAAAGGTCCTCGATGGAACCAACATCCACCATACATTCTTGGACCTCTTCCAATTGATCCTGAACCACCTCCACCAAGGAAAATCAATGAGGGAGAATATGTTTTCAAAGAAAAATGCATGATTCTCATTGTGGATGAGAATTTCTCCTTCAAGCGACTCAAGATTCTCTAATAAATGTTGTCTCTTTCCTCACTTATTTTCTTCCTAATTCCTATGATTATTTGGGCTTAATTGTTGTATGAGGAAGATAAGTGTGGGGGAGGGACACAATCCAATAGAAAAAGTAGAAATAATTTAGTTTAGTAAGCAGAATAAGAACCCCTTATGTATGCTTTGCATCTTTTTGGCCACTACCCTACTTAATTACCATTGTGCTTTGAATTTCAACTTGTTTATCATTCTCTTTAGAGTGATTTTTCTACATTGAGGACAATGTGTTGATTAAGTGTGGGGGAGGGAAATACATTTTGAGTCCCAATTAATTGGTTGTTTTTAAATGAGAAAATGCCTAAAACTAGAACAATTTTCAAAAAAAAAAGAAAAGAATGACTTGCTTTAATGCATGACCTAAGTGGTAAAGGGTCACATTTGCCACTTTAGAAATGTATAAGTTGTGGGAAATTCTTTGAACTTTTCATGAGATCTAGTGTTTTGGCAAAAATTTTAAAATCATGTGTTGCTTTCCAAGTGAATGGGAAGAGAAATAAACTCACTATTGGATTTTTGCTTGCTCCTTGTTTTGAGAAAGAGAGTTTCTACTTCATTAGTGCTTTTAAGACTTGAGCATGATTATAATTGATTGTAATGTTTTGATTGATTGTGTTTTTAAGGTTAGCACTTGGAATAGTTAAGAAGATGTTTTGTGGTTAGCTTGTTATGCAATTGATTGTGTTAGAGTGAGCATTGGAGAAAAACTTTGTTGGAAGATTATTTGAGCCTTAAAGTCTTTCATGTGTGCATGTTCGCTTAATTTTTCACTTTCTAGAACTTGTTTCAACTCTTTTTTGAAACAACATTTGCATTAGTGTTATGGAAATGAAAGAGGCATTCTATTCTAAACCATTTTCACCCAAACATAAACCTACATTCATCTACCCTTTGCTTACCCTTTTTGAGCCATTCCTATGTTGTATGCATGTCATATCTCATAGTGTTCATAGTATTCTAAAAATCAAAAGAGAATTGCCAATAAAAATTTGAAATGCCATGTATATATTTTAAAAAAAGCGAGTATAGTTTGAAAAAAAGAGAAAAGAAAAGAAAAGAAAGGTATTGAAATGAAAAAAAAAAAAAAAAAAAAACTATTTGGTAGATAAAAAGAAAAGCAAAAGAAATTTCAAGAAGGCATTTGTTCATGATTTTCAAAAGAATTGGTAAAAGATTGTAAGTTATTTAGATGCTATGAATTTGGTCATTAACTTTGACTTGCATATCAACTATTCATTTTTCTAATTAATTCATTCCATTTAGTCTTCATCCAACATTACAAGCCTTTTAAGTCCTCTTGATTCATTTCATTAATCGCTATTAGCAGTGGAGATGTTAGAGTTGTTACAAGCTTATGGTAAGGTGTTAATTAAGTGAATTAGAGTGAAATTATTCCAATGAGGTGAGATGAGTGAAATACTAATACCTTGAGAGTTCTCTTGTGCTTCATTTTAATATTTTGGATTGTGTAGTTAGCTAATTTCTTTACATTGCTTGATTTATTTGGTGTTGGCTTGAGGAATTTGATTAATTAATTCACTGCTTTCTGATTATGAAATTGCTCATCATTCAAAAGCATTAGTGATTTTGACATAGAATTGTGTACTCAATTGCCTTTGTTCAAGAGTACAAAGGTCTAAGTGTAGGGAATTATCAAACCATATTTTTATATGATTTTTTATGATTAAATTGGAACTCTTAATGCATTTTGTTATAGTTATTGAGCTTAAAATGTCTTTCTTGTGATAAATTAAGATTAAGAGTAAATACATTAAATTATGACTAAAAATGGCAAAATTGTCAAATAAATTGTAATTACTCTTAATCATTGATTTTTACGAGAATATTTGATGTTATATTAATTATTTTTTATTGTAGATGCCTAAAGAAATTGGACCAAACTTGAAAATGAAAGTCAGAAATCAAATTGTAAAAATTTCAATTAGGTCCCTTAAACAACATTTTATTCTTTGCAGTTTAGTCCCTGGTCAAAACTTGTGTTTTGACCAAGGAAGCTATCAGACCTAAATTAAATACACAGGAGCTGAGGGATTGAAAAGGGAGCCGACATATTGAATAAAAGGACAGAGCGCCGCATACACAGATTGGACTTGGAACCATCGACCTTCACGCTATAACCATCAACCAGCGGTGGTCAATAACGCCGCCGGCGAGCTTCATCCAAGCAGCCACCAGCACTTTCACCAGCGGCGAAGAACCATAGATCACAGAGCACAGCGTCGCTGATTGGAGAAGTGTAACACCCCAAATTCCGTAGCATAAATCGTGCCGGTGACACGTGGTTTTATAAAAATTCAACAGAGTTTTGAGGTGCTACAGCTTAGCGTTTTGCGGAAACGGAGAGCTTGTACTAAAAATTTGAACAATTGAGTAACTGATATAAAAATACTCAGACATATCTTTGATGCACGACGTATATCGATATATTATAAATTTCCCGAAGGATTGTTCATGTGATACAAAGTAATACAAAACTTTATAATTACAATTCTTACATGTAACTATACCCTCTTCAACCAAGCCTTGAGTAGACTTGGGGCATAGAACCTAACTCGGTTAAATCATCTCATTTGGCAGCCGGGTAGGTCTAGTGGAAGTCTCACCGTGCTAGGGTGGTGATTGATGAACCACATAGACGACCCTTCTAGTTTAAGCACCAAATGATGTGAAGTAACTTTATTAGATTCATGCCATAAGGTAGGTTACGTTGACTTTCTTCCTGCATTTCCTTTGACCAGGTGCCTCCTCACGGCTCCGTCCATTAATGCTCCTTCTCATGGCTCCTATTCACAATGTCTTCATAAATCCTGGTTCCTTTCACGAACCTCTAGTCAAGTCTAAGATTCAAAACAAATTGAATCTTAGGTAACGATTAACCTCATATGAAAAGTATAACAAAGTATATGTATGATGAGATATTCATTACATTTCAAAGCATTAACCAATACATAGCACACACACGGCGAGATGTAATGTCAACACAACAACGAGTACATAGCACACAAAGACATGTAAAGTTATCTATACAAATCCATGTATAGTTGTATAGTACGCACCACTGTGCCACGATGTACACTCGTGTCCTCGGCGCTAGGAAAAAATCTCACGGCATTATCAAGACTATAACCCGTATCAAGTTGAATGTATATAAACGGTGATTCAAGACGAGTCTTAACCACGGTGCATGACCCAAGACCAAATCTTGTCCATGACTCTATGAAATCATTTCATCTCATACATGCATACAAGTCATATCGAGTTAAAGTTTCGTACGAAAAACGTACCTTCCTTCCGTGTGAATAGTAATTTACTATTTATGTATACGGTACTATTCATAAATACGGCACTATGAATAGTAATATGCCCGTCCTTCAAATCTGACTCCGGAATCCTCGGATATCCTAACATATTACCATATTGCTTAGAATAATATCCAAAAGGTTAATTTACCTTTCTACCCTTGGTGGATTTGTTATTACCATTTCACCATTACATTTTATTTAATAAAAACGCTACTTTCAGCATTATGGCCAGATTTACTTCTAACTTTGAAAATTCATAAGTAATTCTAGAAAACTCGAAACGAGGATCCGTAAAATTCCCGGAATCCTTAGGATGTCTAATTTTGTGGAAAAATACTAGTTCTTGCCCAGATTTTATGAATAGTTCCCAGTTTTCACGTGTTCATCTTCTGCCCAGAACATTTTCAGAAAACGTAGCCCAACTTTGGACATTTTTTTCTTCTAGCACAGAACTCGAAATAATACATTCTAGGTATATTTGAAAAGGTCTATATGTCTACTTTAACCATGAATTTTATCAGAATTTTATAACTTCATCTTCAATATAAAATACTGACGTTTTTACCTGACTGACTTCAAAAATTGCTTACCGATAAAATTTCGTAGGAGTTTCGCTACTTTATGATTAGCTTCCAAAAATTCTGCTATATAACCTTTTCCATCATTTTTTTCGAAATAAAACCATTTCTAACCATAAAAACATGAAAATAAAATTACTCTAGCATATTTAAGATCAAAGCAACTTCTATCTATGAATTTAAAACTAGAACTCAAGAACTAGAGAACTTACCCTTAAGAACCTTGCTACTACTTCTTCCTTGCTCCAAGAACTTCACTCTACTCACTCTCTAATCTTAAAATCAGATGCTTTGAGCTGATTTTGGTGTGAAGAATATGAAGAGAAGAGTCTTCTATTTATAGAAGAAATTCAAGGCTATTCCAACTACATTTCTTCCTTAACCAAACACTCAAACCAAACACCCAAACCAAACACTCAAACCAAACACTCTTACACCAAACACTCACACCAAACACTCTTACACCAAACATTCATACCACCTTATACATATCTACCAATATCCAACTACCATTTAATATTTATTTACAAATATTAAATAAGTATTGGAAAATAAAATCCTTAATTCCATATAAGAATTTTCTTCCATAATTAACTCTCTAGGTCATAAAATATTGGTTCTAAAATTTCTAGACCAAAAAGTATCCTCTAACTATTTTTCCTTGAATTATTGGGAAAATAGGCCTCAAAATCAGAAAATAGCTTTAAAACTATTTAGGCCAAATTTTCATAATAAATTCTCATAAAACATTTCTTGTTTCCAAATCCAAAAATTTGGGATATTACATTCCTCCTTTTGGTTATAAATTAATTACCTTTTTATGTGCTATTTATGTCATATTAAATAGCTCCTAAATAATGTCTCATAATTAACCATTCATTAATTAATTCCAAAGTGGAATTTGGATGAAAATATAATCAATAGATTATAATTTCTTGAGACAAATATTCACCTTTGTATTTAATATGTATTATTTATCAAAAAGTAGTATTTATGATAAATAGGAATTTTAGGGTATTACATTTCTCCCAGATTAAATTAAATTTCGCCCTCGAAATTTGACCGTAAAATCTTGAAAGATTATTTAGACTTCTAGTCTATTCCTTTCTATACATGTTTATTAGCACGCACTCTAATTTCATTCGTATTGCACCCAGGTATAGTATCAAAAACAAGATCCACTGATCCATTCTCTCAGTGCTTGGTTATGCAGGCCTCTCTGCCTGACTTTTTTAGCCTCTCAGCTTAACACACATTGGCCTTCCGGCTCAATCAATTACCACAAGATCTTTGGAGATTCTAGCTTTATTACCTAGGAAATCATCCTTAGGCCTTAAGCATTTCAACCTTTACCTGGTACAATGAATGTTTTACTAGACTTTAAAGGTACTGTAGACATAATAGTCTAAAGTCACCATGGCAATCTGCATTTCACACAGTGCTTATCCATTACCGGTCTTATGGCCTAGGGACACCGCCCGTGCACACTTGCACACCAGGTCTTATTGCCTCGAGCATCCGCTCGTCTATTTCATCTCGAGTCTTTCTCATTCAAGCTCTCGAGACTACTTTCACTTAGCACTATAGTGACAACTACTATCCGGCTTAACTAGTTCGGTGTTCTAGACCTTTCTAATAGTTTTGTTCCAAATTTTCCAACTACACCGCTTTTCAACACAATAGCATTGACAAATCGTCGCTACCCAAAAACCATTATGTTGTCTCATTTTCAAATTTTCAAACATTGAAAATTTTCCGTGGTCTCGATACATTTCATAATCTGCACTATACCAAAAAGTAATAGTGCTATCATTTTCAAACTTAATCGCGCCATAACAAATTCATGAAGATACATTCGCTCTACCGGAGCGGTTTCAAAAACTTTTACTACCGGTATATACCTTTAAGAGGGATAACTCATTTCACAAAATTCAACTAAAAGGCACACACCACCACTTTGCCCTGGCTTACTAGGACATATCCCAATCCTTTCATACAAACCATCACGGTGACAACGCATCGCCGACCGATGTGGGAGAATTTCCATCCCCCCAAGGGCCCCGGTGTCCACACTAGCATATATAATAAAGGCTCTCCACCGCTTTCCAAGTCAAACCTAGTTCGTAGTCACGGCCACTCGTGCACCGCTTTCCTAGTCGACCAGTTCGTAATCACGGCTACCATTGTGCATCGCTTTCCCAGTCAAGTTAGTCCGTAGTCACGGTCACCACTGTGCACCGCTTTCCGAATTGACCAGTTCGTAATCACGGTTAGTGCCAGCGCAACACAGCGAAATATGCGCCCCTTTAAGGCGGAACTACTCAGATTGGGAATATTAACCATTGGTGCGAGTGTCAACCTCTCATATCCCATCAAACAAATTTTCAATTCAAATGAGCTTTATAAGCGCGGCGATTTCAAACACTTTAAAACATCGGCAAGACCCAAGAAACCGTGTATATCTACAACGGCTTACGTCCTTCCGGTTAAATGCTGATTTTACCACAACACATTTGAAAACTCAGTTTCAAACTTTGGGTTTTAACAAAACCCCCTTTTTTAAGACAACATCATTTCAAAATAACCATCACCGTGGTCTCAAATTCGTTGAAAATATTTCTCTCGAAAACTCAATTTCGAAAATTCATAAGTTCGAAAAATCCATTCCGAAAATTTCAAATATAGCAGGTGTATTGGTAAGTCAAAAATTCAATTTTTAAAACTATTCAGGAACCAGACAACTAACCTTAGAAGGTCATTACTAACTAACGCATTTGGACCTCTGTCCTTGGCTATTCAAGCCATTCATAGAATGCTCAGTCTATTCTTCTTTAGTCTCTGGGCTATTCGTTTTGGTGTGCGATTTCGTTTCATGAAACTCATTCATTTATAGACATCTGATACTGCACCTTTGATATTGGTTCGTTTCCAGGCATCAACCAACCAGTGAATTCAACTTCCCATCTTTTGGTGGTAATTCTTTGAGAGCTTCTAGAAACATCTCGGAAAATTTGTTCACAACTAGAATGTCTTCTAGTGCAAGTTTTGTTCTACTTGCCGGAATACCATAGCACAATATATGCTATATAGCGCTAGAGGACTCTATGGCGATATATTGGATTACGAAAACCTTCCCTTTAGGGAACCGATTAGATATGGGACTTGCTATAATGTACTTACCTAGAGAATCGATATGCGATAGTTCTACTTTATGGTTCGTTGTCATGGCGGCTGCACCTTACGGCTTGTCATCACGGTGGCTCGCTCTACGGCACTTTACTCGGTGCTTCACGCAGTCTTTTATGGTGGTCGGCTTCTCCGGTCGGCATCCTTTGTAGGTAAAACCTCCTCGATCGAACTCCCCGTAGGTAGCCTTCTCCAATCAAAACTTTCCACAAGTAGCGTCAATTGATCGTCTACGAATCATTATAACAAGAACTCATATCTCTATCGGTTCCTACCCTTTAGTGGTTTCGTAATCTACTGTCTCTATGTTTGCCATCTTATCCAGGGTCATTCTATTTGTGGATGTCACTATCCATTTACCTCCAGGCATAATCCTTAGCTTAACTTTCCCTATCGGGTAATCACCCTCTTCTTAGGGAATTTATTTACCACTAATATCTCTACGGTTATTGGTCCCACCTTGAAACTATAACCCATGGCTACTAAGGTTCTATCTCCTTTGTAGTAATGAAGTACGACTTGTCATCTCACGCAAATCTTGAATGATGGTCACTTTCCTTTTGAAGTCAAGGTCCTTACGTAAAGTGTTCTCGATCAAGTCACGAAATCATTCACAACTGGTACATGTACTCTTCTAAATGCACACGATGAGATGTACGTGAACGAGAGAAATTTGGACGCACAATGTTTAAAATGTTAAACACCTTTTTGACATGATTTTGATATAACGTCCCAAACAACTCAACTTTTCGAGGAGTTTGCACTTTGTTAAGGGACTTACTCTCGGGCGTTGAACCTAAGGTAATCTCACTCATACTTTCTCGGGATTCCAACTCTCGAATGTCTTTGGAACATAAGAAATGCTCGGTCATATCTTGACCTAAGCACTATCTCTCGCTTTAAGTCTATCATATATTCTCACGGTATCCCAAAGGATTACTATGTTTCATACCTCACGGTATTCGGGCTTTAGCTCAAAGGATCTCATCCTTATGCTACATCCCGGGGGTTAAAAATCCCGAGATTTCTCTCGCCTAAGCATGCTTAACTTCATAACGTCGTCGGATCTAAGGTACTAATACCGATACACATACCACCTGCATACCGACAACTCTCATAGGTACTAGTACGACATATGTGCCTCCCGAAATATTGGGTACTTTCCCTTTCCTATCGTTACACCCTTTTTATGTAATGGACCACCACCGTCAAAGATTTAGTCAAAGACCTCCATCCCCGGAACCACGCACTCGTTGTATGCATGATGTCCGGCCTTTAGTAGGCGGGGACTTTTTTTAATTTAGTACTTAGTAGGTTTTTGTTCCTACAAGGAAACTTAAGTAGTAAGTTACTATTCTTAGGAAGACTTTTATTCGAGAAGCCCTTTGTTTTCACGAGACAAACCTAAACAATAGGTTTCTTGTTTATTGGAAGACCTAGGTAGTATTGTCTTCTAAGTACAACTATCGCTTTTGTTTCGGGAATTTCATTCAGACTTCGATTTCCATATCAGAAGTCTTAGAGTTTTTCAGAAACTCTAACCTTTCCTTAGGGTATTTGTTTTATTGTATCACAAAACCAGTATTATATCAGTACTCTTGTTTTTGTTGTTCATACAATGCTCTTGAGACTATTTGTGAAGCTAGCTCGATACCAAAATTGTAACACCCCAAATTCCGTAGCATAAATCGTGCGGTGACACGTGGTTTTATAAAAATTCAACGAGTTTTGAGGTGCTACTGACTTAGCGTTTTGCGGAAACGGAGAGCTTGTACTAAAAATTTGAACAATTGAGTAAGCGATATAAAAATACTCGGACATATGCGATGCGACGTATGCGATATATTATAAATTTCCCGAAGGATTGTTCATGTGATACGATAATACAAAACTTTATAATTACAATTCTTACATGTAACTATACCTCTTGACCAAGCCTTGAGTAGACTTGGGGCATAGAACCTAACTCGGTTAAATCATCTCATTTGGCCAGCCGGGTAGGTCTAGTGGAAGTCTCACCGTGCTAGGGTGGACCGATTGTTGAACCACATAGACGACCCTTCTAGTTTAAGCACCAAATGATGTGAAGTAACTTTATTAGATTCATGCCATAAGGTAGGTTCTGTTGACTTTCTTCTGCATTTCCTTTGCCAGGTGCCTCCTCACGGCTCCGTCCATTAATGCTCCTTCTCATGGCTCCTATTCACAATGTCTTCATAAATCCTGGTTCCTTTCACGAACCTCTAGTCAAGTCTAAGATTCAAAACAAATTGAATCTTAGGTAACGATTAACCTCATATGAAAAGTATAACAAAGTATATGTATGTGAGATATTCATTACATTTCAAAGCATTAACCAATACATAGCACACATGCGAGATGTAATGTCAACACAACAACGAGTACATAGCACACAAAGACATGTAAAGTTATCTATACAAATCCATGTATAGTTGTATAGTCTGCACCACTGTGCCACGATGTACACTCGTGTCCTCGCGCTAGGAAAAAATCTCACGGCATTATCAAGACTATAACCCGTATCATTTGAATGTATATAAACGGTGATTCAAGACAGAGTCTTAACCACGGTGCATGACCCAAGACCAAATCTTGTCCATGACTCTATGAAATCATTTCATCTCATACATGCATACAAGTCATATCAGAGTTAAAGTTACTGTACGAAAAACGTACCTTCCTTCCGTGTGAATAGTAATTTACTATTTATGTATACGGTACTATTCATAAATACGGCACTATGAATAGTAATATGCCCGTCCTTCAAATCTGACTCCGGAATCCTCGGATATCCTAACATATTACCATATTGCTTAGAATAATATCCAAAAGGTTAATTTACCTTTCTACCCTTGGTGGATTTGTTATTACCATTTCACCATTACATTTTATTTAATAAAAACGCTACTTTCAGCATTATGGCCAGATTTACTTCTAACTTTGAAAATTCATAAGTAATTCTAGAAAACTCGAAACGAGGATCCGTAAAATTCCCGGAATCCTTAGGATGTCTAATTTTGTGGAAAAATACTAGTTCTTGCCCAGATTTTATGAATAGTTCCCAGTTTTCACGTGTTCATCTTCTGCCCAGAACATTTTCAGAAAACGTAGCCCAACTTTGGACATTTTTTTCTTCTAGCACAGAACTCGAAATAATACATTCTAGGTATATTTGAAAAGGTCTATATGTCTACTTTAACCATGAATTTTATCAGAATTTTATAACTTCATCTTCAATATAAAATACTGACGTTTTTACCCTGACTTCAAAAATTGCTTACCGATAAAATTTCGCGGAGTTTACATTACTTTATGATTAGCTTCCAAAAATTCTGCTATATAACCTTTTCCATCATTTTTTTCGAAATAAAACCATTTCTAACCATAAAAACATGAAAATAAAATTACTCTAGCATATTTAAGATCAAAGCAACTTCTATCTATGAATTTAAAACTAGAACTCAAGAACTAGAGAACTTACCCTTGAAGAACCTTGCTACTACTTCTTCCTTGCTCCAAGAACTTCACTCTACTCACTCTCTAATCTTAAAATCAGACGCTTTGAGCTGATTTTGGTGTGAAGAATATGAAGAGAAGAGTCTTCTATTTATAGAAGAAATTCAAGGCTATTCCAACTACATTTCTTCCTTAACCAAACACTCAAACCAAACACCCAAACCAAACACTCAAACCAAACACTCTTACACCAAACACTCACACCAAACACTCTTACACCAAACATTCATACCACCTTATACATATCTACCAATATCCAACTACCATTTAATATTTATTTACAAATATTAAATAAGTATTGGAAAATAAAATCCTTAATTCCATATAAGAATTTTCTTCCATAATTAACTCTCTAGGTCATAAAATATTGGTTCTAAAATTTCTAGACCAAAAAGTATCCTCTAACTATTTTTCCTTGAATTATTGGGAAAATAGGCCTCAAAATCAGAAAATAGCTTTAAAACTATTTAGGCCAAATTTTCATAATAAATTCTCATAAAACATTTCTTGTTTCCAAATCCAAAAATTTGGGATATTACATTCCTCCTTTTGGTTATAAATTAATTACCTTTTTATGTGCTTATTTATGTCATATTAAATAGCTCCTAAATAATGTCTCATAATTAACCATTCATTAATTAATTCCAAAGTGGAATTTGGATGAAAATATAATCAATAGATTATAATTTCTTGAGACAAATATTCACCTTTGTATTTAATATGTATTATTTATCAAAAAGTAGTATTTATGATAAATAGGAATTTTAGGGTATTACAAGAAAAGTGGAACAAGCTTCATCTTCGACCTTCCCTCTCACCTTTGTCCTTCACCTTCTTTGTTCACCACCACCTCCGTCGACCTTCCACTCTCTTCCCCCACCATCGCCGTCAGTCGACGGAATCTCACCACCACTGTCGAAACAGAAACCAGAGCTTCGACCTTCAACCTTCTTCACTCTCCTCCATGCCACCTCCACAATTGATTCCACCACCGTAACCACAGGCCCTATTTCTTCCACTTCCAGATTTGATATGCTCATGTGGGGTTCTCCAATTTCTATGGGTGGCTGATTTCTTTGTCTCTTAGAGATGGACTATGTTTTGGAATTTTCAGAGCTTAAAATAGGGGAGTTTATTTGTTCAATTTATTTTTCTCTAATTACATTTTAATTCCCTAGTTTTAGGAATATTGTTTTGTATCTTTGAGACTTAGTTTACCCGGTTGGATAACTTTGTGGATTGAACCTTGTGATTGGATTGAATTTTAGTAGCTTGTTGGATTTATTAATTTGTATTTCCTTATTGATTCAATGATATTGTGCTTTCTACGTGGTATTGTTAGATAGTATAATTGAATTGGATTAATTGAGTGGCGTGGTATCGCATTCATATCAAGAGGAAGCAAGTTGCATTAATTTAAGGGAAATTACATGCAGGTCCCAAGGAACCAAAAAATTACAAAAAAGTCCCTTGAAATCATCAAATTACACACAAGTCCCAAGGGACTTTTTTGATATTATTTGTATGGAAATGAAATCCAGGTTTTTAAATGTTGTTGTAAATACATGAATTTCCTGTTGTAAATACATGCATTTCCTGTTGTAAATGGCCAGGGACTTTTTTGATATTATTAGTATGGAAATAAAATCCAGGTTTTTAAATGTTGTTGTTAATACATGCATTTCCTGTTGTAAATACATGCATTTTCTATTGTAAATGACCTCTCTATGTTCAAAATTCAGGTATTTAAATGTTGTTGTAAATATAGGCATTTCCTGTTGTAAAGACATGCATTTTCTGTTGTAAATGGTCATATGTTTAAATGTTGTTGTAAATATATGCATTTCCTGTTGTAAATATATGCATTTCCTATTGTTAATACAAATAATATCAAAAAAGTCCCTGGGGACTTCTTTGTGATTTTGTGATTTCAAGGGAATTTTTTTGTAATTTGTTTTGTTCCTTGGGACCTGCGCGTAATTTTCCCTTAATTTAATCCTAATCACACACTAAGTGGTTTTAAACAATATCTCAAGAGGTAGTAGTTAGCTACGGTAGTAGGAGCTATTATTAATTGGGAATATTGGACTCAAGTGGTATCTTGAGGTTTTTTTTCATCTAAACTTGGTGAAAATTTACTCCTACATTTAATTGAACTATGATAGTCACTATTCCATTTCCAAGAGCATTCATACTCCATTCCATTTTATAAAGAAAATACCAGAAACATTAGTTAGCATTTGATTTAATTGCATTCTTATTTTAGTTTATTAATTTGAAAAGCTAAAATCAATTTTCCCCCTTGTTTTAATTGCATTTGCATACCATTTAGATTACTTAGGATTCAATAAAAGGCTCTTCAAGAGAGAGAACGATCCTAGGGTTGATCGTACGCAAGTCTTGGTTATTTTTTACTGTGGACCCTAAGGCTAAAGACAAAAAGGCCCTCATCAACCTAATTAATTTCAATTAACTTTTTCAACAACATAATTCAATTAATTCTATCTTATAAAAAGGAATGGAGGGAGTAAGTTACAAATACTTGATTTAGGGAGTAAGTTGTAATGGAGAATCTCATCTTTGTAATGTGAATCATTATTTGCAATCGTTATTGCCATTAAATTGAAACTTTTTGAGCATCCTTTCCTTCTCTGTTTCTTTTGCCAACACTTTCTTTCTCTCTTTGTTGTAAGTCTATATGCATTTATGAACACCTGCTGCTATTTTTATCATGATTATCAAATACAGACTGGACCAACCGGGTCAGCTCACAACCTGACGACCCGCCATGTAAGTGATCCAGTTAGGTCCCTTACCCGGGCAACCCAATGAGTTGCAAGGTTGCCATGTTGTCTTTTAATAAAAGTTAACATATTTTTTGTTGGGCACGAATTGTAGATGGCAATATTAGTTGAAGTAATGACAATTTTGATGTTAACGTCTATTATTTTGGTGATTAAGGATTGTAGGTATAAATATTTTGTTATCATTTATCTATTTTGATATTTTGTTAGGAAGAATATTTGATGATTATTGATTCTAGTGTTATTGGATGTTTGTATGACACTATGATGTCAATATGTCAAAGAAATTGTAAAGAATGTTGGAAAAGTATATGATTATTTTGTTATTGATTCAATGTATTGAATTGATATTTGTTAGTTATGCTTAGTTTTGATGATGTCTTATATTGATGTCATTATCTAGAGCAAAAAGTTTATATCATATACATTGACTAACTACTTTGTTTATTATAGGTTAGTCCAAATCAAATTATACAGAATGATCAAGGATGAAGTTTGAAGAAAGAAGAACTTGTTAAATATCATGAGAATATCAATATTCAATTCTCTATGATCAAATAGAAGTTAGAACGACTCAATTCGGAGTTAAAATAAGCAAGTTCAAGCTTCCGAGATGAATACTAATTTGTTGGAGGGTATTTATGTAATTTCCGCTCTTGAATATCAATATTCAAGTCTCCGTGATCAAATAGAAGCTGGAACGGCTCAATTCGGAGTTAAAACAAGAAAGTTCAAGCTTAGGATGAATGCGGAGTCTGTTGAAGGGCATTTATGTAATTTCGGGATGTTTTTCCGCCTACACAAGTGTCTTGCTCGAGCACAAAAGAATTCATGCTCGAGCATGGTCCATTTTTGCTCAAATCCGCTCTTGCTCGAGCATAAAACAATGCTTGCTCGAGCATCTTTCAGCGAGCAGAAAAATTCATGCTCGAGCAAGGTCGTGGTTCAGCCTCCTCATTCAGCTGCTTTTACGCGACCTTCCGCCAAATCGACGATATCTCCCAAACTAGGTATCGGATTGACGTAAAACTAGTGGCATATGAAACTAGACTCCCAATGCGTCCTTTTGATATAACATTAATCCCCAAAGGAGTTCATATGAGAGAGCTATGATTTTTGTAAGATGCAACAGAAATCACCGTCACAATCAGGAACAAGCTTCGGTGTTTTGAGCATAACTCACAAACGACAAATCCGATTGAGCTGAAATCGGTGGCATATGAAAGTAGACTCACAAGGATTTCTAGGAAGACTTGAACCAACCAAAACGGAGTTCGGAACAGGGAGATATGATCTTCGAAATTTGATGTTCAGTTCAGGATGTTGCAGAAAATGCTGATATGAACAACCTTCAATCTTTTGAGGTTAATGGACGAACTACAACTAGCTTGGAGCTGATTCTTGTTGAAATGGAAAGAATATTTGAAGAGCTTTCTGAAATGGAATGATTTGCTAAACTTGTATTTATTCAGAGTCAAATGCAACATGATTCAACAATCATGCCCGAGCAAGAATTAATTCTTGCCCGAGCAACATCAAGGCAGAAGCAAACGAGAATCAAGTATTGAATCATGCCCGAGCAAAGTATTCTAGCATGCCCGAGCAATCTAGAGGCAGAAGCAAAAGAAGGTCATTCAGAGAACCTTGCCCGAGCAAGAAGTATTTCTTGCCCGAGCAACATCGAGGCAGAAACAAAACTCAGCAAATCAGGAAGTCTTGCCCGAGCAGCAAAGAAGGCTTGCTCGAGCATCATGCTCGAGCAAAGGCAAAACGTTGCCCGAGCAGCACCTATCAATCTCATGTTCTCGCTTCTGTCTGAGTCTTGCCCGAGTAAGAAAATTGGTTTGCTCGAGCAACAGCGAGTGGAAGCACTTCTTAGTTCACAAAGAGTCAGCTTGCCCGAGCATGAAAAATATGATGCTCGAGCATCATGCCCAAGCAGGGAAAAGACTTGCCCGAGCATACCTGAGACAACGTTGATAAAGAATCTTGCCCGAGCAAGAATGGATTCCTACTCGAGCAAGATCGAAATCTCCATCTGCAATCTTTGTGTTAAATTCATCAGCAAACACAAATCATCTGCAACTTCAATATATCCTCTCCTACATCATTCAATATTACTAATCATCATTTTGAGTGATTTTCAGATGATTATAAGAAGAACCCAAAGACACCATTTATCAGTCAGTCAACAATTTCTCAGACAGCAAAGCTCATAGCAACAACGTCCAAGAATTCAGAAATGGTTGTTATCAATTGATTTCTACTTGCTATACTTCTCAATGCTATTAATCATGCTTGTTAGCAAGTTTCAGATGATCAACCATTGTTTGAATCTTGATGAGTATGAAGCACCGAAACCGACAATGAACAGAGCCGACACGATGAAGGAAGGCCCATACCGTCAAAAGCATCGAATATTATTTTAAGTCATCCTCCGGCCAGACCACACGAATGACAATCGTAAAGTGACTCCACCAAGCGAGACAATCAATAATGGCTAGGCGCGCATATGCTTAAACATCTTCAACGGACATATTCAAACATTCAAACGGGGTGATTCAAATCCTTCAACGGTCCTCAATCTTCAAGTAGTATAAATACTCGAAGGTTTGAATTCTTCAATGGCGGAACAAACATATACACAGACAAAGCATTCAAAGCGATCCATTTATAGTCTGTATATATTTTTAGATATTACTGAGCAATTAGTGAAAGAATTTCATAATCACCTATTCACCCCCCCTCTAGGTGATATTCCACCCTTCAATATTTGGTATTTGGATGGTATATAATGATAATTTAAATTATATGTCAATTTTTTATTCCCCACCGGTTTGGTTCCCAGGTTGACTCTAAGCTGACCCGCTACCTTGACCGATTAGAGACTAGTTTAGAGGTTGCTCTCTAATCATCTTTATTAATTCCTTCTCTCACTCTCCTACATGATTATTGTCGAGAGAATATCAATAGGACTAAGTTGGGAAAATTGGTAAACATGTGAAATAATAGAAATTTGGATTACATAATGTATGGTTTATAATTGGTTTTGTTAGCTATGCCTCGGAATGTACACAGTTATTTGTGGTATATGTAATAAAGTTGCGAGAAGACTGACAAATAATTTTTTCGTAAAATTATAAAGATACAACATCTCTCAAACGTGGGAGACTGACAAATAATTTATTCATTACACTCATATGGATCCCAATATATTTATGTGGGAGAAACATGTATCTACTGGTTGCTTCAAGTTGTTTTGGTCAAAGATACAGCAAGATTGAGGAACACGGTTTTTTCTTTAGACATACGATCAGCTAATATATGTTGGTAACGATGAAAAACATCATCAATGATAGCTTCTCCAAAGTGACTCACAAGAAGAGGTTCAATTTGCAGCTCTTACAAATTGTGCGCTTTTGTATCCATCACTATTATCATTGTGTTCCTCACCACATGCAGCCTTCCAACTTACTTCAAATACCTCCAAGCGATTCAAAGTGAATGAGCCTTCTTTTTCAATCTCTAATTGCAATTCAGATGAGGATGGATAGTATACAGGAATGTTGAATGAATCTATCTTATCCTCCTTTATGATTCCCTACACCACACACCAAAATAAATTCTTATGTCACAAATTTTGAAGAAAATTGTATGTTTAAAACTCTTAAGTGTGTGTAGTCAACAATGACTGTAATTCTTATTCTACTAGCTGGGGTCAGCTATATGGATAGCAGGGAACTGTTGTGCTTTGTCAATTATTAAATCTTTGGATATATTGCAAGAAACTATGTATATTGCGTACCTCCAAAACCATGTCATTGAGTGCCTCAACTAAAAGCTCCCAAACGTAGTAAGATTCATTGCTCGATGGGCCACAATTGCTTCTTCCAACGAGGGTTAGAACCATTTGACCTCCTTCAACTAGTTCTATAGCACGACATTTCAGAAACAATGAAAAATCTCTTTGAAATTGGTGGTAGTAAGAATTACGAACATCTAAAGGGCTTGTGCTTGCCATGCAAATATTGCCCTTATTGTTTTCTATACCTTTCGGAACCTATATGGGAATGAAATGATACAAATTAGAAAGAGGAGGAAGAAATTATGCCTAATATAAAAATAATTCTCGCAAAGTATTTGAAAGAAAGTGACTAATTAATATTACATACTTGAGACATCCAATGAAGACCGTAGGAGGAATGAACAAAATGCAGAGAACTAGTAGGAAGAATCCTTTCATAGAAAGAAGTTTGGAAGACCAATGATGTAGCATTTACCAATCCCACCAACAACTCGAGTGCTTAGGTTTTGTTTGAAGCATTCAAGAGACTTGAAAATGTTGTTAAAATCATTTCCAGGAAGATCGTTCAAGAAGATGATATATTCTGGAGATTCATGGTTTAGCTCTCTACAAAGCATCTCCACAGTCTCAATGAGTCCACAAGTCATAAACAAAGTGTTTGGTCGGAAGGAAGAGCAACCTAAGTCCGCAATTGCTAGGCTTTTAGGGAGCTTTCCATTGTAGATACTCCTTATTGCTTCATCTCTAATGGCCTTGGTCATGGACATCACCTTTTTTGCTGTTCAAATATATATTATCACTAAGTATATGTGATAGTTATATATTTTATGATAAAGGTAAAATTTGTCAAAACAGCTAGCTCGAGTCCTAAAGGGTTTGTTCTTTAATGGGCCCAGGCTTAAAAGGGCTTGGCTTGAAAAAGCCCAGGCCCAATTCCATAAAATAATTGTATTATTGAAATGCGTGCTCAAGGCCGGCCCACCGGCTTTCATGTATTTTTATTAAAATTTCAATTTTAAAATTATTTTAAAATATCTAAAATAAAATAATAAATCTCTAAAACTTAATAATTCAAATAATATATATGAATAAAATAAAGTGACTAACTATTGTCTAAACTTTAAAAACAAATACAAATCAAACTTCAAACACTAATAAACTATTGTCCCAACTCAAAAATAAAGAAAACAAAATAATTTACCTCCTTTTTTATGACATAAATAAAACTAATAGTTAAAAAGACAAAGAAAATATCATAGTTATTGCATATAAAAATACTTACCTGTGACTATGAAGTTTTCTTTGTTATAATATGCTTTAATTTAAAATTCAATTTGAGAAAGTCTTGAAAAGAAATTTAAGAAAAGTTAAGCTAAGATTATATTGTTTTAAGAAAAATACTATGGCCTTTTACTTTAAAAAGTTCAATTATCCTATGTGTAGAGTGACGGTATGGGAAGTGGCTAAAGCTAAATGGATTAACCTCAACCTAAACCTTTAAAGTTTGATCAGGGCACAAGTGTGTAAACTAGAGTAGTGAAAAAAATAATAATAATTTCTAAGTAAGAGGTGTTGCATAACAAGAGTGAGAACTGTTATTTCAATGAATAAAAAATAGGCGGACTGGCCCTTGGCCCTAACAGACTAGCCCCTTTATTTTTTAGCAGTAACGAGCTAACTCGTTTGAGACCGAGTTCCTTTTACACCCCATAAAGTACAAGTTTGACAGCTCTACCTATATATACACACACACACATACCTGTAACAAGGAATTGTTGGCATAACTTGCTTCTCCAATGCCTCCATTCATGTGCAACACTGAAGCCACATCCATTCTCAAACTTATATTTATATGAATATATATGATACCTACTCGTAGAACCAAATATTTTTTAGTCACAACACCAATAGGGGTGGAGAAATATATTAGGGGAGTGGTGATTGACAGTCCCAAAAAGGAGTGGCTCTTATTAGCTGGTTGCTTCCCGTTGTCAATGGATCTCCGCCTTCTGCGGTAGGAGCATCATGTAATACCCTAAAAATCGTATTTATGATAAGTATCATAAATTAGTAAATAATACCTATTGGATATAGGTGAATACGTGGTTTCAAATAATAAGTAATAATTATCTTATTTTCTAAGGTAATTACTATGAAAATCAGAAAAGAAAAAGTGTTAAAATCCATGAAAAATGTATTTTATAAGGCATAAAATGGCCTGAAAATATTATGATAAATCCCTAGAGGCAATAAAATATTTGCTAAAAATTAGAAAGTATGTTGTCTCTAATTTTAGGAATTTTTGGGATTATTTCCTTGGAAAATAGAGAAGAATAAATATAATATTATTAAAAGCACTTTTTGGCCCCATGATTTTTAATATTTTACATGGGATATAAAATACCAATGTCAAGTAAAATAGTTGTGAGATAATAATTAATCCTAATTATGAAAATTATTAACAATTAGTAAGTGGCTAATTAAGTAATTAGTGGCTAATTGTTTAGATTAAGATATAAGTAAATTAATTAGTAAATAATTAAATTAAGGAGAGAAATTCGAAATTATTAAATAAATAATAAATAAATAAATGAAAAGTAGTGTGAAAAGGGTAATGGCTATTTCAAATAATATCTAGATATTTGGAATTTAATAATAATATATCTCGGTAAAGAGCCAACGGGACATTTGAGAATGGATAGAAATTAAATCCTACACCAAAATATAGGGATTTAGCCTAAGTCATCTGGACTTTTTATAAACCAGTGAATTTCTACCTCGGAGTGGACTATCTCAGAAGTCATTTCTGAAACCAAATGAGTCATTAAGATACAGGATAAATCAGGGAAGGGCAGATAGTACAAACGAGAACCTATAGAAAACAAAATAGTTGTGAAAAACCAGGGATTAGGTTTCTTAGGTCGGGACATATTAGAACAAAGCGAATTTTTGTCCAAAAGTTTGGTTCTACCTAAGTCATTTCCAGAATCGGCGCGTTTATCCGAAAATCTTGCAGACCACGGAATACCCTTAATAGGATCAAAAATTTAGTTAACCCAAGTAGTTTTGAAGAGAAAGAATAAAACTTCAGTGCCTTGCTATCAGATTTTTAAGATTTTCCAAGATAACGCGATTCGAACACCGAACAGGGAACTTTATCGGTACCGGCTGAAGATGACATCATGCATGACATCAATTCCTTGACTTTTGTTCCAAGGAGGTCGGCCAAGAGAGAGGGAGGGCCAAGATCAAGCCATTTGTCCCAAGTGCGATCCGACGGCTCAAAATCAATCTGATAAAGTTTGAATTAATCACCGAAATGCCATTCCCTTCTTCTATAAATAGGAAGCACCTCTCCTTCTCATTTCCCACACCAAATTTCGAATCCTAGAGAGAGGTTAGAGAGAAGGAAGAGCCCGGAGAAAGTCTAGCGGAGCCCTGGGTAAGTTCTTCGGTCCCTAGTCTTTAGTTTCGGTAGTTCTTTCGGTAGATATAGTAGAAGTGCTAGATTTATCTTTAAATTTCCCAAATAGTCTAGATATCATGTTTAGGGGTAGATATGATATTTATTTTGAAAATATATTTGGAAAAGAGATATGTCAAAATTCTGGAGAGATAGGGTCAAAATAGCGAAGCTCTGGCGAAATTCCGCCGATTAGGGGTTCAGGGGCAAAATGATAATTTATACCTAAAATGCCTGTTATGCTGCTAGATATTGATAAATATTATCCTTATAGGATATCTGAGATAATCGTACCGCTGTCGTACCGTTGTTGTACCGCTGTCGTGCCGCTGTTTCACCCGCTGTCAAAAAGTACCGTTTTCCGAAAAAGTACCGTTATACCACCGACGAAGGTACGTTCGCGTACTGTAACACTAACTCTGATGCTTATTGTATTCTTATATGTGATAGACGACTATACAAGCGATTTGTATAGATAACTTTACATGCGATGTGTATTGTTAGCATAGATAACTTTACATGAGATGTGTACTGTTGTTATATTAATCTTGCATCTGCTATGTACTTATGTGTTGATTAATACTATGATGTCATCCATATGTTGTTTATATAAGTATGAGGTTAACCGTTACCTGAGGTCCGATGTGCATTTGGACCTCAGCTTCTAAAATAGCTTCAGGGTCGGGAGGATCGAGAGTCGAAGATAAGGGCAAAGCAAAGACGCATAGGGACTCGGTGAAGACTTTTCCCTACGCTATTTACTTTTGAAAACTCTCGGTCATTGTACCGCTTTTGTAATCAACCGGACTTACGGCATTTTAAATATATGTATCAGTTACTCAATCGCTCCGATGCTCTACTCTGATGAAAAAAAAAATATACTGCTTTTGAAAATGAGATGTTACACATCACATATGAGGCAATTTTTAAACCTACGATCCTTTGTTTCTAGGTCTCATGTCCACATTTCCTGATATAAATTAAACCTTTAATGTTAAGTTACAAAAACAAAAAAGATTGCATATTTTTCTCCATTTTAAGGTTTATCTTATTTATAATAATTAAAAATTAACTAAAAATGAAAAAAAAAATTATATAGTTTATTGGAGTAAAGGTTATCTAGCACTCGGTCACTCACTTATACATTGAAAATTCATAATTAAACAAGTAGTTATTTTAGTTCAATTAGATAGATGAAACCTACATTCCATACTCTATGGTTAATTTGTTATTTACACTAGATTACTTACGAACTAAATATAAGCTCCACGTAGAGATTGACCTAGGTTAGTTTCCTTGTAGTGCATTTAGCTTAGTTTTATTTGATAGCCTCATGACAAAGGCTCTACACCCAAACATCATACATATAGATAATTTAGTCTATCGCTAACTAGTGCGCATTCATATTTAAATGAATAATTAATTGGCACACATTGACATGGCAACTAATCTCATGCATGACAACTTAGATGTTCTCATGCACACTCAGTATAATGACACAAACAAACATGCAACAAATCACACAATCAGCACCTTTCAGGATCAACTCATGGACATGAGTGCAAATTTCCAGCATGAATTTCAGTGCTCATTTGGTCCTGCCCAATCTTTAAAAAGTCATAACTTTGAATCTACACATCCAATTAATGTGTTCTTGTGCTTATTATAAAGCTTGATTAATTTTCACCAAATTGCATTTTCAGAAGAGGTTGTTAGCGCAGGTTTTAGCCAACATAAACATCACTGCTCCAATTTATAAACTTCCACCTTTTCAATAAAATGGGTCTTTTGATGTACTGGAAATTTTATAACTTTACAAACATCTAATTAATGATCATTTAGATATCTCTAATCATAATTTTAGCCATATAAAACAGAAATCATGAATCATTTTAGAGCCTCAAACATTTATCAATCAAGCCTACATTTCACTCACTCACTCACGCACAAACAAATATATACTTTCTTTAATTATATTCAAGCTTGATCAATTGGACAACACCTATATATAACAAGGTTCTGAAATTCCCCAGCTTTACATTTGTCCTTAAAATCATCATTTTAACTTCTCCAACTATAATATTGTCATCTAAAACAATCACTTAACAATTTAAGATATAAAACATGACTTTAAATCAGTTTCTAAGATCCAAATTCACTCTTTATTATCTTATTATAATAGGTTCATTGTAACTGCCCAAGTATTCTTTTTAAAACTAAAAAATTTCCAGCTTCTTACTATCATTACAATTAACCTATCCTAAAACTTAAAATCATACCCCAATTGCTTAGAATTCTCATTTATAATAATACTTGCATCCCACACATAGGAATCATGTAAATACTCCTAAATAATCATAATAAGACTCCAAACAGTGGCCTTAACAACATCTGAAACTTTTCAGCTTCATTAACTTCTTTTGCTGACAATATTGAAATTTGATGCTTTAATACCTGGAAACAGCAAGGTTTCCCTTCAATTTGAAGCTTCTTAATTTCAGTTTTCATGAAAGCTATCCTTCCATAATCAAAACAACCTAAATCATTTTATATAACTAACATAGGAACACTCTCTTGCAGATTTTCAGACAGCCCCTTTTTTATGTAAATCTTAAAATTATCTCCAGCAACTTTTCCTCAAACAATGAAGCCCATAAATAAAACTCCCAGGGCTTGTCACACAGATACACATGCACACAATTATGACCTGCACTTATTTAGTGCTCAAATAAATTCTAACATCCAAGAGAACTATTTTGAACAGCAGCATCTTGAAGATTATTCTAGGTTGGAAATATCATCTTTCATAGCTTTTAATGCCTTTAATTTTCCAGCGGCTAGTATATCTTTTGTATCAAACTCTTTTATCCATATATACTTCCTCTTATCTTTTCATTAAAGAAACCAGTATAAACTTCAACAAAACAGGGCTCAGAAGAAAAGCTTAAAAATTCACGATCACTTTAATCACTTAAATAATATTCCTAAGAGAAAACCGAATGTACTTCTCCGAGATCAAGAAACTGAAACCAACCAGCCTTTAAGACTGTGTGTGCATTATTATTTAAGAGTCATTCAAGAAGCCTTTAAAACATCATTTGATAAGCAGGGGTGGACACAGGTGGGGGGCGAGGGGTGGCCCCCGCCCCCCCTAAAATTTTACAAAAAAATAATAATAACTGAGCATTCTGGTTGGTTTGCTTTCATATACATATGTATATTAACTGAGCATCCTACCATTCAAGCAAAAAATTCCCATCATATATATTTTTAAAAAAATTAAGGATGAGATGGGCCCACCTTTAATATTATCCCCAACCCCACTTATTTTTGCTCAAAATGAATAGCCTCTTCTTCCTTTCGCTGGGCTGCTTGTTTGTCTTTTTTTTCAACAGCTTATGACAAATTTTGAGGATCAATAAAGTACTCAAAATCACTTCTTTTTATTAAATTTTCTTTATGAAATTTCTTATACATGTGTTTATCTTTCTAATGATACTACTTTTATACTGATTAGAGAATATTTTAGGGTGAAGATTTTGGGCAAGTTTTGAGTTTTGTTAAAATATGGCTATCGGAATATAGATAATGACTAATAGTTAATTTTAATCGGTTTATTTTTGTTATGAATAATAGTTTTAAAATCATATTGGTTATGAAATAATTCATGCTCTTTGTAGGTGATTATTACGGATTTAATTATAGATGAGTTTAACAATATGAAAACACGTAGAGTAATAGTCAAATGAAGTAATCTTAATTTATATAATAGATTTCTTTCAATTTTTTATATATTAGATCTGTATCATATTTCAAGTACTTGTATTTATGATGTAAGATTTTTTATTTTCGCCCCCCGTCAGTCATACCCCAGCGGCTAGTATATCTTTTGTATCAAACTCTTTTATCCATATATACTTCCTCTTATCTTTTCATTAAAGAAACCAGTATAAACTTCAACAAAACAGGGCTCAGAAGAAAAGCTTAAAAATTCACGATCACTTTAATCACTTAAATAATATTCCTAAGTGAAAACCGAATGTACTTCTCCGAGATCAAGAAACTGAAACCAACCAGCCTTTAAGACTGTGTGTGCATTATTATTTAAGAGTCATTCAAGAAGCCTTTAAAACATCATTTGATAAGCTTATAACAATTTTTACATCTAAGAATCCGAACTGCAATCGCTCATAGTCCTAGTATCCAAGACGTTTTTTCACACTTAATGTAGAGTTCAAATACACCCTTCCAAAGATAGAACCTCTGTCTTAAATTCCTCATAACCAAAACCATAACAATCATGCAATATTCAACGTGCATGTGAAGAAACCATAACCACAAGCTCTGATCTATCAACTAGGCATGATTTCTATGGTTAGATCACTTCATTCATCATTTTCTCCCTCTAGCTCACAACTTTTAGCAACAATCCATCAACAAACTTCATGCTAGATGGAAGACATGACGATAGAATGATGTTTAGGGGACTTACCTCACTCAGAATCTAAACTTGCATGTGAGTTTCCTTCTTCCTTCCTTCCTCTTCTTTTCTACGAAGTCCTCTGGTCCTTCTCGCCTATCTCTCTCTCTCTCTCGCTCGCGCGCACCCTGCCTCACTATTTCTGGTTTTGGGCCGGAAATGAGGAGATGAGGAAGAGCTGATGGTGTATTTAATGAAATAAAAATGAATTATTTATTCACTTGAACGTGTGACACTCAACCCACGAGTTTTGGGGAAAATGATAAAAAATAGTTCCACATAAATTTCAAAATCCTATAACAACAATAATAATCAGACTAATAAGAACAATAAAGCAATTGACAACTCATTTTTATTGAAAAATTATGAGATTTTAAAATTTAAATGGTATTTATTTAAGATTTTCACTTAATTTTGTGTGTGTTTTTCTTTTATTTTCCTTAATCCAATTTGTAAATATGAAACCTTACCCTCTTTTTTTTGGTATGTTAAATTTTAGGAAAGGAGTTGGGCTCACCCACAGTCCAAGGGTAAAGTGTTTGGAGCCCAGTCCACAACATTGTTGCTGCTGCTTCGTAGACCCCTAGGATGACTCCCCCAGCGCCTTGACCAACTCCAGGATCGAACTCCCTCTCTTTAGGTGAGAAAGTCCGACCCCTTCGCCACAAACCTTACCCTCTTGGATCAGGTGGTGAACATCCCACACTCCTCAAATTGGGCTTGAATTGGTCCAACTAGGTTTTTGGACTTAACCACTGAATAAATTCCAAAAATTACTTTACCCAATCTTTTTGTAAGAATTTTCTTCCTTAATTATTTTCTTTAACCCATAAAAATTACAAGACACAGAGAAGAGGAAGTGGTGCCAAACTAAACATAAACACGCCACCTTAATGCTTCTGCCGCAAGGGAGAAATTAATTCATGGTAGGAAGTTGCTAGCAAGAGCCAAGAGTCACTTTTTTCATCATTAAATCTATACCTCTAAATTTTTCTAGCAAACCGCTTTATAGAGAACTTGATTTCGATCGAGTGAGGTACATTTGTCAAAGCATAAATCCGACAATTGACATGGCTCAAGTTTTTCACATGAATGGAGGCACTGGAAAAACAGGTTACGCAAATAATTCCTTGTTACAGGTACATATGTATCTTGCTTCATCAAATCATTTCTAACATTCCAATCGCGTGCTCTTTTACATGAAGGTGTAAGAAAATTCACAATACTACTACATGTACTTACTTAAAACACAAAAAATTATAATGGACAGAAAAAGGTGCCTTTTTTAACAAAGCCGGTAAGAGAGAGGAAGCCATAACCAGATTCTATAGAGAAAACCACTCTCGAAGCTCAGCAATAGCAGACTTGGAGACCTAATGGCCTGGGTTGTTCCTCTGGACCAAACTCATTGTTTGTGACTTGTGAACTGATCGAAACTGTGGCGATGAAACTGTGGAGACCTAAACCATGAATCTCCAGAATATATAATCTTCTTGAATGATCTCCCTGACAACGATTTTAACAACATCTTCAAGTCTCTTGAATGCTTCAAGGAAAAGCTAAGTGATCAATGCTACATCACTGGGGTTCCAAGTTCTTCCTATGGTAGAATTCTTCCTACTAGTTCATTGCATTTTGTTCATTCCTCCTGCAGTCTTCATTGGTTATTTCAAGTATGGATACCTAATCTCTCTCTCTCTCTCTCCAAGATTATTCAGTATGTTTTTCTTCCAGCTAAGATTATTGAGGTTTTAATTATACTACTACTTCTTCTTGATGCCTAATATAGGAGATATTTGGCGAGTTAATCATGGTCTTAAATATAATATTTATTTTTTTATATTTGTCAATCTTTTTCTAATTTACTCTTGTTGATTCTCTCTCAATAATAATCAAGGAGGAGATGAAATGAATGAATTAAAAAAGATGACAAGAGTGTTTTATAAAATACATGTTATTTTAACTAACTTAACCAATTTTTTTAATATAATCAAATTAGGTATATATGTCTTATATTAAAGGGTTAAGGTATAGATTGACCAACAAAGTGTTATGCTAGGAGCACTAGGCACAGTAATGTTTTGAAGGGAACAAAAATACCAATGAATAATTTAAAAAATATGAAAATAGCACAATCCCTGTTTTGATCTATTCACAGAAGTTTGAAATTCGTCATTGGTATTTTTGCTCCCTTTCAATTGTTCATTGGTATTTTTGCTCCCTTCAAAACATTTATGTGCCCGGTACTCCTAGCGTAACACTTTGTTGGCCAATTTACACCTTCACCCTATATTAATTAGCTATTGGAGGGAGTATATTGTCAATATCTGTAAGTTAAATAAAGCGTGGTTCAATAGTTAGTGAGATTATCAATATATTGCATGGACCGCCAAACCTTCTCTCTTTCTTGGGTTCACATTCCATACTCATCCTTTGAATGAGCATGTAGTGCTCATCTCTTTAATTTTTGGGTGGAAACATTTTTTAATTTTTTTTTTTTAAAAAATATCTATTTTTTTTTATTTAGAATATATTGTATGTTGCACCATGAAATATTGTTTGCACTCAATATTTCAAATTAATTAATTTATAGTCATAGATTCAAAAATATTTTTCCAATAGCACATAATATCTAAAATATTTTTCAACACCTAATATCTTTAATTAATTAATTTTTAGTGTATGAAGTATTTTTTTCAAAAAAATAATAAAAACCCCTTTTATTCGGAGATGAGCACTACATGCTATCTTTTGGATCAACATATAACGTGAATTCCCCTTTGTTCCTCTTTCCCTCCAATCGATAAAATTAAAATAATATAAAATCCACTGAAGGCCTTATTTGTGATCACAACTTGGTGAATTAAAACCAAGGTGTCAGTGATAGTGACGTGGTAGTTGTTCTAGGCTTCTAGAGTGACGCCACTCTCTATTTTAGAAGTTTAGCGTATTCTAGTTTAGGATCACTTGACATCTCCTCGCCTCATGTTTCAGTTTTCAATTTTGAATTCAAGGGTTTTGTATGTTGACTGTGATTTCTGATCCGCATATACCACCTAACCTTCACCCTTTCTTAGGCTTCTATCTGTTTTACCGTTGCAATAATCTTTCGAGTAGGGTATTAGGCACGGCCTTGCCCTACCCAGCTCAACCCATGCACACCCCTAGAATTTAATCAAGAATATGTATATGGCATAGGTATATAGTCTAAAATTAGTTTCCTTCTATGTAAATGGACTTTATACTTTGTTTTATCTTTTATTATATTGACGAAAAAAAATTATATATATACACACACACATAATGATTATTAAAATTGTATTTCTTGGAAAAAAAAAATTCTTGAACATTTCCGTCCCCATCAAAACTAATTGATGTTTCTTCATTCCTGTAGGTTCCTGAGGGTGTAGATAACATCAATATGGGCAACATTTATGTTGCAAAAACCAGCCCTTTAAATGTCCAAAAGGCATACTACATCCAATTTCAAAGAAGTTTCTCATTATTTCTCAAGTGTCGTGCTAAAGAACTCGTTGAAGGTGGTCGTATGGTTCTTACACTCAACGTAAGAAGTAGAGGTACTGACCTATCAAGCCATGAATGTTGCTACATTTGGGAGCTTTTAGCTAAGGCATTCAATGACATAGTTTTGGGGATACGTATAAATATTTTTTCATTTGCCTATATGTTCCTCCAGTCATAAATATAGAAGTTAAATAACCAACTAATTTATGGAGACTATGAAAATTAGTTGACTTGGTTATGTGTGAAAAATATGTGTTGGTTTTCTTAACATATCTTTTTAACCATTTGCAATGAAAACTGCCTTTAAGAAAACCCTTCTCTAATATGGAAATAAAAAAGGATTATTGGGGTAGAAAATTATAAATTTAATTAGCTGACAAAGTCATTTAGTGTGTTACATTTAAGACCAAGACAAAATATTTCAATTAACACCTATTTTTAGAATTGGAGATGGTATATTTTGAAACATACAATTTTCTTCGGAATACTTGCAAAACAATTCATGATAGTTGGTGAGTTATATGTAGGGAATCATTAAAGAAGATCAGATAGATTCATTCAACATTCCTGTCTACTATCCATCCCCATCTGAATTGGAATTAGACATAGTAAAAGAAGGCTCATTCATTTTGAATCACTTGGAGTTATTTGTAGGGTCATATATATCTATAATACATTGGCAATGTGTATTAATAAAGCATCTATCGGTTTTCATTTCGTTGAGATTGTGTATGTTTGATTTTAACATATAAAATTAAAAATATATTAATTTAATTGGTATTGTTAAGATACTGTGATTCTCACTATTTGTTGCTTGAACTATGATTAGAATAGTTGTAATCTTAAATTAATATATTTTTCATTTTATATGTTAAAATATGTGAGATAGCATGCGGAAAAAATTGCTTATGAATTGTCCTATATACTTTTTCTTTTTCTTTTTTGAGAAAAAAGAAAGAAAGATGAAGCTGACATATATATGCTATCCTTACCTGAAAAAATGAGGCAGGTAATGAGAAAGTGTTAGGTAGTTCTCCCTCATTGGATTTGGAGGATTTTTTATAAGTATTTATTTTTTTAATAAATTAGGTGTAGATTTTAGAATATAGTTGCATATATCTATGAATTGCTATGCGCCTATGCCTATTTAATTTATCTTTTATACAGTTCCTTCTTATTGATTTGAGGGTGTCCTTAAGCCTTGGGGTTAGATATAAAATTGAGACCGGATCCAAGCGAAAAGCCACTATTAGATATTTGTCTATATTTAATGGTTTTTAACTGTTAAATATCTAAGTGTAAAATATTTATATTTGAAGGGTTTTAACAATACTTAACGGTTTTTAATTGTTAAATATCTAAGTGTAAAATATTTATATTTGAAGGGTTTTAACTGTTAAATATAAGGCTCTATATTTCACGGTCTTTTAGATACCACTGTTATTTATAGGGTCATATATTTATTTGATGGTATTTTGTCAGCGATGTTAAATATATGCCAAACAATATTCAACGGTTATTTATTAAAAACCATTAAGCATATGATACCAAATATAAGTTCAGTTTTGGTCAAAAGTGTTTATTTGACAGTTGTAAATAAATAACTATTAAATATGTGAATATACTTAATGAACGCTTAAAACAACTATTATATATACTACAATATATGATATTTATTAGCAAATAACCTGAAGTATTGGTCACAAATTATTTTAAAAAAATTGGGGTTCATTTTCGTTAACCCCCATACATTACATGTACAAATACTACCTGTACATATACAAAAACCACAATAATGGTCCATTCTCGTAATCAAAACAGAAATATAAACTATTAGAAACCAAAAGACATATCTAAATTAAACTAAAACCAAAACCAATTAGCTAGCTATTTCAGTCATTTGCAGCAACCCACTGCCAATAGACAGTCATTGTCAACTCTTCTATAACTTCTTCAATTTTCTTGGGTGAGTATTGTTCTCACACACACACACACACCACAGACTATATCCTTCATAAACTTCATGACACAGTACCTACAATAAGAGCTCTTATTTGGTTGTCGCAGACACTTAAAAAACAAATGAAATGTATCAATCTAATAAATTAACCAACTTTGACAAGTCTAGCTAACACAAAATGGTAAATATTAGTGAATTACCACTACTCTCTTCTATTTGTAAGCATACGCAATGTCTTTGCCATGTAACGCGGGCAGCCGAGGCCTTTGTATGTGGTGCAATAATAAACAACTCTCGATAAGATCACAATAAGAAATTAAAGTATCAAATTTATAATAAACTCTTAATGGACAATAAGAAATTAAAGTACCAAATTTAAATTCATTAACTTATTGAAAACCTTGACCATCTATGGTTGATTGTCCGCATCCCTATAAACCAAATCAAAGTACCAAATCATTTTCTTGAAGGGATTTAGCATGATGAGGTGTCAATGACCCCTAAGTATAATAAACATAATGAGAACAAAACTACTTAATTAAAAAACAATTTAATGAAGTAGATACTTACTCTTAGCAGTACGGCACCCAGAAAAAACTATCCTTCTTCTTTGGAGCCCCTCTAATGGCCATGTCCGCCAGTTCCCTCGCTTTTTGCTGCATACCTGAGGTAGCTAATGAATTTGTCAGATTTCACAACTTGACCTTTCTTGTTCCATCTCACATTAAGTTTCCTCCCGTTTGTCTTTTCATTTTGAACCTCCTTCATCACAACAAGACCTTTCCTGAGTGTTCTTTCCTCTTGCGCTATAAGTTGTACGTCATCATCCTGTTGTGCACTAGAGGGGTTGGTGGAGGGATCAAGACCCTCAGTACTTTAGCCACTATCTATATCGGATGCTGACATATTTACCTATTACAAATAGAAGAAATATTAAACCATTGTATTATAATTTCCATAAAGTTTCCTTGAACAAGCATAAATCACAATTGATTCAAACAAACTTTTAAACTCCTAGGTTTAAAACAAACTCAACCCTTAGCTTTTCAATGAACTTTGAAAAATCATAACTTAATATAGGGAACTTAAAATGAAGCTGTTCAACTCTTTGTTTAAAAATGTTTTAATCCTCTACAATGGAAAAATAACATTCAGAATCAAATCATAAGCATAGGTCCAAAATTCTAGTGTGAACACTAACTGCTAATTGGAAATCAGTATACTAGCCAAAAAATACGGTGTAATGGAAAGGGAGTTACTAACTTCAATTCTGGTGTTACCTTAGAACATCTTAGAACACTTAAACTTTTTTTTACTTATGTTTTTCATACTTAAATATAATCCCCTGCTTATACATTAATCTATTTCAGAAAAGGATAATCAAACTTCACCATTAATAGCTCAACTTCAAATTTTACATCATTCTCCTTTCAGCCATCTTTACAACAACAACAACAAATCTCTTAGCCTTGGTATTTAGGTGTTTAAGCATGTTAAAATCACTTAAGATACTCAGTTTGAATTTGAAAGTTTCAAATTGTGAGTTCTAATCAATCTTTACTCCCCAAAATTTGAAGCCCCCATGATCTTAGCATCATAAACCTTAACTGTCCAAATTCATTGCTTTAATCATACGAACTTCATTTATGAATTGAAATCATACAAAACTCAACATCACATAACTGAAAAATGAGATGGACAACCATTTCCTACTTAGTTTCGAACTCAAATCTTCAGTTTCAAAGAACTCTAAAACCAGATCCCATCCAACAAGCATAGAGCATCAATTTTGCATTATTAACTCAGTAAAAATTTCTTATTTTTATGTGAATCAACACAACAATTAAAGTGCAATTTGCTTCTTGTTAGCAAGCTAACGAGGGATTATTTGTGCTCGGTAGAGACATGTGTGTGATACAAAACTTGCATACGAGGAACATGATTGTAGCCTGTAGAATACGTGATGGACTCTATCTTCTGGAAAAGGGCCAACCAAATAAGACCTTTCATATGCGGCAAAGCTAGACAGCATAAATTTGGCACCAAAGACATGTGCGCCCGTTTGAGGAGAAGCTTAAAAGCATAAACTTACCTTACAATTCTTTTAAATCAATTCATTGTGATTTTTGCATAAGAACCAAATAGACTAGACTCAGTTTTTCAATTAGTTCGATCAAAACTTCTTCTTCTTTTGAATTGATACATTGTGACATTTGTGGTAGTTTTCATACATTATCTTTGAGTGGTGCACACTATTTTTTAACCATTATGGATGATTATAGCAAGGGAACGTGAGCCTATCTGATGAAACACAAATCAGACGGAGCAAAGTACTTGATCGACTTTTTAAACATGGTGGAAACACAATTCCACAAATGAGTCCAACGAATTAGAGCAAATCATGGCCTTAAATTCAAACCTGAGTGCATGATGCAATATTATTCCGATAAAGGAATTCTGTTACAGAATAGTTTCCCTTACATGCCACAACAAAATGAGGTCGTGAAACGAAAACATTGACACATACTCAAAGTTGCTCGAGCATTACATTTTCAAGTGATCTTACAGATTAAGTTTTGGGATGAAGCATACTCACAACAATGATTCTAATCAATTCACTAACATCCTACACTCTGGGACACAGGACACCATATACTTGGCAAACGATCTAAGTATCATCACTTGAAGGTCTTTGGTTGTTTGGTCTACGCTCATAACAAAAACAGGACAAATAAATTTGATGAGAGAGTTCGGCCTTATGTTTTCTTGGGATACCCCACTAGCCAGAAAGGATATTATGTATATGACATTCAATGACAAACAGATACATGTTACATGTGGTGTTTTGTTTCTTGAATATCACTTTCTGTATGGCACACAAGAGCACTGTGGTGAATCATTACCAAGCAAACCTTATTATTGCCCAGTCATTTATGATGATGAAGCTATTTGGTTAGATTGTACTAAGAATGACACCAATAATTTTCCCTTATAACTCAAGGGAGTGTAATCAGCCGCATGATAATGAGATCAGCCAAGAAGAAACACAATTACCTATTTTAGAAGATCCATAATAGCCTCAACAAATTAAAGTACGTGTGAGAGGCATGTACCCCAGCACTTGCATAGTTATAATGTCAATTTACCGTAGTCATTAACCCATGCGGATCCACCCCTTCTTTCAAGCAACTGGGTCAAGTATCCTTTATCACGCTATGATTCGAATAAGAAACTTTATGCCTCACATAAAGCTTTTTTTTTTTGGCTAGCGAGTCATATGATGAGCCAAAGACCTTTCAACATGTATGTAAAAATGCTCATTGGCGTGAGGCTAAGCAAAAAGAAATACAGACATGAATATTCCTTCGATAAATTTTTAATATACCAGTATACGTCAGGCATCATCATATGTCTGAGTATTTTATATCAGTTACTCGTTGTTAAACTCGTTGTTCAAATTTTTATTACATGCTCTCTGTTTCCGTAAAACGCTAAGCTGTAGCACCTCAAACTCTGATGAATTTTTATAAAACCACGTGTCACCAGCACGATTTATGCCACGAAAATTGGGGTGTTACACCTTGCTTCTTTCCTTGATAGTTCCTTGGTGAGCTTGGGCAAATATCAAATCCTATAATTTTATACATATTTAAGGATAGGTTAATACTTTTACCATTCAAAACTCATAAATTTTAACTTAAATTATTTGCCTTTGAAAATCCTAGCTTTATACCAACTCTATCCTCAGTTTTTCAATGAAATTTGAAAAATCACAACTTAATCTAAAAAACTCAAAATGAAGTGGTTCAAATCTCTATATAAAGCTCTTTTATTTCTCTATAACGGAGAAATAACATTCATTATCAACTCATGGAAACGAGTCCAAAATTCCAGCATGAATTTCACTGCTCATTTGGAAAAATAGGATTTTTCAAGTTTTCCTAGCCAATCTTTAAAAATTCGTAATTTTCAATCTACACATCCAACTAATGTGTTTTGGGGCTTATTATAAAGCTTGATTAATGTCCACCAAATTACATGGTCAGAAGAGGATGTTTGTGCAACTATGAATCGTTTTAGAGCCTCAAACATTTATCCAATCAAGCCTTGATTTCACTCACTCACGCACAAACAAATATATACTTTCTTTATATTCAAGCTTGATCAATTGGACAACACCTCTAACTAGGTTCTAAAATTCCCCAGCTCTACATTTGTCCTTAAAATCATCATTTTAACTTCTCCAACTATAATATAGTCATCTAAAACAATCACTTCACAACTAAAGATATAAAAGATGACTTTAAATCAGTTTCTAAGATCCAAATTCACTCTTTATTATCTTGTTATAATAGCTTCATTGTAACCGCCCAAGTATTCTTTTTAAACCTAAAAATTTCCAGCTTCTTACTATCATTACAAACCTCATCCTAAAACTTAAAATCATACCCCAATTGCTTAGAATTCTCATTTATAACAGTACTTGCATCCCACACATAGGAATCATGTAAACACTCCTAAATAATCATAATAAGAATCCAAACAGTGATCTTAAAAACATCTGAAACTTTTTAACTTCATTAACTACTTTTGCTGATAATATTGAAATTTGATGCTTTAATACTTGAAAACAGCAAGGTTAGCCTTCAATTTAAAGCTTCTTAATTTCAGTTTTCATGATAGCTATCCTCCCATAATCAAAACAACCTAAATCATCTTAGATAACTAACATAGGAACACTTCCTCTTGCAGATTTTCAGACAGCGCGCCCCATTTTTAGTAAATCTAAAAATTATCTCCAGCAACTTTTACTCAAACAATGAAGCCCATAAATAAAACTCCCATGGCTTGTCACACACAGGTACACATGCACACACTTATGACCTGCACATATTTAGTGCTCAAATAAATTCTAACATCCAAGAGAATTATTTTGAACAGAAGCATCTTGAAGATTATTCTAAGGTGGAAATATCATCTTTCATAGCTTTTAATGCCTTTAGTTTTCCAGCGGCTAGTATATCTTTTGTATCAAACTGTTTTATCGATCTATACTTCCTCTTATCTTTTCATTAAAGAAACCAGTATAAACTTCAACAAAACAGGGCTCAGAAGAAAACCGAAAGTACTTCTCCGAGATCAAGAAACTGAAACCACTGAAACCAACCCCCCCCCCCCCCCCGGGGGGGGGGGGGGGGGTGGCCAACAAGCCTTTAAAACAACATTTGATAAGCTTATAACAATAAATCTAAGAATCCGAACTGCTCAACCTCACAAGTCAGCAGACACCCGCACATAAATATATTGCTTATAATCCTAGTATCCAAGCGTTTTTTAACACTTAATGTAGAGTTCAAATACACCCTTCCAAAGATAGAACCTCTGTCTTCAATTCCTCATAACCAAAACCACAACAATCTTGCAATATTCAACGTGCATGTGAAGAAATCATAACCACAAGCTCCGATCTATCAACTAGGCATGATTTCTATGGTTATATCACTTCATTCATCTTTTTCTCCCTATAGCTCACAACTTTTAGCAACAATCCATCAACAAACTTCATACTAGATGGAAGAAATGACGATAGAATGATGTTTAGGGGACATACCTCACTCAGAATCTAAACTTGCATGTGAGTTTCTTTCTTTCTTCCTTCCTCTTCTTTTCTCCGAAGTACTCTGGTCCTTCTCGCCTCTCTCTCTCTCTCTCTATTTCTGGTTTTGGGTCGGAAATGAGGAGATGATGAAGAGCTGATGATGTATTTAATGAAATAAAAATGAATTATTTATTCACTTGATCGCAGGACACTTAACCCATTAGTTTTGGGAAACCATAAAAAAATACTATTTAAATCTTGTTAACAATAATAATAATGGGATCAATAAGAATAATAAAGCAATTGATAACTCATTTTTGTTGGGAAATCACCTATGTGATATTTTAAAATTCAAGTTGTTTTTTTTCCCCTATATTTTGTGTGTTTTTGTTTTATTTTTCTTAATCCAATTTGTAAATATGAAACCTTGCCCTCCTGGATCAGGTGGTGAACATCCCACACTCCTCAAATTGGGCTTGAATTGGTCCAAGTAGCTTTGTGGACTTATGATAGGGAAATTATCATTTTACCTTTACTTTATTATAATTTAACCACTGAATAAATTCTAAAAGTTACTTTACCAAAAATTTGTAAGAATTTTCTTCTTTCATTATCTTCTTTAACCCATAAAATACTTTCCCTAATTTGTTTTGGCTAAAAATTCTTCTCTAGCTATTTTTCTTGAATTTCTCAAGAAAATGGGTCCTAAGTTCGTGAAAAAACACTTTTGCCCAAATAATTTATTTTTTAGCCTTTTTAAATTTAGATAACATCCCCAAGTCTCAATTATGCCTTATAATTCTCTTCTCAAATTTTTGAGATGTTAAATTTCCTAGAAATTAGATTTTTCTTAAATTATATAATGAGGAAATGAAAAAGGGAAAATGATACCATATCTCAACCAATGAAAATCATATATAAAAAGTCTCATAACATATATATATATATCAATATCAATGACAAATAAAAGTGGCACAATTGATATGTTATGAAACTTTTTAGAAATTATTTTCTTTAGTTAGACTTTTGGTGTGATTTTCTCAACAACAACAAAAAGCCTTTTGTCCAGATAATATAATTTAAAAAGCACCGACAAAATTGAAATCCAACACAACAAGATAACTTGATCTTGTAATCATTTTAATAATTTGATCGGTTGAAAAAAATCTTATTTTTCTTTAGCCGAATAACCTGAAACTCTGTTAAATCTCATATGAACATGAATAATAGTCGTTTTTGTTTAGATATGTAAAAGAAAATCGATAATATATAATATAATGTTATAAAACTGAAGAAAATGTAAAGAAAAGTATAGAGAAGTCAGAGAGAAATTCTAGAGAGATAGAGGAATTCTCATTTCAAGTAACTTCTGAATGTTTACACAAGACCTCTATTTATAGACCTTCAAGGGTTACTATGCAATGGACATCCACATAATACATATATTTATAACACTCCCCCTTAGATGTCCATTATGAATATGCCTCATTAAAAACTTTAACTAGGAAAATCCAGTGGGATAAAACCTAGCTAAAGAAAAGAGTACATCATCCATCGATACACTTTCTTATGTTGCCTCGTTAAAAACCTTTTTAGGAAAACCCAGTGGGATAAAAACCTAGATAAGGGAAAAAGAGTACAACGTGTATACGCTCCCCCTCTTAATTACATCAGATATTCTAATGCTGCCTCATTAAAAACCTTTCTAGGAAAACCCAGTGGAACAAAACCTAGATAAGGGAAAAAGAGTACAAAGATACATCAACTTGTATTTCAAAATTACATCGATTTACTCCCCCGATGACTACATTACTACCTTGTCTTTTGTGTTGGTGAAGAATTATCTCATGTTAATAAACATGATATTGCCCTTCTTCAACTTCTTTGCTTCGAGGTCGAAATTGTTCTTTATCCGCCGCAAATAATTTAAATATATAATAGATATGACTTATTCATATAAAATCAATCTAGGACCTTCTTTTGTATAAACAAAAGATCTCATTCTTTAGGTATTAAATCTGTAATCCAATACAGAATTTTCGTTCTTCTCAAGTCATGAATTATTTCTAATTCTTTCTTTAAACAATTAATTGCTTTATTGAAGCTTTTCGGCGTTTCAATAATGTTGATATCATCAACATGACTTGCAATTAAAACATTCACATCTAGATCTTTTCATAAAGATGCATGGGCATATTGATTTACTTTCTTTATACCCTTCTTTCAACATATATTTCTTGAGAAGATTATACCATTGTGCCCTAATTGTTACCACTGTGCCCTAATTGATTTAAGTCATACAAAAACTTCTCCCCCTTTATTGTTCTCAATAACTTTAATTAAATGCTTTTAGCATCCTAAGTTCCTCAGGGACTCGTGCATCTGGCACATTAAATCCTTTGATGCTTCTGGCACCTTAAATCCTTCGATGCTTCTGGCACCTTAAATCATTCGGGGACATGTGCCACGGCACCTTAAGTCTTTCAGGGACATGTGCTTCTCGCACATTAAGTCTTTCTAGGACATGTGCTTCGGCACATTAAGTCCTTCCTTACCACATTAAGTCCTTTTGAGGACATGTGCTACTAGCACTTTTTGATCCTTTGAAGATTCTTCGTAATCTTCATAATTTAGTAAGCTTTATGCATAGGCTATATAACAATATCTAATAGACGCATAATTTTTCTTTCATTCATAAATTGCCAGATTAACAATATATATATACAAAATTATTGTATCCACCACAAAATCATATATCACATCATAATCATATTAGACTTTGTGAAAATCTTTATTTTCACATAAACATTCATATATCTCAATTTGGACTTCTGGTCCATAACTGTCATAATATGATTATATTTGCGTCATATTCAATTTCACTTATCCTTTTGGCCAATCATCTTTATGTCAACTTCTTGTGACATATCTTTATATAATATCCTCATTTGATCACGTGATATCATCTTTCAAAATTGTTGTCGACAATTTCATCTTTTCGGTTCCATTTTTCCAATTCGACATAACTTATCAATATAATTCAGGTATCTGAACCTCTCTTGAGGTTTTTACAATTAGTTATGTCTCGATACTCTTCTGGAGTATCTACCTCCTTAATATGATCATCATAATTATTGCTCCAATTTATCCATAACATTTATAATTGGGAACCGAATAATTTCTCATTCTTCGAGCATGCCACATTCATATTCATACAGATTGGAGCATTTTCATTTGGAGTATGAGATTTAATAAATCTCATTTGGGTCGATAATATTATCCGGCAAATAATTCATGAATGCATAACCTAATGAACTTCTGGTTCATATTACATTATTCGAGGATATATACAATGCTATAATGCATTCCATGTATTCACTTTTCCAGCTATCCAATTTCTCCCCCTCATGGTAAGAAAACAATGTCAAACAACAATTGACAAATCATGCCGTATAAGTCTCCTAAATCCATTTGTTTCCTTTAGAAACATCTTTACATTTCATATAGAAACAAACAAGAAATAGAAGGTACTTATACAACATTTATCACAAATTTCTTTCTATATCCATCAATGTGCATTGTGGTGGATTTATAATCATTGCACATTCAACCCTTTTAAGATGGAAATTTGTCGGCTTCCGACCAAAAGCCAATTTTAGGGAGAATTTTGTTGGCTTATATAAATCTTTGCTATATAATATCAAGTATACCAACATAAAATTTTGTTCTCATAAGCATTCATCCACTTATTTATGGAGGCTTTAATTTATGATTCTTAAATCATATCATCCGGAAATTGCGCGCTTAATTTATTCAAACATCAAACATTATTGCAATCTTCATATTGCAATCTCATTTGCAAACTTCATGTTGCAATTATTTCTGCAAACTCCATGTTGCAAGCAAATAATCTCACATGTAACCATCTTATAGGCATCTATCAAATTTCACTACTAGAAAAATGTAAAATAGTGACGGATTTTGCTACGGAAACAATTCCGTAGCAATGGGGACGGATTTTGCTACGGATTTTAAGATCCGTAGCAAAAAAGGAAAAAGCGACAACGGATTAAATAATCCGTCGCTATTCGGACGGCATTAGCGACGGATCACTGATCCGTCGCAATATGGCCTCAGAAGGCCGTCATTTTGCGACGGATCACAATTCTTTGCGACGGATCATTGATCCGTCGCAAAATGACGGCCAATAGGCCGCCATTCGAGACCAAATTGAGAATTGCGACGGATCACGATCCGTCGCAAAATGGCGCCAAAAAGGCCGCCATTTTGAGGCCCAATTGCGACGGATCGGTGATACGTCGCAAAATGGCGCCAAAAGGCCGTCATTTTGAGGCCATTTTGCGACGGATCGGTGGATCCGTCGCAAAAAAGAGGTCTCATTTTATGAGACCTCCCTTCGTCTTCCTCCCCACGTCCGACCCTCCCCCACCGTCCCCTCTCCCCCGCTCCGACCCCCTCCCCCGCTCCGACCTCCCCACCGTCCCCTCTCCCTACTCCGGCCCCCTCCCCCTGTGTCCGAGCCCCTCCCCACCGTCCCCCTCCGACCCCCTCCCCCGCTCCGACCCTCCCCACCGTCCCCTCCCCCACGTCGACCCTCCCCCACCGTCCCTCTCCCCGCTCCGCCCCCTCTCCCCACCGTCCCCGCTCCGACCCCCGGTCGGACCCCCGCTCCGGCCTCCCGCTCCTCCTCCTCCACTCCTCCTCCCCTCGCGTCCCCTAGCTCCTCCACGACTCTCGGCTCGTTGTCCTCTTCTCCGATCCGGTCCTTTGTCGGGTTGGTCTCGATGTATTTTTTTTTTACTATATGGATATATCTATGTTATATTTTCTTTATGTCATAATTTAAATATGCATGTTAGTAGAAAATAATTCTTCTTTTGTATTTTAGTTTTTCCTTAGCTATTAATTACATAATGATCTTGATAGTTTATGAATTTGAATTATGCTTATTGTTAGTAGGAGATTCCATGATTTTTTTTTTAATTGGGTTTAGTGATTTTTATTAATAATATTTTTTTTTTAATCTTGTATTATTTTTGGGACGAAATGTGTATGTTAGTAGAAGATAAATCTTAATTTTTGTTTTGTATATTAGTGGAATTTACTATTTGATTTGGGCTATTATAAAAATGAGTGTTAGTAATTTGTTTAAAAAATATTCCATTAAAATTTTTTATATGAATCTATCTTTAACAAGTTATACAATAAATTTGATTAAGTGTTAAATAATCTCTTTGATCTAGCCCATATATGTTAGAAACTCCAAAATACTTAGTATTCTATTCTTTGTTTCCCCTCCACATGCATGTCCCCATGTTACGGTGTGCTATCCTCATTCTCGGTTGCTTCTTTGGAATATGTTCTTTGTTCAATGCATGTGTTTGTTTTTCAGTTTCTTGATTAAGTGGCAATTGGTAGGCATAAGAGGTGACTTATATATATTTGTGGTATGTTGAGAAGTTAATTAGGGTAGTAACTGAACTAGCTAGGAAGTATGGAAGGCAACCATGATAGAAGTTGGATGTACAATCGTCTAAGCGATAGAAGACAAGTAACAACTGACATTCTTCGCGGGTTTGGAAGAGTTCGTCAATTTGCTTTGGCGAATTCAAATAATTCAAGAATGGAGATCAGGTGTCCGTGTGCCAAATGTAAGTGTTTAAGATTTACAGATGCGGAGACGGTCAGAATTCATTTGTGTCAAAAGGGATTCATTAGAGATTATGAATGTTGGGAATTTCATGGCGAAGTCCGACAGACACCGAGTGGTTATTACGGGGGGATGTAGTCATCGAGAAAACCTTAATCAATATGAGCAGTTGGTTATGGATGCCGCGGGACCGTCGATCGGCCAATATTTTGATCCGTTACTCATGCGCGAACCGTCATACATGGGAGAGGAGACCGGTACCCATCCTCAACCATCAAACATGGGTGATGACCCTCATCCGAAGCCGCTAGGTTCTATAAAATGCTTCAAGAAGCACGGCGTCCGTTATGGGAAGGTTGCGAACACTTTGAAAATAGTGAATATTCATCGCTATCGGCTACCCTAGCAACACTAAGCTTGAAGACCGATCACCATATGAGTGAGAGGAATTACAACGAAATGATGCGAGATCATGAGTAAGGTTGTTCCCAAAGACAATAATTTGCCAAAGGACTTTTACCAAGCCAAAAAAAAGGTGAAAGAGCTTGGGCTTGGATGTGAAAAAATCCATTCTTTGCCCCCAGAGAATGTATGTTGTATTACAAGGATGATCTTTGGTGACAAATTGCAAATTTCTGTGGACATGAGATATAGAGTTGTGGGGAAAGGAAGGAAAAAGACTGTCATGCAATAAGCAAGATGTGGTACTTTCCTCGGTGCCCGGACTTACGAGATTGTATGCATCCGAACAAACGGTGCTCACATGAGATGGCACGGGAGCATCGTAGGGATGAGAACTTTGTGACGCATCCATCGATGCCGAAGCTTGGCGTAAATTTGACGAGGCGAATCCTTTCTTTGCTATGGATCCCCGTAATGTTCGTCTTGGTCTATGTTCGGATGGGTTCGCTCCTTTCAACAATACGGGCAGGAATTATTCTGTTGGCCAGTCATTGTGACTCCGTACAACCTCCCACCTTCTATGTGCATGAGAAGAGAGTTTTTCTTCCTTAACGCGTTAATCCCTGGGCCGTCGAACCCAAAAAGAAGATAGATGTGTACCTCGGGCCTTTGATAGACGAGTTGAAAATGTTGTGGAGTGAAGGTGTTCTTACGTATGATATATCATTAAGTCGAGAATTTCACCATGCGGCTGCCTTAATGTGGACGATAAATGATTTCCCCGCATATGGGATGTTGAGTGGGCGGCAAACGTCGGGAAAGCTCGCATGCCGGTATGTCTTGAACGAGAACATGGGTTTTAGCTTGGAACACGGTCGCAAAGTCGGTTGGTTTGACAGCACCGACGATTCCTACCCCCGATCATCCGTTTAGGAGAAATAGAAAAGACTTCACGCGGAAGGTTGTCGAACGAGCGAGATCCACCTCGTCGTTTAAGTGGACAAGAAATATGGGACGGTCGGGCACATTCCGAGTGTCGAAGAGGGGGCCGCTTCAAGCGAACTGAGGGGTACGACATTGATCATCATTGGAACAAACGCAGTATCTTCTGGGAACTACCATATTGGAAAGATCAATTGTTAAGACACAACCTCGATGTCATGCATATTGGGAGGAATGTGTTTTGCAATATTACGTACACCGTGATGGACACCAAGGGCAAGACGAAAGACACGGTCAACGCAAGATTGGACGTTGAAGCGATTTGTAGAAGCACGCTTTGCATTTGGTGGACGGTGGCAGTGCGGGACGAATTTCCAAACCCGGAGCGCCGTACACATTCAATAAAAGCGCAGAATTTAGAGATGTTGCAATGGGTTAGAGATGCGAAACTCCACGACGGTTATGCGTCAAACTGGAAAAGATGTGTCGACATGCACGAGGTGAAGTTGAGCAAGATGAAGAGTCATGATTGTCATGTGTTTTTCCGAGAGATTGTTGCCGTGGGCCTTCAAAGCACTACCGAGGCATGTATGGTCTACTCTAACGGAGTTGTCCATGTTCTTTAGAGAAATTTGTGCTTGTGAGCTTAATGTTGAAAAGTTACGACACACGGAGGCGAGCATGCCCATAACGCTATGCAAGTTAGAAATGGTGTTTCCTCCTAGCTTGTTTGACTCAATGGAACATTTGCCCGTTCACTTGGCCTACGAAGCAAAGGTAGGAGGCCCGCAACAGTATAGATGGATGTATCCATTTGAGAGGTAATATATATATTGATTTGCTGTTATTAATTGACCGACATGGTACTTTAGCTCGAGATATTCCATTGTAGGTTTTTACGCACACTTAAGCACAAGATCAAAAATACAAGGTACGTTGAAGGATCTATCATTTGAAGCTTATCTAGTCGAAGAGGCCGCAAAATTTGCGTCATACTATTATCCCCCGAAATGATGTCAAGGCTGGAGAGGGTACCCCGTAACGATGATGCGGTGATACGAGGGATCAAAAATCAATATTTAATATTCCGGGCGAGTCGTGGGAAAACGTTGGAAGTCAACTCTTGACGGAAGAGATAAGCGAGTTGCGAGTGGTACATTCTAAACAACTGTGAAGAGGCTGCAAAGTACCTAGAGTAAGTTTTTTTTTTTGTTTACCCTTACGGTAAGTATTAAAGTATTAACTTAAGTTTTTTGTGTTACAGTTACTTCTCTAATTGGGTCCGATCGGGAAATCCTTCAATGTCGGTGTCCCAAGTTGATCAATTCACTACTTCTGAGTTTCCAAAATGGTTTCGATCATATTTCTTGGAAAATCCATCAGATCCCAATGAAGTTGCGTGGAGTTTATCTTATGGAGCTGCAATGATGACAGGTTACCGATGCAACAAATATATAATCAATGGGTATCGATTTCTGTTGTTGACGCGAACGCAGTACACTATGTTGCAATTACGGTGTATGTTGTCGAGGTGACCAAGTTGACGGGGTGGAGGCCGACTACTACGGGAAGTTACTTGAGATAATTCATTTGAGTTACCGGTGGGACAAGGTGGTGACCCTTTTTAAGTGTGAGTGGTTTGATAACGGTCCGCGTGGGACAAAAGTGGACAAACATGGAAATATTGAGATCATTTGGACAAGGAGATATTCGGTTGGTTATGACCCATTCATCCTTGCTCAACAGGCGGAACAAGTTTACTATACACCATACCCTACATCTCGCCAAGGGTGGACGGGAGTTATTAAAACCAAAGCACGAAATATTATACCAAAGTCGAAAGAGCGAGGAATCAAATGACGGTATGGCATTTGAACCTTTCCAAGCGATGTGGAACATGTTTGCCCATAAACATCTTCAATGACGAAGTACCAAGCAATCTCTTTGATTCTCGTGCGGAGTTAGAGTTGATTCCTATACAAATTGACGATGAGAAATCGAGACGATGAGGATGAGGCGAAATGAGCTTCTCGATAGTGAATCGAGTTCGACGACTATGAGAGTTCGAGATGAAGACATGCAAGTAGATGTCGATAAACGGGAATCGTCCGGTTGATTTGTGTTAGATCTTTGTTTATGACGATATGTTATACTACATACTTTGTTTCTTTGCTCTTGTCATATTAACTAATTTTTTATATATATATATATTTTGCCATGATGTCTATAAGTGTTCGGAGATGGAGCATCCGGGAGGACGTTCGGGTAGTGGACGTGGCGGTGGTCGAGCCAGGCCCGTACTATAGAGGGGGTAGGGCAACGCCAAGCTGCTCCATATGGAGCGAGAGGGCTCATTTCTCTTCTCCGGAGGTGCCACTATTTGATTTTTCGTCGTCACCATCGGGATATTTGTCATCTTCACCGTCACTTTATACATCGTCGTCACCGCGGCTACCCCCCGATGCACGGCAAAGGGGACAACGGGTTTACTTTACCGTTTCGATTGATTTACATATGTTTAGTTTCTTGAAACCATCTATGTACAAAAATCTTCAATATTTCACATTTCTTCCTTAGCACACTTCGTCGCCTCGAGCCACGTCGGGGAAGCGGGTAGTTCCTCCGATACACCTATCCGGGGCTCAAGAGATCTGAGACACGGGGTTTCTTTGGATCTGCACTAAAGGCAACGAGTAAGTCATGCGAAGTTACCTGTAATGTTACAATTCTCTTTTGAGATTGGTTTGTATGCTAATATTTGCACGATAATCTTTGTTTTCATATTTGTGCCTGATAATCCGGTGGCGACTTTCATGTCGACCCAAATATTCCGTAACTACACTCAAGCTTGGACCGCGTGGACGAGAGATTCCTACGGAGCAACGAGATATGTGGTTCACGAGTTCTTGGTAAGTTATTTGTTTTATGCGTGTTAATTAAGTACTTTTAAATTTTGGAGCACTAATTGTTCGTTATTGATTTTCGGGAAAAGCATATGACATTGCTGAGCATCATGAAAATCGAAAAAAGCTTTTAACCACAAAGGAGCGTCTTTGGTGCGTCGAAAGCTCTATTCATTGAGAAGGTCGAGAGGCAAGGCAGATTGGCTTCCACGGGACACTAAAGATGAATTATTTGGCACTTGGGAAAACAATGAAAAGTTTAAGGCCATAAGTGCGAAAAATAAGGAAAATAGGGCCAAAATGGCGGGGACCGTCATATGCGGGGGCTCCATATCTATTGCGAGCATCGACGCAAAGTTGTAAGTACACGTTATTTTCTATTTACGTATTGAATATTTTGTACTTTGAAGTAATTAATTAATGTCATCATTTGCGTTTGCGGGAAGAGTGCGGGAAGCTCCCTGGATCGGTTGAGTGGGTTACCTTTCGGCGGACCCATTCCGACGGTCGAAGGGAGTGAGAGGCAATGGATTAACCCAAAGGCGAAACAAATAGCGGTGAGACATTTATTGCCTTTATTACTTGTTTTATGCACGTTATTTTCTTATTTGTTATGTATTTGTTTGCTTGTAGGAAAACTTTGAGAGGCATCGCGGGAGAGAGCCTCGCGGCGTGAGCCCGACCCCTCATCCTCTATATCCAATAACGAGAGTCTCTTCTTTGAGGCTGCGGCGGATTTGACAAGAAAGGGAGGGTCTTTGGATACGGTGAGTCGCCGGCCCGATTTGAAGCAATCAAAGCGCCTCTCATCCGGCTTGCGCGGGGGTTCCTTTAGGTAAACATAATACATTTGATATTGATAATTTTCATTCTCTTGTCCATTCAAATGAAGTACAAATAATAAATGTACTAATCAATTTTGTAGATGGTGAAGAGGATGAAGTCGTTGGTGGAGGAGCAAGCAACACGAGATGACCCGGGAACGAGAGATGATGAGCCGGCGGGTGACTCGGAAAGCTTGAGATGATGATGGGCGGCGGATGCTTATGGAACAACAACGAGATGAAGCGGGCGTTGCGCGAGAACGGGAGATGATGAGACGGGAGATGAATCGGCGGGCGGAGATGATGAAGGCGGAGATGATGAAGGAGATGCGGCTTCAAATGATGTCCCTTCCGAAAGACGGAGGTTTCGGGTCCGGGCCGACTCTGGTGATGATGACCATCTTGGTGATGATGATGATCACAATCTTTCTTTGTTTAGCCTACTTTTTTGTATTTGTTTGTTGCTACGGATTATATATATATATATATATATTGTGTTTTCACTATGTAAACTCTTTTTTATCGTTAATATATTCATGGTACATTATTTTACTATTTGTATTCAATTTTTCTATTAAAATTTTTTAAAAATATAAATAAAAAAATAAAAATTTGCTACCGTAAAATAATTCAAAAATTTGCTACGGAAAATAAATCCGTAGCAAATTCTTGAATTTTGAAATTTGCTACGGATTTTAAATCCGTAGCAAAATTTCAAATTTGCTAAAATTTCAAATTTGCTACGGATTGTTTCGTAGCAAATTGCTACGGAAAACATCCGTAGCAAATTGCTACGGATTATATAATCCGTAGCAATTGCTACGGATTGTGAAATCCGTAGCAAATTGCTACGGATTTCACAATCCGTAGCAAAGCCGTCGCAATTACGACGGAGTTTCTCAAATCCGTCGCAATTGCGACGCAATATTTTGCTACGGACAAAATCCGTAGCAAAATCCGTAGCAAAAACGTTTTTTGCTACGGATTTTTGGGTTTTTGCTACGGATTTTTTCCGTAGCAAAATCTGAAATTTCTAGTAGTGTTTCTCATATCATTGTATGGTTTACATGTTATTTCAATGGGCCCATATAAATCTGTTTGATATATTTCCGGTGATCCATTACCATTTATGACCTATGATATTTTCATAGTCATTTATATTTGAGAACAAGCGGCTATTCATGAAGAATTTTCTCGATTCTTCAATGGATGTCAATACAAATTCTTATTTGTATTATATATGACTTGGATGATCAAACAAGTCATGCCAACAAATAGTAAACTTCTAGTTTTCGTAACATATATCTCATCTCAGTAAACTTCTTGTTTATTGTAACATTATGATCCACAATCATAATTTATCATTCATTTTTGGGAGATCATATTTGTCATTATGTGGGAAGTATGAGTATGACTTTCTACAAATTAGCTCACACTTGCATACTAACAATCTCCCCTCAAGTGTGAGACAGAACATTCCCCTTAAAATTCATGGACTTTGTTCTTCATAAGAGAGGCTTAATGTATGAAGTATATAATTCTTCAAAATTTCACTCACACTTGTATTCTAGAAATCTCCCCCTCAAGTGTGAGTCCTTTAAAAATACTTCACAAACATTTATGGATTTCAATCCAAATGTGGGTTTTCACTTTCAAATCCTTTTTATTCATTATCAAATGAAATTAACACCCAGCATATATTCTTATCCTCCTTTGAGGACTATATTAGTGCATTATAATAGTGCTACAGGCACTTATGCACACCCAATAGAAAATATCTCAAAATATCTCCTCCTTGTATCAGCTCTAGAAAAATGAATAATCACTTTCAATTTATAATATTTGTTTACACATCAAGATATGAATTCTCAATAATTTTTCATGTCTTTATTAATCACTTATGACCTCATTGGTCATATTGTAAACTTTCACGGTTTACAATGAGCATGTGGTTCAATACTTTTCTATATGATATCCATTTACGTAGATATCTTTGAAACTCAACAAGTTTCTTTCATATTTGGTAGAATAAAATGCATATTTAATGCATAATTTTGTTCCTTCAAGAAACAATACATTAGCTCTTCAGGAGCCTTAAAACAAATTTATACTACCAAATATAGTCTGAACATTGGTCTTTCAAATGAAGTGGGTAAACTATGCTAATTAGTTTCCAAGACTATTAGCCTTTAAAATTATTACTCATGTGGCATAATTTCTATGCAAAATATTTGTCTTTAAGACAATAACTTAAAACTCTTTGTATCATTCAATATTTGATACATATACTTTCAGTGGTCTTTATATAATAATTTATAAAATTTTCTTGCCATGCCATTTCTTTAAACCAATATTGTTCTTTTATAAAAGAACAATTATAGAAATTGATAAATTTCTTAAACATCAAATAATAAGTTTATGGCAATAAAAATGATAATTTTTCTTGTCATAAAATCACAATATTATGACTATTTGCTTGCCATAAAAACATAATATTATGGCTACCTGCCATTCAAAAATATCAGATTTTTTTATTTTTTTTGTGAATAGTAAATACTATTCATAAATAATAAAATAATAAAATAAAAATAATATAAAAACGTGGTACCCACAGCCAAAATTTTCTCCCGCCTTCACGTGGAAGCATTGAAAAATTTGTTTGGGGAAAATTACATAACTTGACCCCAAATTCTATAAATGTTATTTTACTACCACGTAAAATTATAAAATAATACCCTAATAATCTAAAATTCTAAATTGGTCTCATTTTCAGAAAATCAACGCCTCATACTTTTGAAATTGATTTTGAGGCTGATTTACATATAATACTTATCTTATCAGATAATTTATATCAAATATTTGACCTTTAACAAATATATTATGGCATACAATAAATACAAAACTAATGACCTTTGCCACCACAACAATTAACATGAATTTCTATCATGTTTATTATACCTTGATATCTCATTCGTGGTTCTTATCAATAATCTTTCCTCACGGTGAGAATTTGAACCATCATAATTACAACCATGTCCATATGTAAACAAATTTACACACATATCCACAACCACAATTAAATTTATTCATTACTACATTCATTACGGGAATGTATTTCATTCTGTTGGAGGAAATTCATGATTCTTAAAACAAAAACTTACTTGTTTTGTTTTATCACAAGCAAGAAATTATTAATTCAAAATATTTCTTGAGTCTTTCACAATATTGCTACTTGAGGAGCAAATTGGATATTCCCATTTATAATAAACTTTTAGAAGAACAACCATCTTACGGTGGTCATACATTCCCATTAATTTGTTCTAAAGAACAAAAGAATCTATTAATGCCAAATATATAATTTTGAGACTTTCATACAAATGATACCATACAAAAATTATGGATCAGGCCATGTCTCATAACTCCAGACAAATTTATTTCTTTGCTTCAGGCCAATATGTCTCACAGCATCAGGCCAAATTATCATTTGGCTTTCAGGCCAAATTATGCCTCCTCTTGGCTTCTTGCCAATTTATGCCTTCTTTGACTAAATTATGCCTCTTCTAGGCTACTTGCCACTTTATATCTTCATTTGGCTTCGGCCAATTTTTGTCATATATCTCAATGTCATTTTTCTCTTCAAGAGAAATTAAATCAAAATGACTTCCAATTGTTTATCTTAAGGGATAAACAAAGGTTTCCGGCTATTATATATGACGATCGATCATATAATAAGAAATATAATAATAATAAAAAATGACAAATAATAAATAAAACATAAACAATAAATGTTATGTTAGAAACAATAACATAAATGTTATGTTAGCAAACATAAAAGTAAATGTTATGTTAGTTAACATAAAAATAAATGTTATGTTAGCAAACATAAATGTAAATGTTATGTTAGTTAACATAAAAGTAAATGTTAAATATTAAATCTAGACTTAGGTTAGGAGGTTTAACCCCAAGTAGGTGTCGAAATTAATAATAATTATAAAATATAATAAATAAACATAAATAAATGCTAACATAAAAATAAATACTTAAATATAAATATGTTAGCAATAATAAAAATAAAATGCTGAATATAAATATGTTAATGTAAAGACATTAAATAAAATAAAATATTATATTAAAACAATAAATGATTAAACATAAATATATTAACAACAATAAAAGTAAAATATTAAAATTTAAATTTAAATAATAAAAATATCAAAAAAAAAATTCGTGAATAGTATTTTACTATTCATAATAATTAAATAATATAAAATATGCAAATAGTAAATTTTCTAAAACTCTGTAACGAGTTTTTTTTTTTGGAATTTACTATTCAAATAGTAATTATAATAAAATATTAAAAATACGTGGGGTCAGAGGCCAAATTTTCAAAAGTACCTACAGGCTCTCTTTTTTTCTCTTCCTCTTTTTTTCCTTTCTTCCTCCTCCTTCTTCCTCTGTGTCTCGTCTCTGTTCGTTCTTCTTCCTCCTTTCATTTACAACATCATATTACTTAAATCAACCATCTAAACTTAATAAAAAACATACCTGTGTGAAAAGAAATAATTTTCACCGATCCAAAATCAATCTTTCAGTTTGAAACGCCTCCTTTTGAGCGATTTGAAAAACTTCTTCTGGGAAGGTGAACCACGGTGATGATGAACGATGTTAGTGAGGCTCAGTTGATTAGAGCCTCGTGCCGATAACATGTTATAAAACTGAAGAAAATGTAAAGAAAAGTAGAGAGAAGTCAGAGAGAAATTCTAGAGAGATAGAGGAATTCTCATTTCAAGTAACTTCTGAATGTTTACACAAGACCTCTATTTATAGACCTTCAAGGGTTACTATGCAATGGACATCCACATAATACATATATTTATAACATATAATACATACATATCTGAGAAGAGATTATTGCAAGATGCGAGGATCGATTGAAGTTAATTATACGAGTCACGATTGGCGTGATGTGGCCATCGGAATTGAATAAATGCAAGTGGCATTGAAAATTAAGGGAAAATCCATCTCGGGGTTTATATTAGCCAAAAAAAATATCAAAAAGGTCTAAGAAAAAGTTACATGTCAAAAAAGGCCAAAGGACCTATTCTGGTATTATTTCATAAAACATTAGTTGTTAATGAGACTGATATAATTGTTAACGGGTACCGATTTAATTATTAATGGGACTGATTTAGTTGTTAGCAGGTATTGATTTAGTTGTTAATAGGACTGATTTAGTTGTTAACGTTTTATAAAATAATACCAAAACATGTAACTTTTGTGTGTGTCTTTTTTGACATTTTGTTTTTGCTAATATGGGCCCTGGAATGGATTTTCCCGAAAATTAATAAAGAAATCGGGAGGTGGCGTGGGAAAGGTCTATGAAATGATGGAATCATTGGTTTATTAAATTGGGAAGAAGATAAACAAAAGCTGGATTAAAATAATGAATTTCGTGGAAAAAGTGTGGAGATTGACAATAATGGAATGAATTAAATTGATTAATTGAATAAACAATTCGAGAGAGTGAGAGATCCTAAATGAGATCCGATCAAGAGAATAATTGGGGGTGGCTTTATTTTTTAATATATAGATATGGAGTAGTGTTTGGTTGAGTTTAGTTAATCCAAATGCTCTTATCCAACGGTTGAGATATAAGAGGGAGTGGAAAGGGAAATGACAGAGAAAATAGAATTCCGACACGCGAAACAAAGGAAAGTGAGGAAAAGGATATGTAAATGCCCAAAAAATAAAGTAAAATTAAAGGAAACTACTAAAACAAATCACTCTTAGCTTCACTTGACCAATTTTATTTTATTTTTTGGCCAATTGTTCACCAATTTATGGATGTATCTTACGAGGGAGTACCTCAAATATGAATTACTCAAATCTAATTTCGACGGTCCAGATTTAAAATTTTTAATTGATAATTTTTAAATAAAAACTTATTTTTAAAAAAATATGATAGTTTAAAGATTATATTTATTTTAGATTCTATATCTATTAAAATAATTTTAAAATAAATAAATAAATTTGAAGCTGTCCAAATTAGATCTAATGAATTTGGTTGCTCATTAATTACGCTCTATGAGCACCCAACCTAAACCGCATCATACAAAAAGAAGAAAGAGAGTCTATCATGTGAGACTCCCCACCTTAACCGAGACAATAATGAGACACGAGAAGAGGAAGTGGTGCCAAACTAAACATAAACGCCGCACCACCTTAATGCTTCGCCGCAAGGAGAAATTAATTCATAGTAGGAAGTTGCTAGCTAGCAAGAGCCAAGAGTCACTTTTTTCACCATTAAATCTATACCTCTAAATTTTTCTAGCAAACCGCTTTACAGAGAACTTGATTTACGATCGAGTGAGGTACGTTTGTCAAAGCATAAATCCGACATTGGACTTGGCTCAAGTTTTTCACATGAATGGAGGCACTGGAAAAACAAGTTACGCAAATAATTCCTTATTACAGGTACATATATATCTTGCTTCATCAAATCATTTCTAACATTCCAATCGCGTGCTCTTTCAAATGAAGGTGTAAGAAAATTCTCAATATACTACTACATGTACTTACTTAAAACACACAAAATTATAATGAACAGAAAACGGTTCTTTTTTTAACAAAGCCGGTAAGAGAGGAAGCCATAACCGGATTCTATAGAGAAAAACCCTCTCGAAGCTCAGCATTCGCAGACTGTGAACCAAACTCATTGTTTGTGACTTGTGAATTGATCGAAAGCGTGGAGATGCTATGTAGAGACCTAAACAATGAATCACCAGAATATATCGTTTTCTTGTATGATCTCTCTGGCAACAATTTTAACAACATCTTCAAGTTTCTTGAATGCTTCGAGGAAAAGCTAAGTGATCAATGCTATATTGGGGTTCCAAGTTCTTTCTATGGAAGAATTCTTCCTTCTAGTTCCGCACTTTGTTCATTCCTCTGCGGTCTTTCGTGGTTATCTCAAGCTATGTTGCGCCAACACCGACATGTGATACGAATTAATATAACTCGCCACTCCGACACATTAATCCTAAAAAAAATATAAATTTCAACATGTTATGACACATTTTGATATTTTATATATATATATATATAGTATAATTCACATTTAATACAAAACATTCATAGAGTGTAGACTACTCGTAAGTTCAAATATTTTCATCCCCATCCCAAAAAATCATGGCCTCCAGCTCTGGCTCATCAAGTGAAAGACTAGCAACTTCAAGATCTCCAACATCATCAAGTGAATCAAATGTATCTCCAACAATGTCCCACATTTGATTTTCTCCTTGTGACTAACTTGGATTCTTTCTTGATAAGAGTCGAAGGTTGCTATGCACATAAACCAAGTCTTGACACATTTTGGAGTGATCATATTCCTCTTCATGGAATGCACAAAAGAATAAGTACTCCAATTGCATTCAGCAAATGATGAAGAGGAAGGTTGTTGCACAAGTCTCGAATGCTATCTTTTGAAGTGAAGGTGCAAAAGTACCATAAAGTAGCCACCAAGATTTCGAATCCCTAGTGGATTTAGAATTGATGGCATCTATATCGCCAAAAGTTCCACCATTGGTAATAAAATCTATAATATCTCAAAGTTTAGAATTTGAAAATAAGAAATATTGTATGGGAATTTATTATGAAAATTTGGCCTACAATAATTGTATAAGTAATTATTGGAATTTAAGGCCTATTTTCCTTGAAATTTTCGAGAAAAGAATACATTTGAGGAAAAATAGCTGGAGAATAAATATTGGCTTAGAAATTTTAGAGTTAATATTTTATGGATTATAGAAGCTAATTGAAGAAAGAAAATCCTTATATAGTATTAATGATTTATTTTGAATATTTATCTAATGTTTGCAATTAAATGAGTAAAGAACCAAGTTGCAAATAAAAGTCTTGTAGGAGTCAAAGAAAATCAAATGAAAATTCTATTGGAGGAATACTAGTGTAAATGAGCATAGAAAATCAAATGGGGTTATTTTAGTGTGGATCCCATAACACTCACATGCACACTACTCATTCATTTATTCCATTTCATTTAAAAAAAAAAAAAAAAAAAAAAAAAAAATTTAAAATTTTTATTTTTTAAAAAAAAAATATGAACCGTTGGATCACCATCGGGCCGGTCCCAGATGGGGCTTGTGAGGATGGGCGGGGACGAGAGGATCCTCTTCCATGCATTATCGCATTCTTCTTCTTATTATTATAAGACACACATGCTACACCCGTGAAACCCATTGCATTATTTGGATAAAGTGACTTTTTCTCAATTATAATGACCCCACTTGTTTTAATCATATATACACAACGCAAAAATACATGACACACACCCACTCCTTTTCAAATATCATTCGGCCGGCACAAAAGGAGATACATGACAAAGCACTTTCATCTTGAGTCATCCAGATAATAATTATTCATTCACCCACGTCTCCATTAAAATCATTCCGGCTCTCTTATTTCCTCACTTTACTCTCGGCTAAGCCCGAAAGGGAGAGAAAGTGAGATTTGAAAGTGCGAAATTGAGTCCGAGAGTGAGACAGAGAAGGAGTCGGAGGAAGAAGGAAGAAGGAAACACTTTGGAAAGTCGAAACTAAGGTGAGTTCTTTGAGCTTCCTCCCTTGTAAGTTTCGCACGTTATTATGGGTCTTTGTGAAGTCAAGTGAATACGAGACTAGTTGGTTAGAGTGTTTTGCACTTTTGCTTTCATCATTAATGACTTGAGTTCGAGACTTGGCGAGTGATGATGGATGATGATCAACGAACGTAGGTCTTTGTCGGGGAACCGGGGAGCATGTATTTGAATCATTTGACTACATCTAAAATATGTTTAGATGGGAAGACTTCACGATACGTATGCAAGTGTAAATAAGAGTCATATACATGCATACTGTTGTTGTGGGTCATGAAAATTGAGTTATTTAAGTTGGAATGCTAATCTTGGAGTAAGGAAAACCTAAGGTAAACCAACTCCTTTGACCCTGAAATTTTGTGGGCATTTTGTACACATAATAAGCTTTAAAATGAGCCAAAAGAACATCAGATCAGATGTGTACAATGAGAATTATGAATTTTCAAAGTTTAGCTAGAAAATCTGGAAAATCATGTTTCTAGATTTAAATGACGTTAACTTTTCGAATTTATGGGAATTATACAGTCATAAATTGGTTTGATGACTATTTTTCCCTTAAACTAGACTTATATAACTTCTAATAGATTTTTGAATCATCCCAATCAGAGTTCTATGGAATTAATTATGATTTATTGAAGTTAGAAGTTGAAGACTGAAAAACGTTGGTTCCCAGAAATGAACAGTGATTTTTGGATTCACTTTTGAAATGGTAAATGTTTGAGTTTTTCTATGAAAGTTTTCATAATGAAAGTAGACTTATCAAGCTTTAATTTGATAGGTCATAAGCCTCATTTGGATCCATATTCGAGGGAAATATGAATTTGATAGGTCATAAGCCTCATTTTCTCTCACATAATATATATGTATGATTTTATATGCATGTATTTACCATTGAATTATATGTATAGAATGTATTGAATTCAGAATAGAAGGGCCAATGCCCAATAGAATACCCAGTGTTATGGGAATGAATTAGTGAATCCTTTGAAAGTAGTAAATACACGTATTTTGAATATTGAATTGTATGTATGAAATGTGAGTGATTAACGTTATTCGGGATTCATTTGAATCCCAACATATTTTTTGAATTAGCTAATTTGCGGCTCATGTAAGAAGACTCAAGAATGAAGAAGGTGATCATGGACGTGTAGATCAAGACGGAGATAGATTTTACTTAATCAGGATATATACTACGAAGTATAAATTATTTGTACATGAATAGTATTTTGTATACATGAATAGTGAATAGTACTGTATTCGTAAATAGTAACATCACTTATTTAGAAGAACGCTTTTGTGTACTCAATAAATGGAGTACTTAAGGTGGGTGTTACAAAATCTGCATACTCCCCTGTAATCTTGCTTCAATCCTCCGAGGTAGGAAAGAACCTCCTTAAGCATTTTTTCACTCTTGAGTAATCTCTACATCCATGTGTGGAGAAACTCTACTAGAATCTACTTGGAGCCATTGGTGACTATAGTATCTAAAAGAGAAACCCAAAAAAAAAAAGTCAAATTATATCAAGAGAAGTACTAATTTTAAACTCAATCATTTCTAAAATTTTACTTAGGATTCAAAGCATGCGCCAAATGTAGTGGAGTTGAATTTTTCGTCCGACGATACACAAGAATCTGATGCACTACAACATAAAAAGAAGACCTATCTTCCATCCTCTTCCCATCTTTATGGTATATATATAGCTTTCTTCACTTTCTCAATCTCATCCCACATATCATGTATCAAGTGAAGACAAGGTTTATCGGTGTCATACACTCTAATCATATCATAAATAGGAGCAAGTAAAAGCAAGTATGTAATCAATTGAATCCCAAAAGTCATCATCCACTATTTTTTTTCTTCAAAAATCTAGCCCTCCCAAGATTATCATTTTTATAAATACTCCATTTTCCATTTATCACCATGTTTAGGAGACCACCTTTTATTAATTTGAACCTCTTCAATATCACAATCATTGAAGTAAAACGAGTATCAGCAATAAAAAGCAACTTCAATGTGTGAACAACACAGTGTCCAATGTGTGAACAACTCATTATAAATGGACAATTTCATAGAATGATTCATAATGAAATGCTTTATTTGAGAAACATCTCCTACAATATCAGAAATCCAACTGCATTCCTCATATGCTATTTAATTGTTCTCCACATTCTTTGCAGCACCAATGTTTTTCATAGGCAAATTCAATGTGTGAACAACACAGTGTCCAAGTAATATTTAGATGGAAATTCTTGTTCAATCAATTGCCCTGCTCCCTTACAATTTGAAGCATTATCTATGATTACTTGAACTATATTCGCCTCTCCTACTTCTTGAATAACTACCTTTAGCAACTTGAAAATGAAATTTTTATCCTTAATCTCCCTCGAGAAATCAACCGATTTTAAAAACATTCCTATACCGTCAGATACTGTCATGCAATTAATGAGTGGTCTCCTTTGTGAATCACTCCACCTATCACTTACAATTCTCACCCCTTTATGAGTCCAATCCTCAAGAATAGGTTCACACAACCTATCAACATTTTCTTTCTCCCGTTGTAACAGAGTGGTTCGCAACGTGTTATAGCCTGATGGAAAATATCCTGCAATATTAGTATTTGCTGCAAAAGTATACAAAGCTTAGAAATATGGGTTCTTTGCCAAATTGAATGGCAATCCTGCTGAATAAACCATTCTAGCAATCAAATGATTTGTTCACCATGTGCTATGGATAAAAACCGAAGGAGAAGAAGGAGCTCCATGGTCATCTTCCTCCAATGATGATGGGAAAACCGAAGAGCAAAAGTCAAATGTCACTTCACAAGTGGAAGTTTCCAATCCTTCGATACCTATTCCCACACAAGCACAAGAGTTGAAGCAAGTACAAAAGAGCATTAAAGAGTCTTCCCTACCATCTGGTAATGATCCTATCCTAATAGAAGTAGACTCTCCTACTACTTTAACTAGTGAATCAATTAATGATTTGAATGATGATGAGGTGGATGAGGAAATTATTGTTGAATCCCCTCAAATGCTTGAAAACGTAATTGCTCAACCCATTAGTTCTAGTAGTAGCGATTCGATTGTACTTGTTGATGAGTGTGCTCCTACTTCTTTATGTGATGCTTTAAGCTTGTTGAAAATGCTTCTCTTCATAGTACTAGGGATGATTGTGATAAATCGACTGAAATATTTTCATGTTCTTGTGCAGAAGATCAAATGTGTAGACTGTTATCATGAAAAATGCCACTTACTTGTTGCGTTTTGAAAGAAAGCATTAAGTAAAGTGGTTGATTCTACCATTGATCATAATGCACCCTCTTGTACTATTGATGATAGCAAGCATGGCAATTGTGCACATGTTGAATCTTGCATGGATGATAATGTGGTTGATACGAGTGAAAAAGACCATAGCCTTGAAAAAGATATTTATCTTGATTCTAATGAATTGCATGATAGTTTAATAAGGGAAGATTCGATTGTTTTGATTGATGATATTACAAATGAAAACGAATATTTCCATATGATTCTTTCTTGTGATTTGCCACCCGATATAGACAAAGAAAATGATTCTTTTGAAAATTCAAAAGTTTTTGGTGGTGACAATTTGCAAAATTCTCTTCCTTCTTCCACTCTTTTGCCTTCCATCTCTTGTGATTGCAATGATGATGTGGTGTACCCCAACACTAAGTTGGATTCCGCACCTTCTACTTTGCAAACACAAGAGAATTTTTAAAATATAACTCTCTGTTTGACTCCTACTGATGAGAGTAGCATTGATTTCCTTCGATGTGATAGTTACTTGGAGAGTTTGATTCCCAAAGTATCTTTAATTCACTTAAAATCTCTCCATGTTTCTATTTTTGGATGTGATCTTTTCTTTGGTTGCTTGTCTTCTTTTCGAGGCACATTCTTGGAAAGGTCCTCGATGGAACCAACATCCACCATACATTCTTGGACCTCTTCCAATTGATCTGAACCACCTCCACCAAGGAAAATCAATGAGGGAGAATATGTTTTCAAAGCCAAATGCATGATTCTCATTGTGGATGAGAATTTCTCCTTCAAGCGACTCAAGATTCTCTAATAAAGGTTGTCTCTTTCCTCACTTATTTTCTTCCTAATTCCTATGATTATTTGGGCTTAATTGTTGTATGAGGAAGATAAGTGTGGGGGAGGGACACAATCCAGTAGAAAAAGTAGAAATAATTTAGTTTAGTAAGCAAAATAAGAACCCCTTATGTATGTTTTGCATCTTTTTGGCCACTACCCTACTTAATTACCATTGTGCTTTGAATTTCAACTTGTTTATCATTCTCTTTAGAGTGATTTTTCTACATTGAGGACAATGTGTTGATTAAGTGTGGTGGAGGGAAATACATTTTGAGTCCCAATTAATTGGTTGTTTTTAAATGAGAAAATGCCTAAAACTAGAACAATTTTTCCAAAAAAAAAATGACTTGCTTTAATGCATGTCCTAAGTGGTAAAGGGTCACATTTGCCACTTTAGAAATGTATAAGTTGTGGGAAATTCTTTGAAATTTTCATGAGATCTAGTGTTTTGGCAAAAATTTTAAAACCATGTGTTGCTTTTCAAGTGAATGGGAAGAGAAATAAACTCAAAATTGGATTTTTGCTTGCTCCTTGTTTTGAGAAAGAGAGTTTCTACTTCATTAGTGCTTTTAAGACTTGAGCATGATTATAATTGATTGTAATGTTTTGATTGATTGTGTTTTTAAGGTTAGCACTTGGAATAGTTAAGAAGATGTTTTGTGGTTAGCTTGTTATGCAATTGATTGTGTTAGAGTGAGCATTGGAGAAAAACTTTGTTGGAATATTATTTGAGCCTTAAAGTCTTTCATGTGTGCATGTTCGCTTAATTTTTCACTTTCTAGAACTTGTTTCAACTCTTTTTCGAAACAACATTTGCATTAGTGTTATGGAAATGAAAGAGGCATTCTATTCTAAACTATTTTCACCCAAACACAAACCTACATTCATCTACCCTTTCCTTACCCTTTTTGAGCCATTCCTATGTTGTATGCATGTCATATCTCATAGTGTTCATAGTATTCTAAAAATCAAAAGAGAATTGCCAATAAAAATTTGAAATGCCATGTATATATATATATATATATATATATATAAAGCGAGTATAGTTTGAAAAAAAGAGAAAAAGAAAAGAAAAGAAAGGTATTGAAATGAAAAAAAAAACTATTTGGTAGATAAAAAGAAAAGTAAAAGAAATTTCAAGAAGGCATTTGTTCATGATTTTCAAAAGAATTGGTAAAAGATTGTAAGTTATTTAGATGCTATGAATTTGGTCATTAACTTTGACTTGCATATCAACTATTCATTTTTCTAATTAATTCATTCCATTTAGTCTTCATCCAACATTACAAGCCTTTTAAGTCCTATTGATTCATTTCATTAATCGCTATTAGCGGTGGAGATGTTAGAGTTGTTACAAGCTTATGGTAAGGTGTTAATTAAGTGAATTAGAGTGAAATTATTCCAATGAGGTGAGATGAGTGAAATACTAATACCTTGAGAGTTCTCTTGTGCTTCATTTTAATATTTTGGATTGTGTAGTTAGCTAATTTCTTTACATTGCTTGATTATCGCTGGTGTTGGCTTGAGGAATTTGATTAATTAATTCACTGCTTTCTGATTATGAAATTGCTCATCATTCAAAAGCATTAGTGATTTGGACATAGAATTGTGTACTCAATTGCCTTTGTTCAAGAGTACAAAGGTCTAAGTGTAGGGAATTATCAAACCATATTTTTATATGATTTTTTATGATTAAATTGGAACTCTTAATGCATTTTGTTATAGTTATTGAGCTTAAAATGTCTTTCTTGTGATAAATTAAGATTAAGAGTAAATACATTAAATTATGACTAAAAATGGCAAAATTGTCAAATAAATTGTAATTACTCTTAATCATTGATTTTTACGAGAATATTTGATGTTATATTAATTATTTTTTATTGTAGATGCCTGAAGAAATTGGACCAAACTTGAAAATGAAAGTCGGAAATCAAATTGTAAAAATTTCAATTAGGTCCCTTAAACAACATTTTATTCTTTACAGTTTAGTCCCTGGTCAAAAATTGTGTTTTGACCAGGGAAGCTATCGAGACCTAAATTAAATACACGGGGAGCCGAGGGATTGAAAAGGGAGCAGACACATTGAATAAAAGGACAGAGCGCCGCATACACAGATTGGACTTGGAACCATCGACCTTCACGCTATCGCCATCCACGACCTTCATCGTTCCATCCTACCACCACCTTCCTTCATCCCCCTCGCCGGCGGCGCTATTGACCACCGCTGGCCGCCGGCGAGCTTCATCCAAGCAGCCACCAGCACTTTCACCGACAGCAAAGAACCATAGATCACAGCGTCGCTGATTGGAGAAGAGGGGAACAAGCTTCATCTTCGACCTTCCCTCTCACCTTCGTCCTTCACCTTCTTTGTTCACCACCACCTCCGTCGACCTTCCACTCTCTTCCCCCACCATCGCCGTCAGTCAACGGAATCTCACCACCACTGTCGAAACAGAAACCAGAGCTTCGACCTGCCCCTTTCGCCTTCGACCTTCAACCTTCTTTACTCTCCTCCATGCCACCTCCACAATTGATTCCACCACCGTAACCACATGCCCTATTTCTTCCACTTCCAGATTTGATATGCTCGTGTGGGGTTCTCCAATTTCTATGGGTGGCTGATTTCTTTGTCTCTTAGAGATGGACTATGTGGCTGGAATTTTCAGAGCTTAAAATAGGGGAGTTTATTTGTTCAATTTATTTTTCTCTAATTACATTTTAATTTCCTAGTTTTAGGAATATTGTTTTGTATCTTTGAGACTTAGTTTACCCGGTTGGATAACTTTGTGGATTGAACCTTGTGATTGGATTGAATTTTAGTAGCTTGTTGGATTTATTAATTTGTATTTCCTTATTGATTCAATGATATTGTGCTTTCTACGTGGTATTGTTAGATAGTATAATAGAATTGGATTAATTGAGTGGCGTGGTATCGCATTCATATCAAGAGGAAGCAAGTTGCATTAATTTAAGGGAAATTACATGCAGGTCCCAAGGAACCAAAAAATTACAAAAAAGTCTCTTGAAATCATCAAATTACACACAAGTCCCAAGGGACTTTTTTGATATTATTTGTATGGAAATGAAATCCAGGTTTTTAAATGTTGTTGTAAATACATGCATTTCCTGTTGTAAATGGCCAGGGACTTTTTTGATATTATTAGTATGGAAATAAAATCCAGGTTTTTAAATGTTGTTGTTAATACATGCATTTCCTGTTGTAAATACATGCATTTTCTGTTGTAAATGACCTCTCTATGTTCAAAATCCAGGTATTTAAATGTTGTTGTCAATATAGGCATTTCCTGTTGTAAATACATGCATTTTCTGTTGTAAATGGTCATATGTTTAAATGTTGTTGTAAATATATGCATTTCATGTTGTAAATATATGCATTTCCTATTGTTAATACAAATAATATCAAAAAAGTCCCTGGGGACTTCTATGTAATTTTGTGATTTCAAGGGACTTTTTTGTAATTTGTTTTGTTCCTTGGGACTTGCGCGTAATTTTCCCTTAATTTAATCCTAATCACACACTAAGTGGTTTTAAACAATATCTCAAGAGGTAGTAGTTAGCTACGGTAGTAGGAGCTATTATTAATTGGGAATATTGAACTCAAGTGGTATCCTGAGGTTTTTTTCATCTAAACTTGGTGAAAATTTACTCCTACATTTAATTGAACTAGGATAGTCACTATTCCATTTCCAAGAGCATTCATACTCATCTTCATACTCCATTCCATTTTATAAAGAAAATACTAGAAACATTAGTTAGCATTTGATTTAATTGCATTCTTATTTTAGTTTATTAATTTGAAAAGCTAAAATCAATTTTTCCCCTTGTTTTAATTGCATTTGCATAGCATTTAGATTACTTAGGATTCAATAAAAGGCTCCTCAAGAGAGAGAACGATCCAAGGGTTGACTGTACGCAATCCTTGGTTATTTTTTACTGTGGACCCCAAGGCTAAAGACAAAAAGGCCCTCATCAACCTAATTAATTTCAATTAACTTTTTCAACAACATAATTCAATTAATTCTATCTTATAAAAAGGAATGGAGGGAGTAAGTTACAAATACTTGATTTAGGGAGTAAGTTGTAATGGAGAATCCCATCTTTGTAATGTGAATCGTTATTTGCAATCGTTATTGCCATTAAATTGAAACTTTTTTAGCATCATTTCCTTCTCTGTTTCTTTTGCCAACACTTTCTTTCTCTCTTTGTTGTAAGTCTATATGCATTTATGAACACCTGCTGCTATTTTTATCATGATTATCAAATACAGACTGGACCAACCGGGTCAGCTCACAACCTGACGACCCGCCATGTAAGTGATCCAGTTAGGTCCCTGGGCAACCCAATGAGTTGCAACGTTGCCATGTTGTCTTTTAATAAAAGTTAACATATTTTTTGTTGGGCACGAATTGTAGATGGCAATATTAGTTGAAGTAATGACAATTTTGATGTTAACATCTATTATTTTGGTGATTAAGGATTGTAGGTATAAATATTTTGTTATCATTTATCTATTTTGATATTTTGTTAGGAAGAATATTTGATGATTATTGATTCTAGTGTTATTGGATGTTTGTATGACACTATGATGTCAATATGTCAAAGAAATTGTAAAGAATGTTGGAAAAGTATATGATTATTTTGTTATTGATTCAATGTATTGAATTGATATTTGGTATTTGGATGGTATATAATGATAATTTAAATTATATGTCAATTTTTTATTCCCCACCGGTTTGGTTCCCGGGTTGACTCTAAGCTGACCCGCTACCTTGACCGATTAGAGACTGGTTTAGAGGTTGCTCTCTAATCATCTTTATTAATTCCTTCTCTCCCTCTCCTACATGATTATTGTCGAGAGAATATCAATAGGACTAAGTTCGGAAAATTGGTAAACATGTGAAATAATAGAAATTTGGATTACATAATGTATGGTTTATAATTGGTTTTGTTAGCTATGCCTCGGAATGTACACAGTTATTTGTGGTATATGTAATAAAGTTGCAAGAAGACTGACAAATAATTTTTTCGTAAAATTATAAAGATACAACATCTCTCAAACGTGGGAGCCGACAAATAATTTATTCATTACACTCATATGGATCCCAATATATGTATGTGGGAGAAACATGTATCTAATGGTTGCTTCAAGTTGTTTTGGTTAAAGATACAACAAGATTGAGGAACACAGTTTTTTCTTTAGACATACGATCAGCTAATATATGTTGGTAACGATGAAAAACATCATCAATGATAGCTTCTCCAAAGTGACTCACAAGAAGAGGTTCAGCTGCAGCTCTTACAAATTGTGCAGTTTTGTATCCATCACTATTATCATTGTGTTCCTCACCACATGCAGCCTTCCAACTTACTTCAAATACCTCCAAGCGATTCAAAGTGAATGAGCCTTCTTTTTCAATCTCCAATTGCAATTCAAATGAGGATGGATAGTATACAGGAATATTGAATGAATCTATCTTATCCTCCTTTATGATTCCCTACACCACACATCAAAATAAATTCTTATGTCACAAATTTTGAAGAAAATTGTATGTTTAAAACTCTTAAGTGTGTGTAGTCAACAATGACTATAATTCTTATTCTACTAGCTGGGGTCAGCTATATGAATAGCAGGGAACTGTTGTGCTTTGTCAATTATTAAATCTTTGGATATATTGCAAGAAACTATGTACATTGCGTACCTCCAAAACCATGTCATTGAGTGCCTCAACTAAAAGCTCCCAAACGTAGTAAGATTCATTGCTCGATGGGCCACTATTGCTTCTTCCAACGAGGGTTAGAACCATTTGACCTCCTTCAACTAGTTCTATAGCACGACATTTCAGAAACAATGAAAAATCTCTTTGAAATTGGTGGTAGTAAGAATTACGAACATCTAAAGGGCTTGTGCTTGCCATGCAAATATTGCCCTTATTGTTTTCTATACCTTTCGGAACCTATATGGGAATGAAATGATACAAATTAGAAAGAGGAGGAAGAAATTATGCCTAATATAAAAATAATTACTGCAAAGTATTTGAAAGAAAGTGACTAATTAATATTACATACTTGAGACATCCAATGAAGACTGTAGGAGGAATGAACAAAATGCAGAGAACTAGTAGGAAGAATCCTTTCATAGAAAGAAGCTGGAAGACCATTGATGTAGCATTTACCAATCCCACCAACAACTCGAGTGCTTAGGTTTTGTTTGAAGCATTCAAGAGACTTGAAAATGTTGTTAAAATCATTGCCAGGAAGATCGTTCAAGAAGATGATATATTCTGGAGATTCATGGTTTAGCTCTCTACAAAGCATCTCCACAGTCTCAATGAGTCCACAAGTCATAAACAAAGTGTTTGGTCCAGAAGAGCAACCTAAGTCTGCAATTGCTAGGCTTTTAGGGAGCTTTCCATTGTAGATACTCCTTATTGCTTCATCTCTAATGGCCTTGGTCATGGACATCACCTTTTGCTGTTCAAATATATATTATCACTAAGTATATGTGATAGTTATATATTTTATGATAAAGGTAAAGCTGTCAAAACAGGCTAGCTCGAGTCCTAAAGGGTTTGTTCTTTAATGAGCCCAGGCTTAAAAGGGCTTGGCTTGAAAAAGCCCAGGCCCAATTCCATAAAATAATTGTATTATTGAAGCCTGACTTTTAGACATGAATGCTCAAGGCCGGCCACCGCTTTCATATATTTTTATTAAAATTTCAATTTTTAAATTATTTTGAAATATCTAAAATAAAATAATAAATCTCTAAAACTTAATAATTCAAATAATATATATGAATAAAATAAAGTGACTAACTATTGTCTAAACATTAAAAACAAATACAAATCAAACTTCAAACACTAATAAACTATTGTCCCAACTCAAAAATAAAGAAAACAAAATAATTTACCTCCTTTTTTATGACATAAATAAAACTAATAGTTAAAAAGACAAAGAAAATATCATAGTTATTGCATATAAAAATACTTACCTGTGACTATGAAGTTTTCTTTGTTATAATATGATTTAATTTAAAATTCAATTTGAGAAAGTCTTGAAAAGAAATTTAAGAAAAGTTAAGCTAAGATTATATTGTTTTAAGAAAAATACTATGGCCTTTTACTTTAAAAAGTTCAATTATCCTATGTGTAGAGTGACGGTATGGGAAGTGGCTAAAGCTAAATGGATTAACCTCAACCTAAACCTTTAAAGTTTGATCAGGGCACAAGTGTGTAAACTAGAGTAGTGAAAATAATAATAATAATTTCTAAGTAAGAGGTGTTGCATAACAAGAGTGAGAACTGTTATTTCAATGAATAAAAAATAGGCTAGCCCCTTTATTTTTTAGCAGTAACGAGCTAACTCGTTTGAGACCGAGTTCCTTTTACACCCCATAAAGTACAAGTTTGACAGCTCTACCTATATATACACACACACACATACCTGTAACAAGGAATTGTTGGCATAACTTGCTTCTCCAATGCCTCCATTCATGTGCAACACTGAAGCCACATCCATTCTCAGACTTATATTTATATGAATATATATGATACCGACTCGTAGAACCAAATATTGTGTAGTCACAACACCAATAGGGGTGGAGAAATATATTAGGGGAGTGGTGATTGACAGTCCCAAAAAGGAGTGGCTCTTATTAGCTGGCTGCTTCCCGTTGTCAATGGATCTCCGCCTTCTGCGATAGGAGCATCACATATGAGGCAATTTTTAAACCTACGATCCTTTGTTTCTAGGTCTCATGTCCACATTTCCTGATATAAATTAAACCTTTAATGTTAAGTTACAAAAACAAAAAAGATTGCATATTTTTCTCCATTTTAAGGTTTATCTTATTTATAATAATTAAAAATTAACTAAAAATGAAAAAAAAAAATTATATAGTTTATTGGAGTAAAGGTTATCTAGCACTCGCTCACTCACTTATACATTGAAAATTCATAATTAAACAAGTAGTTATTTTAGTTCAATTAGATAGATGAAACCTACATTCCATACTCTATGGTTAATTTGTTATTTACACTAGATTACTTACGAACTAAATATAAGCTCCACGTAGAGATTGACCTAGGTTAGTTTCCTTGTAGTGCATTTAGCTTAGTTTTATTTGATAGCCTCATGACAAAGGCTCTCCACCCAAACATCATACATATAGATAATTCAGTCAATCGCTAACTAGTGCGCATTCATATTTAAATGAATAATTAATTGGCACACATTGACATGGCAACTAATCTCATGCATGACAACTTAGATGTTCTCATGCACACTCAGTATAATGACACAAACAAACATGCAACAAATCACACAATCAGCACCTTTCAGGATCAACTCATGGACATGAGTCCAAATTTCCAGCATGAATTTCAGTGCTCATTTGGTCCTGCCCAATCTTTAAAAAGTCATAACTTTGAATCTACACATCCAATTAATGTGTTCTTGTGCTTATTATAAAGCTTGATTAATTTTCACCAAATTGCATTTTCAGAAGAGGTTGTTAGCGCAGGTTTTAGCCAACTTAAACATCACTGCTCCAATTTATAAACTTCCACCATTTCAATAAAATGGGTCTTTTGATGTACTGGAAATTTTATAACTTTACAAACATCTAATTAATGATCATTTAGATATCTCTAATCATAATTTTAGCCATATAAAACAGAAACCATGAATCATTTTAGAGCCTCAAACATTTTTCAATCAAGCCTACATTTCACTCACGCACAAACAAATATATACTTTCTTTAATTATATTCAAGCTTGATCAATTGGACAACACCTATAACAAGGTTCTGAAATTCCCCAGATTTACATTTGTCCTTAAAATCATCATTTTAACTTCTCCAACTATAATATTGTCATCTAAAACAATCACTTCACAACTAAAGATATAAAAGATGACTTTAAATCAGTTTCTAAGATCCAAATTCACTCTTTATTATCTTGTTATAATAGCTTCATTGTAACTGCCCAAGTATTCTTTTTAAAACTAAAAAATTTCCAGCTTCTTACTATCATTACAAACCTATCCTAAAACTTAAAATCATACCCCAATTGCTTACAATTCTCATTTATAATAGTACTTACATCCCACACATAGGAATCATGTAAATACTCCTAAATAATCATAATAAGACTCCAAACAGTGACCTTAACAACATCTGAAACTTTTCAGCTTCATTAACTTCTTTTGCTGACAATATTGAAATTTGATGCTTTAATACCTGGAAACAGCAAGGTTTCCCTTCAATTTAAAGCTTCTTAATTTCAGTTTTCATGAAAGCTATCCTTCCATAATCAAAACAACCTAAATCATTTTATATAACTAACATAGGAACACTCTCTTGCAGATTTTCAGACAGCCCCTTTTTTATGTAAATCTTAAAATTATCTCCAGCAACTTTTCCTCAAACAATGAAGCCCATAAATAAAACTCCCAGGGCTTGTCACCCAGATACACATGAACACAATTATGACCTGCACTTATTTAGTGCTCAAATAAATTCTAACATCCAAGATAACTATTTTGAACAGCAGCATCTTGAAGATTATTCTAGGTTGGAAATATCATCTTTCATAGCTTTTAATGCCTTTAATTTTCCAGCGGCTAGTATATCTTTTGTATCAAACTCTTTTATCCATATATACTTCCTCTTATCTTTTCATTAAAGAAACCAGTATAAACTTCAACAAAACAGGGCTCAGAAGAAAAGCTTAAAAATTCACGATCACTTTAATCACTTAAATAATATTCCTAAGAGAAAACCGAATGTACTTCTCCGAGATCAAGAAACTGAAACCAACCAGCCTTTAAGACTGTGTGTGCATTATTATTTAAGAGTCATTCAAGAAGCCTTTAAAACATCATTTGATAAGCTTATAACAATTTTTAAATCTAAGAATCCGAACTGCAGTCGCTCATAGTCCTAGTATCCAAGCCGTTTTTTCACACTTAATGTAGAGTTCAAATACACCCTTCCAAAGATAGAACCTCTGTCTTAAATTCCTCATAACCAAAACCATAACAATCATGCAATATTCAACGTGCATGTGAAGAAATCATAACCACAAGCTCTGATCTATCAACTAGGCATGATTTCTATGGTTAGATCACTTCATTCATCATTTTCTCCCTCTAGCTCACAACTTTTAGCAACAATCCATCAACAAACTTCATGCTAGATGGAAGACATGACGATAGAATGATGTTTAGGGGACTTACCTCACTCAGAATCTAAACTTGCATGTGAGTTTCCTTCTTCCTTCCTTCCTCTTCTTTTCTACGAAGTCCTCTGGTCCTTCTCGCCTATCTCTCTCTCTCTCTCTCGCTCGCGCGCACCCTGCCTCACTATTTCTGGTTTTGGGCCGGAAATGAGGAGATGAGGAAGAGCTGATGGTGTATTTAATGAAATAAAAATGAATTATTTGTTCACTTGAACGTGTGACACTCAACCCACGAGTTTTGGGGAAAATGATAAAAAATAGTTCCACATAAATTTCAAAATCCTATAACAACAATAATAATGAGACTAATAAGAACAATAAAGTAATTGACAACTCATTTTTATTTAAAAATTATGAGATTTTAAAATTTAAATGGTATTTATTTAAGATTTTCACTTAATTTTGTGTGAGTTTTTCTTTTATTTTCCTTAATCCAATTTGTAAATATGAAACCTTACCCTCTTTTTTTTGGTATGTTAAATTTTAGGAAAGGAGTTGGAATTTCACCCACGTCAAGGGTAAAGTGTTTGGGGCCGTTCACAACATTATTCTTCTTCTAGACCCCGTGTAGCCCAGGATGACTCCGCGCTTGACCAACTCAGGATCGAACTCCTCTCTTTAGGTGAGAAAGTCCGACCCCTTCGCCACAAACCTTACCCTCTTGGATCAGGTGGTGAACATCCCACACTCCTCAAATTGGGCTTGAATTGGTCCAACTAGGTTTTGGACTTAACCACTGAATAAATTCCAAAAATTACTTTACCCAATCTTTTTGTAAGAATTTTCTTCCTTAATTATTTTCTTTAACCCATAAAAATTACAAGACACAGAGAAGAGGAAGTGGTGCCAAACTAAACATAAACACGCCACCTTAATGCTTCTGCCGCAAGGGAGAAATTAATTCATGGTAGGAAGTTGCTAGCAAGAGCCAAGAGTCACTTTTTTCATCATTAAATCTATAGCTCTAAATTTTTCTAGCAAACCGCTTTATAGAGAACTTGATTTCGATCGAGTGAGGTACATTTGTCAAAGCATAAATCCGACAATTGACATGGCTCAAGTTTTTCACATGAATGGAGGCACTGGAAAAACAGGTTACGCAAATAATTCCTTGTTACAGGTACATATGTATCTTGCTTCATCAAATCATTTCTAACATTCCAATCGCGTGCTCTTTTACATGAAGGTGTAAGAAAATTCACAATACTACTACATGTACTTACTTAAAACACAAAAAATTATAATGGACAGAAAAAGGTGCCTTTTTTAACAAAGCCGGTAAGAGAGAGGAAGCCATAACCAGATTCTATAGAGAAAACCACTCTCGAAGCTCAGCAATCGCAGACTTGGAGACCTAATGGCCTGGGTTGTTCCTCTGGACCAAACTCATTGTTTGTGACTTGTGAACTGATCGAAACTGTGGCGATGAAACTTGTGAAATAATTCCTTGAATGATCTCCCTGACAACGATTTTAACAACATCTTCAAGTCTCTTGAATGCTTCAAGGAAAAGCTAAGTGATCAATGCTACATCACTGGGGTTCCAAGTTCTTCCTATGGTAGAATTCTTCCTACTAGGTTCATTGCATTTTGTTCATTCCTCCTGCAGTCTTCATTGGTTATTTCAAGTATGGATACCTAATCTCTCTCTCTCTCTCCAAGATTATTCAGTATGTTTTTCTTCCAGCTAAGATTATTGAGGTTTTATTTGTACTACTACTTCTTCTCGATGCCTAATATAATATAGGAGATATTTGGCGAGTTAATCATGGTCTTAAATATAATATTTATTTTTTTATATTTGTCAATCTTTTTCTAATTTACTCTTGTTGATTCTCTCTCAATAATAATCAAGGAGGAGATGAAATGAATGAATTAAAAAAGATGACAAGAGTGTTTTATAAAATACATGTTATTTTAACTAACTTAACCAATTTTTTTAATATAATCAAATTAGGTATATATGTCTTATATTAAAGGGTTAAGGTACAGATTGACCAACAAAGTGTTATGCTAGGAGCACCAGGCACAGTAATGTTTTGAAGGGAGCAAAAATACCAATGAATAATTTAAAAAATATGAAAATAGCACAATCCCTGTTTTGATCTATTCACAGAAGTTTGAAATTCGTCATTGGTATTTTTGCTCCTTTCAATTGTTCATTGGTATTTTTGCTCCCTTCAAAACATTTATGTGCCCCAGTACTCTAGCGTAACACTTGGCCAATTTACACCTTCACCCTATATTAATTAGCTATTGGAGGGAGTATATTGTCAATATCTGTAAGTTAAATAAAGCGTGGTTCAATAGTTAGTGAGATTATCAATATATTGCATGGACCGCCTAACCTTCTCCCTTTCTTGGGTTCACATTCCATACTCATCCTTTGAATGAGCTTGTAGTGCTCATCTCTTTAATTTTTGGGTGGAAACATTTTTTAATTTTATGTTGCACCCTAAAATATTGTTTGCACTCAATATTTCAAATTAATTAATTTATAGTCATAGATTCAAAAATATTTTTCCAGTAGCACATAATATCTAAAATATTTTTCAACACCTAATATCTTTAATTAATTAATTGTTAGTGTATGGAGTATTTTTTTCAAAAAAATAATAAAAACCCCTTTTATTCGAAGATGAGCACTACATGCTATCTTTTGGATCAACATATAACGTGAATTCCCCTTTATTCCTCTTTCCCTTCAATCGATAAAATTAAAATAATATAAAATCCACTGAAGGCCTTATTTGTGATCACAACTTGGTGAATTAAAACCAAGGTGTCAGTGATAGTGACGTGGTAGTTGTTCAAGGCTTCTAGAGTGACGCCACTCTTTATTTTAGAAGTTTAGCGTATTCTAGTTTAGGATCACTTGACATCTCCTCGCCTCATGTTTCAGTTTTCAATTTTGAATTCAAGGGTTTTGTATGTTGACTGTGATTTCTGATCCGCATATACCACCTAACCTTCACCCTTTCTTAGGCTTCTATCTGTTTTACCATCCAATAATCTTTCGAGTAGGGTATTAGGCACGGCCTTGCCCTGCCCAGCTCAACCCATGCACACCCCTAGAATTTAATCAAGAATATGTATACGGCATAGGTATATAGTCTAAAATTAGTTTCCTTCTATGTAAATGGACTTTATACTTTGTTTTATCTTTTATTATATTGAAGAAAAAAAACTATATATATATACACACACATACTGATTATTAAAATTGTATTTCTTGGAAAAAAAAATTCTTGAACATTTCCGTCCCCATCAAAACTAATTGATGTTTCTTCATTCCTGTAGGTTCCTGAGGGTGTAGATAACATCAATATGGGCAACATTTATGTTGCAAAAACCAGCCCTTTAAATATCCAAAAGGCATACTACATCCAATTTCAAAGAAGTTTCTCATTATTTCTCAAGTGTCGTGCTAAAGAACTCGTTGAAGGTGGTCGTATGGTTCTTACACTCAACGTAAGAAGTAGAGGTACTGACCTATCAAGCCATGAATGTTGCTACATTTGGGAGCTTTTAGCTAAGGCATTCAATGACATAGTTTTGGGGATACGTATAAATATTTTTTCATTTGCCTATATGTTCCTTCCAGTCATAAATATAGAAGTTAAATAACCAACTAATTTATGGAGACTATGAAAATTAGTTGACTTGGTTATGTGTGAAAAATATATGTTGGTTTTCTTAACATATCTTTTGAACCATTTGCAATGAAAACTGCCTTTAAGAAAACCCTTCTCTAATATGGAAAATAAAAAAGGATTATTAGGGTAGAAAATTATAAATTTAATTAGCTGACAAAGTCATTTAGTGTGTTACATTTAAGACCAAGACAAAATATTTCAATTAACACCTGTTTTTAGAATTGGAGATGGTATATTTTGAAACATACAATTTTCTTCGGAATACTTGCAAAACAATTCATGATAGTTGGTGAGTTATATGTAGGGAATCATTAAAGAAGATCAGATAGATTCATTCAACATTCCTGTCTACTATCCATCCCCATCTGAATTGGAATTAGAGATAGTAAAAGAAGGCTCATTCATTTTGAATCACTTGGAGTTATTTGAAGTAAGTCGGAAGGCTATATATGGGCTGAAGAACTCAATGATAACTGTGGATACAAAGTTGCACAGTTTATACGATCTGCAATTGAACCTCTATTAGTGAGTCACTTCGGAGAAGCTAGCATCGACAATGTTTTTCATCGTTACCATCAAATATTAGTTGATCGTATGGCTAAGGAAAGTACTATATGTTTGTCTTTCTCACCTTATCTTTGACTCAAAAAAACTTAAAGAAGCCAGCACATATATTTCTATAATACATTGGCAATGTGTATTAATAAAGAATCTATCGGTTTTCATTTCATTGAGATTGTGTATTTTTTATTTTAAAATATAAAATTAAAAATAGATTAATTTAATTGGTTTTGTCAAGATACTGTGATTCTCACTATTTATTGCTTAAACTATGATTAAAATAGTTGTAATATTAAATTAATATATTTTTCATTTTATATGTTAAAGTATGTGAGATAGAGTTTTTTCCCGGTCTGAAGCATGCGGAAAAAATTGCTTATGAATTGTCCTCTATACTTTTTCTTTTTCTTTTCTTTTTTTTTTTTTAGGAAAAAAAAAAGATGAAGCTGACATATATATGCTATCTTTACCTTAAAAAAATGTAGGCAGGTAATGAGAAAATGTTAGGTAGTTCTCCTCATTGGATTTGGAGGATTTTTTATTAAGTATTTATTTTTTAATAAATTAGGTGTAGATTTTGGAATATATTTGCATATATCTATGAATAACTATGCGCCTATGCCTATTTAATTTATCTTTTATACATTTCCTTCTTATTGATTTGAGGGTGTCCTTACGCCTTGGGGTTAGATATAAAATTGAGACCGGATCCAAGCAGAAAGCCCCTTGATATTTGTCTATATTTAATGGTTTTAAACTGTTAAATATTTAAATGCAAAAAATATATATATATATATATATTTGAAGGGTTTTAACCGTTAAATATAAGCCTCTATATTTCACGATCTTTTAGGTACCACTTTTATTTATAGGATCATATATTCATCTGATGGTTTTTTGCCAGCGAATGTTAAATATACCAAACAATATTCAACGGTTATTTATTAAAAACCATTAAGCATAATACCAAATATAAGTTCAGTTTTGGTCATCTGTAAAATGTTTATTTGACAGTTGTAAATAAATAACTGTTAAATATGTGTATATACTTAATGGTCGCTTAAAACAACTATTATATATATTACAATATATGATATTATTTGCAAATAACCTGAAGTATTGGTCACAAATTATTTAAAACAATTGGGGTTTGTTACGGATTTATATTAGGCCCAATAGCAGTGTGGCCCAACAAGGAATATATTGCATATCAGGATCTATCTATAATGAAGGAGGATCCTATCTTATCTACAATCCAGGTATATCTACATGTATATCTGGTAGTTAGGATATCGGGGCCTCGAATCACGAGCCCAAGCGACTCAACCTAAGGTAAACTCTATAAATACGAGAGGTCAAGCCTTAAGGTACATAAAGGTTCTAACTCGAACTATTTACATACGTCACGTAACACACACCCCACCCCTTTGGCTAAACGCCTATGTGTGTCTCGAACTACGTGGACTTTGATCCCTCTACAGGGTACGTAGGCCCTAGGCATTATTCCTAAGTCAAATCCAATTCATCAATATCAAACAGGCTAGTCCATTAGGACTAGCCACATCTGGTTCTACACCAGAACAGGGTTCATTTTGGTTAACCCTCATAAATTACATGTACAAATACTACCTGTACATATACAAAAACCACGATAATGGTCCATTCTAGTAATCAAAATAGAAACAAAAACTATTAGAAACCAAAAGACAGATCTAAATTAAACTAAAACCAAAACCAATTAGCTAGCTATCTCAGTCAGTTACAGCAACCCACTGCCTGTAAACAGTCATTGTCAATTCTTCTATAACTTCTTCAATTTTTTCAGGCTAGTATTGTTCTCAATAACACTATCCTCAAAGTATTGCATGCAAAGACAAGTATGTTAGTATATATGATTTGACTTTTAATTTACCTTAAACACACACATGTGCGCGTGCAGACCTTAGCCTTAATTCAGCTGGGATTATAGGTGACTATTTCCTTCATAAACTTCATGACACAGTACCCATAATAAGAGCTCTTATTGGTTGTCACAGACACACACAAAAAACAAATGAAATGTATCAATCTAACAAATTAACCAACTCTGATAAGTCTAGCTAACACAAAATGGTAAATATTAGTGAATTACCACTACTCTCTTCTATTTGTAAGCGGATGCAATGTCTTTGCCGTGTAACGTGGGCAGCCGAGGCCTTTGTCCGTGGTGCAATAATAAACAACTCTAATAAGATCACAAAAAGAAATTAAAGTACCAAATTTATAATAAACTCTTATAGGACAATAAGAAATTAAAGTACCAAATTTAAATTCATTAACTTATTGAAAACCTCGACCATCTATGGTTGATTGTCCGCATCCTTATGAACCGAATCAAAGTACCAAATCCTTTACTTGAAGGAATTTAGCATGATGAGGTGTCAATGACCCCTAAGTATAATAAACACAATGAGAATAAAACTACTTAATTAAAAAACAATTTAATGAAGTAGATACTTACTCTTAGCATAACGACGCCCTGAAAAAACTATCCTTCTTCTTTGGAGCCCCTCTAATGGTCATGTACGCTAGTTCCCACTACCAAAAAAAAATCATTTTTTGCGACGGAAAAAATCTTTCACAAAAAAAGGATTTTCCGTCGCAAAATGCTTTTGCGACGATTTCATCCGTCACAATAGCGACGGAAAACACTAATTCCGTCACAAATTTCGAAATTTGCTACGGAAAAAAAATTCCATCGCAAACTTTTGAAATTTGAGGTGGAAATATTTTCCGTTGCAAATTTCGGAATTTGCGACGGAATTTCTTTCCGTCACAAATTGCACAATTTGTACGAATTCAATTCCGTTGCAAATTCCGAGAAATTTGCGACGAACTTCAATTCCGTAGCAAATTTTGGAAATTTGCGATGGAATTATTTTCTGTCGCGAAATTCATTTTTTAACAAACAAAATATTTAAAATATACAAAAATATAAAAATTCTTTAAAAAAAATATACTCCAATGAAATAAATATAAATAATTTTGACCAATTAAAATGAGAAAATAACATATTTCTAACATAACCATAACAATGAAATAAATATAAACATAGGTGGTCGAACGTGTACCAGGAGGGAGATGAATGTGAAATAAATATAACATAACAACGATGGTACCGAAGGGTAATAAATATAACATAATGTTGGAAGGCCAGACTAAATTAGGAGCAGATTTGCCCTTGTCATAATCTTGGTAGTTAGAGATATTTTAGGATCTAATCAGATTATGGAATTTGAAGTTTGTAATTGCTTTTATATTTTATAATTCCTAGATATTAGGATCTGCCTTTTATAATTCCTATGTATTAGGATCTTCTTAAACCGCTCAGTAGAGTATCTAGGTGTATAAAATCCTAAAGGCATATGAATAATATTATCAACTTTTGTGATCTCCTCTGATTATCGTCGTCTCACACATAACAATGAAATAAATATAAACTTAACACATTTCTAACTTAACATATTTCAACTCGTGTATGTTATTAATGCAGAAGGCAATAATTTCAATCAAGTCACAAATTGATAAAATCAACCGAGAATGTCAAAATGGGAATCATAATCAATTTGATAGGTAGGAGAAAATCCATAGCCATGATTTTCTTCTAATATATAATCTACAATTAGTAATTAATTAATGGGTTAAATACCATTTTTGCCACGGAAGTTTTGGTTTTGGAGCACCCAGCACCTAGAAGGTTTTTTTGTATCATTTTTGCTCCGGAAGTTTACAAAAAGGAGCAAATATGCCTCAGAAGTTTTTTTAGGAGTAAATTTGCCTCGGATGTTTTTTATAAGAGCAAATTTTTGTAAACTTCTGGGGCAAAAATGATATAAAAAATGATCAATCCAACGGTCAAGATCAACCGATGGGCAAGATTGCTTCGTTTGTAAACTTCCAGGGCAAAAATGATACCAAAAAAAATTTCGAGTGCTAGGTGCCCCAAAACCAAAACTTCTGTGACAAAATTGGTATTTTTCCCTTAATTATTAATGATTGTTTTTGGGGGAAAAAGCTTCTAGAAAAATCAAGAATAGACCATTCAACAATTACTAATGCCACAACACATTCCTAAGCTACATACAATATAGAAAGAAAAATTAAATCCTAAGAATAATTAATGAAACACTAAAGAGGATAATACCTGACTGTGATTTTCCCGATGTTGCTCTTCTATCAATTTTTGCTCAGCAACCTGTGGTCAATTAACATCATAATGAATAACAAGACAGAAGATAGTAAAGAAGAGTAATTTAGGCAAAAACTAATAAATAAGAAATTAACTAACACACCCATAATTTCCCTGAGCATAATATGCTAAACCCAGTCGGCTGTATGCCTTGCTATAGTTCGGGTCAATCTCTATAGATTTATGACAGTCTTGAATTGCTTCTGTATATTTGTGGATCTAAGTGTAAGCAGTTGCACTAAATCATAACCCCAAAAAAAAAGACATTACATATTCAGGGCATTATGAAATAAGGCCATAGGTTTTCTAAACCAAACAACTATTACACAAGAATAGATTTTCTTCCAAACCAAATAAAGAATAAAGTCGGAGAATGGAGATGACCGCCGGAACGTGAAGAGAGACCGGAGACAATCGCTAGCTAAGATCTGACCGCGGAAAGCTCTTGGCCTGAGAGAGAATGGCGGAGTCGAGCCAAAAGTGAACAGGGAGGAGCGAAATCTAGAAATAAAGTGCCGCAATTTGCGATGAAAAAACTTTTCCGTTGAAAATGGCATGAGTCTTGCAATGGAAAAACTTTTCTGTCGCAAAACGGCGGAAATTTTCACGCCTTTTTGCGACGGAAAACCTTTTCCATCGCAAAATGGCATGAAAATTCACGCTGTTTTGCAACGGAAATTGTTTTTCATCGCAAATGGCATGAGTTTTGCCATAAAACGCGTCACTATGCAAGGATTTTGCGACGGAAAAGGTTTTCCGTCGCAAAACTTACTTTTTTTGCGACGGATATTTAAATTCGTCACTATTTTGCTATTTTCTAGTAGTGTCCCTCACTTTATGCTGCATACCTAAGATAGCCATGCAGTGAATCATTACCAAGCAAACCTTATTATTTCCCAGTCATTTATGATGATGAAGCTATTTGGTTAGGTTTTACTGAGAATGACACCAATAATTTTCCCTTATAACTCAGGGGAGTTTAATCAGCCACATGATAATGAGATCAACTAAGAAGAAACACAATTGCCTATTTTAGAGGATCTACAATAGCCTCGACAAAGTACGTGTGAGAGGCATGTACCCCAACTCTTGGATAGTTATAAATTCAATTTACCATAGTCATTAACCCATGTGGATCCACCCTTTCCATCAAGCAACTTGGGCAAGTATCCTTTATCATACTATGATTCGAATAAGAAAATTTATGCCTCACATAAAGCTTATTTTTTTGGCTATCGAGTCATATGATGAGCCAAAGACCTTTCGACATGTATGTAAAAATGCTCATTAGCGTGAGGCTAAGCAAAAAGAAATACAGGCACTTGAAGCCAATAGGACTTAGACACTTGAATATCTTCCGTCGAGGAAACATCTCATTAACTATAAATGGGATTACAAAAACAAATTCAAAATGAATGGAGAGTTGCATTCTCATAAATCATTATCAGTAGCTCCAGGTTTTACTCAGCTAGAAGGTATAGATTTTCATGGAACATATGCCCCTGTTGCAAAACTTGTTACTGTTCAAACCTTACTAGTTGTGGCAATCAAATTAAACGAGGACTTACAATTCACCAATTATATTTCAACAATGTGTTCCTCCATGGTGATCTTCATGAGGAGATTTACATGAAGGCTTTGCTAAAAAAGGAGAGACAGGAGTTTGCACATTGAGGAAGTCTCTATATGGGCCTCATCAAGCCTCACGAAATTGGAATGAAATGTTTACTAGCTCATTGACAAGTTTAGGTTTTAGCCAGTCCTGGGCAAATTACTCTTTATTCACTTATCAGCGTGGTGACATATACTATGGCCTTGATCTACATTGATGATGTCATTCTCACCAGAAATTCGAAATTATTAAATAAATAAAAAAAAATATTAATAAAATATTTTATCAAGAATCTTGGACCCAAAGTGAGAACCTTAAAGTGTTTCTTGGGCATTCAAGTGGCTTGACCATGGATTCCGATTGAGGGCCTCTTAGAGAGAAGTTAGAGAGAGAAGCTCTAGAGAAATTCCCCGAGCAAAGTCCGAGTAAGTTAGCCAATGCAAATATGCCTTGGATATCTTGAAGGAAACATGAATGACGGCTTGTAGGCCTAGCAAGTTTCCCATGGAGTATAACTATCATCTTACTAGTATTGAGGTTGATCCACATCCAAACCCAGGGAGCTATTAAAGACTAGTTTGCTGACTCTTATACCTTACAATCACAAGGCCCAATCTCATATATGCAGTAAATGTTCTTAATCAATTTGTCGCTGATCCCTGGGTCCCCTACATGCATGCAATGGAATTTGTCCTTCGATACCTGAAGTCTACAGTGGGACAAGGTATCTTTTTACTGAGTACAGGCTCTCTCGACTTGAAAGCATATCGTGATCCAGATTGGGGATGCTACGATGAGACTCAGCGTTCTTGAACTGGTTATTTTATCAGCTTAGGTAGGTCTCTCATCTCATTCCATAGCAAAAGGCACGTATGGTTTCCCTTTCTTCAGCAAAAGTTGAATATCGAGCGATGGTGATTACAGTTAAAGAAGTCGTGTGGTTGTGATGGCTCCTCCATGACCTTGGGGTGACTCAACAGTGTTCAACTCCACTATATTGTGATAATCAAGCTGCCATTCATATTGCCAAGAACATAATTTTTCATTAGATGATTAAGCATGTTGAAATTGATTGCCATTTTTTTCATGTACTAGTCCAATCATAGGATATCTCTCCATTAAAGATCTAGACGAAGCATCAAATTGCTTACATCTTCACAAAGACAGCCAGTGTTGACAAATTTCAAGAGCGTTCCATCAAGTTGGGCACTCATAATCTCCATGCGCCAACTTGAGAGGAAGTGAAAGCAATATATCCTAGAAAATATCATGATATTTTATATTATAATATCGTGATAATATTATGATTCTATTATTAACTAATATTTTAAATCTTAGTATGGAGATATAATTTTATGATATTCTCTATAGGGCACGGATGTACTAGCATTATATATGTGCCTCTAATCAATTAACGTGCAATTTATCCTTATTTGAATACTTTACATATTTCCCTTTAGCCGAATAACCTAAATCTCTATTAAATATGAAAAATAGTCATTTTTGGTTCGACATATAAAAAAAAATATAATATAATATAACACGAAATTACGTTCTTGACTAGAAATTCCACCAAAACCAAGATTTGAAGTTAGACAAAACCAAGATTAGCGTGAAGTGAATGAATGGAGGTGGCATTGAACATGAATATAGAAATCTGAAGGTGGTGAAAAGATCTATGAGATCCAATCAGTTGTTTATTAAATTGGGAAGAAGATCAATAAAACTGGATTAAAAGAATGGATTTCTACGGAAAATGTGTGGAGATTGACAACAATGGAATGAATTAATTAAATTCCTTAATTGAATAAACAATTTCAAGAGGGTGAAACATGCCGAATGAGTTCCCATCAAGAGATTGTTTGCGGGTGTGGCGTGATTTTTCTTAGGCTGGATATGGAGTGTTTGGTTGTGAGTTTAGTTAATCTGAATGCTCTTATCCAATGGTTGAGATTTAAGAGGAAGTGGAAAGGAAATTTGAATGACAATGGTAATAGAATTCCCAAGAGCCAAATAAAGGAAAGTGAAGGACAGGAAATGTAAATATTCCTTGAAAGGAATATACACACACACACATATAATATCCCATCTTTTGAGCCGATCTGCTCAACGGCTCAGCACAGACTCTCCTCACAAAACACTATAGCCAAGTTGGTCGACTATTTCATAAATAAAATATTCATGCCTCACGGAACATCTTTCTCAGCCTTCTGCTCCTTATTATCTCTTAATCTATCACTCTTCCTCTCTCTCACGAAACGTTATAATCACCTTGTGTCTCCTACAACATTCCCCATTTTCAAAATTTAAAATCTTTCTACCCTTAAGAGAGGTCATAGAAATTGATAGCCTAGAAGTGTGTATGGTGTGCTTGTATGATTACTACTAATGGAAACCAAAATGAACAGTAGAGAATTGAAGAGAGAAATGATACTGGATTGAATTGGTTTAAGCGTATTACAGACTTGTGTATATATAAGCCTTACATTTGTGCAAGGGGAGTCTATTCTAGTGTGTACACGTGCATAATAGCTCACTGAACTCTAAAACATATTGACAACTGTATGTAACAACCATTGGGCCTACTACATGTATATAACACTATTGGGCCTACTATCAGTATATGCTAATATTCCCTATGCTTCTTGGTTTTGTTGTTGAGACGGAGAACAAACATTCAAGCTATCACGAAATGGTAGAAACAAGGTTTTACCTAACGGTTTTACATCTGCAACTTGGTCATGTGATGGTACATAACCAATCTGTAGTTGACTAGCTACAACCTTTTCTCGAAGGAAATGAAGATCAATTTCCATGTGTTTGGTGTTTGAGTGAAGAACTGGATTGGAAGCAAGAGCAATGGACCCTAAGTTATCACACCAAACAATGGGAACCTCAAGTAGTGGAACATGCATTTCTTGAAGTAACTTTACAACCCAAACAACATCAGACGAGGCATCTGCCAGACTCCTATACTCTGCCTCTGTAGCTAACCGAGATACCACTGGTTGACAGTTTGAGACCCACAGTACATGATTAGTGCCAACATAGGTGCAATGTCCACTCACAAACTAACGATCTTCCTTATTGGATGCCCAATCTAAATCAGTAAAGCTCTGCACATGAATCCGAGGTAGATAGATGATATGAATACCATAATCAATAGTGCCAGCAAGATAGCAAAGTATGAGCTTGACAGCAACCCAATAAGAGTCATGAGGTTCCTGAAGAAACCTACTCAGTTGATTGACAGAGAAGGAAATTGCTAGCCTAGTGTAACACAAATATTGAAGTTTCCCAAGTACACTTCTATATATTGTTGAGTTAGAAAAATCATTTCCAGCAGTAGAGGAAAGTTGTAAATTGTTTTCCATAGGTGTAAGACATGGTTTTGCATTGAGAAATTTGACATCTTTGAGAAGGGAGAGAATATACTTGCATTGAGACAGAAGAATGCCATGTGCTATAAGATAAAAATCTAGGCCTAAGAAATATGACAGAGGACCAAGATCCTTCAAAGAGAAGAGATCCATATGTGTAATCAGCTGATGTACCTCATCTTTGTTTGAACTAATTATAACAATGTCATCCACATAGAGAACTAGATAAACTATATCAAATTGAGTCTTTCGGATGAATAAGCAAGGATCAGACTTAGAAGCAATAAACCCCAAGAAATTTAGAGCCAATTGCAGCTATTGAAACCAAGCACGCAGGGCTTGCTTGAGCCTATATATAGCCTTTCTTTATTTGCACACCATAGGCCTACCATCCGAAGAATGACCAAGAGGAAAACCTAGTGGAGCATCCATATAAACCTCTTTTGTGAGGTCACCATTTAAGAAAGCATTGTTAAAGTCAAGTTGTCTTAAATTCCACTTGAAAGTAACAATAACCGTCAACAAAATTCTAATGGTAGCGACTTTACAACATGGCTAAAGGTGTCAAGATAATCCATACCAGCAACTTGAGAGAATCCTTTGGCTACTAATCTTGATTTTCGTTTGGCTAAAGAACCATTAGCATTGGTTTTTGTTTTCCAAATCCATTTGCAGCCAATAGGGTGTCGATGATGAGGTAGTGGAACAACATCCCTTGTATGAAATTTTAGTAAGGCATTGTACTCGTCAAGAGTGGCTTGTTTCCACTGAGGGTCAGCAAGAGCCTCATTTATTGTGGTAGGAGGCAATGGAATGGTGGACATAGAAAATACTTTAGGTTTGACCATGCCAGATTTGCTCTTAGTAATTATGTTATGATTATTACAAGGCAATTTGGGAACTAATGTGACTAGAACAATGGTCTTGGAGGTGGTGATAAGGGTGTGAGTGGTATTGGCGGAAGAACTAAACATGGAGATAGAGGGCTGCTGAGATTAAATTGGTGAGGAGGAGGTTGATGATGAGATGCGTGAGGGTGGTGTAGAGTGATGAAAGGCTAAGGCAGGAAAAGGTACAGTAGGTGCTAGTGATATAGGATGCTAATGAGATTGAAGTGAGGAGATGTCTGTGGGGTTAACAGAAGACTGAATGTTGGTTAAGTTTCGAACAGAATATTGATTGCCAATACCATGAAATTTGTTCTCGTCGAAAATGACATGGCGAGATATATAAACTCTTCCTGTAGACAAATCAACACACTTATAACCTTGGTGGTGTGAGCTATAGCCCAAGAAGATACAAGAAGAAGATCAAATTCCAATTTATGAGCATTAAAGGGCCTGGTATAAGGGTAACAGATGCAGCCAAAAACCTTCAAAATAGAGTAGTTAGGTTTAACACTAGTTTATGAAGATCCAATGCTTTAGATGGGAGTCTATTAAGTAGAAAAACAGCAATGGCAAAAGCATCTTGCCAGTAAAAGATGGACAAGGAGGCATGAGCCAATAACATCAAGCTTGTTTCAACTATCATACGAAGGCAACGTTCCATTAAACCATTCTGTTATAAAGTGTGAGGACAGGTAAAACATTGTTCTATACCACAAGCAGCTAGATGAGATTTAAAGACTAAGAATTCTCCACCATTATCATATTGAGCCTGTTGAATTTTTGCTTGATACTTATTTTCAACAAGTTTATAAATTCTTTGAATTTCAACAAAGCATCAGATTTTTTGTGTAAGAAGTAAATCCAAGTAAAACGGGTATATGCATCAACAAAAGCAATATAATAGATAGAACCATAAGATTGAATTGGTGCTGGCCCCCAAATATCTATGTGTATTAATTGAAGAGGTCTGTGAACACAGTGGATGAAGAATGAAAAGGTAGTTTGTGGCTTTTACCATACTGACAAGCAGAACATAGATTTTTGTCTTCCAAAGCAGTAAAAGGAATTGAATTACAATTGAGAACATTTTTAACAATTTCTATAAAAGGATATCCTAGTCTTTGATGCTAAAGAGCCAAAGTGCTAGTTGAAACATTGTAGACACGAGACTGCTTGTAGCCAACAGACACAGAAACAAAACATTTATTGAAAGAACCAGAGCCAGCAGAACCATTGAGTAAAGCATTTTTTAAAGAACTAGAACCAGGACCACTTGGGGATGTCACTCTTGCTAGAAGAGGATACATGCCATTACGATCAGTTCCAGACATCAAGAGTAGTCCAGTCCTCAGATCCTTAATATTACATTTGTAAGGAAAAAATTCAACAGAAACATTATTCTCACGAGTAAACTGAGCAATAGACAATAGATTTTTCTTCATTTTAGGCACATATAGACTTTATTCAATGTAAACTGAGAAGTATTATTGGTAAGAAGAATTTTATCGACAGACTAAATTTGAGATAGTTCACCAGTACCAACTTGAACCGTGCCTGTGCCTTGACCAACTGAGTCAAGAATTAAGCATGCGGCATCATGAGTAATGTATGATGTGGCACCAGAATCCGAATACCATGCTGAATCATTGACAATAGCTGGTGTGACAATAAAAGCTTATGCCATAGGTGAAGAAACAAAATCTGATTTAGGAACAGTAGGTACAATAGTTGAAGTAAGAGGCATATGTGTCACAGAATTAGCAGCTACAGAAGCAGATACAGGTAATTTGGAAGTTGAAGCATCAAACACAGATGAGTCAGTTGTAATAGGGTAATACTCAAAAGGTGAATAAAACTCATGTATACCATAACCAGCGGCATAATGAGCTTGAGCCTCAATGGACTAACCATAGAAGGTTGGATATTCATACCTATAGTAGCACCTATCAGTCAGATGAGTAGCCTTATGACATATTTGACACATGAACCTCACATTAGTGAACCAACCTCGACCACAGCCAGGTGCACGAGCTCCACCACGAGAGAAGTTTAGAGGACGATATCCTCTGTTTCTAGAACCAGAGTTGGGCCTTGTGTGTTGCAAACAATAGTGAATGAGTCATCATTAGTTTGATCATCAGAATATGTATCAGTTTGAGGAGTAGTAGAAGAATTCTTTACAGTAGAGGTAGTGGAATTAACGAGATTGACTGGATGAGTGTGATTGTTAGACAAAAATACTTTGTGGCATGACTTAGAATCCAGAAGCATTGTAGAGACAATTTCAAGACCAAAACGAGGTCTCGAAGCGTTAATTACGGCAATTACTGGTTCATACTTTGTAGTGAGACCGTTCAGAGTATGCGAAACATGTGTGGCCTCATCTACCTTCTCTCCGAGCATAGCCAAGTGGTCACAAATGGACTTAATATTGGCCAGATAATCACGCATAGCCAGCTCTCTTTTCTGTTGGTTTTCCAGTTGATCACGGCTTGATAGAATTTTGGCATCGAATTTATTTGAAAAAAGTTGATTTAGCTTCATCCAAATTTGAGCAGTAAAGGTCAGACCAACAAGATCTGGAAGTATATTGGACGCAACTGATGCCAAAAAGCCAAGATGCTAGAGCGGAGTTTGTAAATAGAGGAAATCACAAAGAGGGGGTGAATTGAGGATTTTAAAAAATCTTTTGCAAACACCCAAACACAGACAACAACACAGGGTAAAATAGAGGAGAGAAGAAAAGTTTGACACAACAGGATTTATATCGGTTCAATATTAACTCTACACCTATGTCCAATCCCCAGAAACTCTGGCATTTTCACTATCACTCAAATCAATTACACACTCTGCACTCGAAAGTTATCCTCTCACTAGGATACACTCCCCCTTACAAGTTATAAACTGATAAACCCAACCTCAAAGTCCCACAACTTTGAGATTCTTAGAATGCGTGATAATCAATTATAAACTCTCTAAAAGAGCAGATAAAATAATCACTAAACTTCAATGTATCAAAAGATACTTTACAAGTAGGTGGAAAACACTAAATGCAGATGAAACTTGATAGCTTTTTGTTTTCTGTATTCTGGTGGTTGTAGAGAATTGAATGCTTCAACTTATATATGTTGGAATCATTAAATGACTGTTGGAATCATTAATGTAACCGTTGGAGACATTAATCTAGCTGTTAGGTTACAACTTGGTCCATTCTCTCTCTAGCCTTGAGTTAATCTAGGTTCTCAGAAATTTACGTTGACTTTTCTTTAAATTAATCTGTTGGGAGATGAAGCTTCCATAGAGGGAAAGAAAACATTTAAACCTTTGCTCAGTCCAGGGAATGATTTTCCAAAAGGATGCTAAGTTTTCTGGACCAACAATAAATGTGATAACGTCATTTTTTTGCTTTATGCTTAATCCTCATTCTAATACACTTTTAATCATCTGAAACTCATTAACAAACTGATTAAACATAGTTAAGAATAGTAATGAGTAATGATAAGAAGTATCTAGATCATATATGAAGATTTCACAAATCTGTGAAAGCTGATTTTCAAACAGAGCGCTTTAAACTGGAGTTTGTTCAAGCAAACTAGAGTTTGCAATATTTTCTGAAAAGTCAAACTCGAGTTTAGAAACACAAACTCGAGTTTTGTTCTTACTCAGGTAATTATCACGATTGAGCTTTGAATAACATTTTGAAACAGGAGCAAACTCGAGTTTGGGACTTTTTGAAATGAAAATAAGATTAAGTCCACAAAGCTCAAACTGGAGTTTTCAAAAACAAACTTGAGTTTTCTTATGTTCAAAATAGTGAGGAGCTCTCTGTTTGCCACAGACTAGAGTTTGCTAACTCAAACTCAAGTTTGCTTAAAAGATGAGAAATTTTGAAGACTTTTGGCCAAACACTAACTCGAGTTTGACAAACTGAACTCGAGTTTAGTTAAGTTCAAAAAACATTGAAGACTCTCTGTCTAACATAAACTCGAGTTTGCCATAACTGACTCAAGTTTGCTTTAACTTGAAAAACTTAGAGTGCTCTCTGTATGACAAAAACTTCGAGTTTGCTAATGTAAACTCGAGTTTGTCCAAGTTTAGAAAACTTGAGCTACTCTCTGTCAAGTCCAAACTCGAGTTTGTCAACTCCAAACTCGAGTTTGCCTTTGACAGTAAGTTTTTCAACTTAACAGAGACAAACTTCAATTTAGTTTACAATTGTTAGTTATCATCAAAACACATAGAGAACTAACAGAGTCAAGTGACTAGTATTCTTCAAAGTCAGGATTCATAACCTCATAGCCATCATTGCCTTGAATTTTTGCTGGTTGAAGAATAAATGTTCCGTCAAGTAAGGAATAGACTCGATGTTGCTTAACCAAAAAATACACCTGCTATTTTCACAGGAGAAAATTTGTGTCATCTAGTTTTATGGTGATCTTCTTGTTCGAGAAGTTACGATCTCTCGCTGGATTTGTCACCAGAGTTGGCGTGACGACAGAATTGTTGGATCCAGACATGATTGACATTTTAAGTTCAAGCGATCAATCCAGAGGGAGATCACCAAACTCAATGCCATTGATTTCTCTAGTAGTTGGGATTAGAGCTTATGGTGGTCTTATAGCTCTGATACCATAATGGAAACCAGAATGAACAGTAGAGAATTGAAGAGAGAAATGATACTGGATTGAATTAGTTTAAGCGTATTACAGACCTGTGTATATATAAGCCTTACATCTGTGCAAGTGGGAGTCTGTTCTAGTGTCTTCTAGTGTGTACATGTTCGTAACAGCTCACTGAACTCTAAAACAGATTGACAACTGTATGTAACAACCATTGGGCCTACTATCTGTATATAACACTATTGGGCCTACTATCAACATATGCTAATAACTACGGTGGCAGCCTTAACAGATTCCAACAAGGATGAGGATACGATGATGCAACGACGGGGAAGAAATTTTCCCATCAATGACAAAGCAAATGGGAGTTTCTGACTTTTCCCTACTCTCTCTCCTTCTTGCTAAGGTTCAAGGAAAATGAATTACAAAATTCAACCGTTTTTTCTCTTATGATATTTAGCAAATGGGAGTTCCTGATTTTGCTTTGTATTTTTTGGTATGGATTCACTCATAAAGAGAGTCTCTAGCAACAGTTCAGCAACAAAAAAACATGTAAGTGCTCGTAATTACTTTCAAGTTTCAACCTTTTCTCTCAATCATGCTTGAACTTAGAAGTTCGTGACTTTTCTGGCTACAGGATGATGAAGAGAGTAACTTGATGGAAAAAAGCATTGGACACTACTACAAAAAGTATATTTAACGACTCCCATATAACAATTGATTAATGAAAACAGACATAGAAAACGAGACAAGTGGCATTTTTGAAATTTTGGCGAGAATATTCAACGACTGTTTCACACAAAAAGGACGTTAAAACATAGGCGGTGGCACTATTGTAATTTTTTGCTTACTTTTAACGTTTGTTTTAAAAAAAAAAGAATTTAAATGTTTTAATACAACAACTGTTATAATAAAAACAGTTGTTGTATCTTAGATACCATTTATTTTATTTTGTGACACCATTTAATTTTATTTTGCGAAAAAATAGTGTTACTTATAAAATCTTCAAGATTATATGACTATTGCGATTTTATCTCATATTTATAGCTATTTCCTAGTATGTAGCCTAGAATTTCGATAGTTAAGAGAATAAATCTGATTTTTTTTTTATTTAGTTAGTTCCTAATAATTAAATTTAATAAATTAAACAATATATCTCTTATATATATATATATATATATGATTTTATCTCATATTTATAGTTATTTCCTAGTATGTAGCCTAGAATTTCGATAGTTATGAGAATAAATTTAATCATATTTTCATTTACTTAGTTCCTAATTAAATTTAATAAATTAAATAATATATCTCTTTTATATTTATCTATAAAAAATATATCTATATTTTTTTTGAATTATAACGATTGGTTTTTAAAAACCGTCGTTGAAGCTTGAATTTTAGATATTTCAATTTTTTTTTTTATTTTGAGTTTCAATTTGGTTTTTCAAAAACCGGTCGTTGAAACTTAAAGTTTTTAGATATTTCAATTTATTTTATTTTTTATTTTGAGTTTCAACGATTTGGTTTTTCAAAACCAATCGTTGAACTTGAAGTTTTTAGATATTTTATTTTTTATTTTGAGTTACAATGACTGGTTTTTCAAAAACAGTCGTTGAAACTCGAATTTTTTAGATATTTCAATTTTTATCTCGCGCCTTCAACATTTTGTTGTTCCCTCTCTTCCATAAAAATATGCAGTTTTCTCTTCAAAACCCAACAGTGCAGAACATCTTCCTCAAATCCATCGAACGTTTTACTTTTGCACATCCTGTTCATTACGCTAAATTTTCTTCTTCGTTTCTGGGGAAGTCTCTTTCTCCTAGTTTTGTTGTGAGGTGCAAAAGTAGCCTACGTGATTTAGATCTGCCTCGCAAATATCAGGATTTGGAAAACCCTTTTCGGCTTCATTTCTCCAGATCTCCAGATTTGCGCTGAAGTCGTCGATCCATGGCTAATTCTTTTTTTTTTATTGTTTCTCCTTCTCCGGTGATTATACTTCGCATTTATTCTTGATTGTTCAATATTATGGTTTTGTCGATTTTGGCTAGCTCTTTGATTTGGATCTGGATTTTTTATTTATTTTTTTTCAACTAGTTCTTTTAAATATTATGGTTCTTTTGGCTTTAATCAAAATTTTGATTTTGATTTTTCTTCGGTTTTGCTCTTGATGCTATCTGTTTTCTTTCTGATTGGTTTTTTTTTTCCAGGATTGCAGCTGTCGGCAAGCTTCGGCACAAAGTCTAGCTCTAGGACTTGGTAGATCAATTGCTAAAGTTGAGGTATCTGTGCCCCTAGTTGATGAAAGGAACCTTTTAAATTTTCTTCCTCTTCCTGTTCTGTTGTGTGGTGGCGGAGCATGACAAAGCTTCATGTTGTTTTTCAATTTTCCCGCTGCGATGTTTTTTGGCTTTTCAATTTTCCCGCTGCAATGTTTTTTTGCCGCTGCTATTTGGGGGGAAAAAAGACATACAATGATTGTTATTTAAAAAACAGTCGTTGAAATTCAAAGACTGTTTTTTTAAAAACAGTCGTTGTATGTCATAAACTTTCAATGACCATAATATTCACGATCCTTTGAAAACAGTCATCTAAGTATATTAAAAAACAGACGTTAAAAGTATATTTTGTAGTAGTGGGAGAAGCTGATGATGAAGTTATTCTCTGCAAAAATGGACAATGCACAGTTTCCAGCAAGGATGAGGATGCGATGATGCAACGACGGGAAGAAATTTTCCTGTCAATGACAAAGCAAATGGGAGTTTCTGATTTTTCCCTACTCTGTCTCTCCTTCTTTTGTCCTTACTTCTTACTAATTAAGGTTTAAGGTAAATGAATCACAAGATTCAGCCATTTTTTCTCTTCTGATATTTAGCAAAAGGGAGTTTCGTCTAATTTTCCTTTGTTTTCTCCCCATAGGGATTCGCTTGGACAGAGAGTCTCTAGCAGAAGTTCAGCAACAAAAACAACATTAAGTGCTCATAATTACTTTCAAGTTTCAACCTTCTTTGTTTTCTCTCAATCATGCTTGAACTTAGAAGTACATGACTTTTCTGGCTACAAGATGATGAAGAGAGTAACTTGGTGGAAAAAAGCAATGGAGAAGCTGATGGAGACGTTATTCTCTGAAAAAATGAACAATGCACAGGTACCCTGAAGAGAAGACTTTCTAGAGTATCAACACAATCACATAAATGGTTACCTCCAACTCATGAAGATTACTATGGACCCAGACATCATTAGTTTTCTTTCTTTCTTCTTAACCTAAGCATTCTCCATAACCTCACAAATAATGCCTTGTAACTCCGAAGCAAAAATTTGTCCCAAGACTTATTTATTTTGGTTATACAGATAACCATGCAAGACATTCTTTGTTTTATTCCCCTTTCACTGTATCAGAGCATCTTCGATATGTTCTTATTGCTGCAGGAAAGTTAAAGAGTAGGAAACCTGTGAGCTAATTTATACTTGAGAGATGACAAAAGCACTACTTGGCCAAGGGAGTATGGTCATATGGATATTGATGATAGCTATGTATAACGCTCAAAAAACAATTGCATGGTAATTTTGCCGTAACTGAAAGGGTAATAAGGTCCAGCAAGAATTTTCCCCACAGTTTTGACATGTCTGAAAGCTAAAATATTTAGAAGGGTAATTTATTTTGAAATTTAATGTTAAAAATATTTAAAATAAAATCTTATCTTTATATACAATTATCACAAAAGCTAATGTCATTTTTAATAATTTGAACATGAAAAAGCTCTATTAACAATACAAACATTATCACTTTATTAAAATCACTTTTTCGGGGTAATGACTGATCTCGAAAAATTATTTCAAGTAATTGACGGGTTTTAAAAAATATTTGAATGGTATTGAAAAATACTCTTCATGGTCTTAAAAATTTATTTCAAGATCTTGAAAAAATATTTCAAAAAGACAGACTAATCTTGAAAAAAAAAATGTAAGGTATTAACAAGTATTAAAAAGATACTTAATGATCTTGAAGAATACTTCATGATCTTGAAAATTTACTTTAGGATATTGAAACAATATTTTAGGGTAATGACTGATCTTGAAAAAATATTTTAGAAGTACTAATGGGTACTAAAAAGATAGTTGTTAAGGATCTTGATCAAGATCTTAAAAAAGTATTTTTCATGGTCTTAAAAATTTATTTTAGAATTTTAAAAAAATATTTTAGGGTACTAACTAATCTATAAAAAAAATTGCAGGTAACTAGAAAGATACTTAATGATATTAAAAAAATACTTAATGATCTTGAAAATTTATTTTAGGATATTGAAAAAATATTTCAGAGTATTGACAAGTACTTAAAAGATATTTAAAGATAGTGACTGGTACTGAAAAAAATATTTTTCATGGTCTGAAAAATTTATTTTACGATTTTGAAAAAAATACTTGCAGCAGATCTTGAAGATCTAAAAAAAGATATTTAAGGTTACGATGGCAGAGGAGCAAAAATTAAAACCTAAGTTTTGGAGTCAAAACCATGTTTATGTGCAAAATAAGCTTCTAGACATTTTTTATAATGTTTGGCAAGTTTTTACCAAAACCTAGGTTTTAAAATTTACCAAAAAGACTTTTATTCAACTTTAATTTTGTTCTTTTGCCAAAAGTTAAATTTTATTTAAAAAAATCTTATTTTCCATTTAATGAAAGAGTCATTAACTGTTGAAATTTTTTTAAATTACAAAAATGACTAATTACTAGGTCTAACATAAGAATATAATCTCTTACAACATGACGAACAAAAGTTCAATACCCATCTTGAAGAGGTACCCACATTTAGTGTCAATAGTGTGATTGCCTCTAGTAAGATGATATCAGCGCTTAGCAAAAATAAATAAATAAACTGCCACAGTCCACAGGGATATTTTCCAAGTATCTCCTTCCACTAAGTAAAAACTTGGGACATGAAAAAGATATTCACAAGCAGCATTGGGACATGAAAAAGATATTCACAAGCAGCATTAATGAAGATGTAAGCTGCTGGACTTCGATACAATTCCAGTAAGATGTTCACAGAATCTCAAATCCATCCTACACGTGAAAAAATGTATTCTTTTATCATGAAAAATCCTTGGCAAATGGAACTAACTTCAAGTAACGTTGAATTATTTCTTCGGTTGAGAAGTCTGTAAAGTGTAAAGTATCCCTTCCCCACAAAAATACCCTCTTCCTTTGCAAGTCTCTCAACTTCTTGTTGTACTCTGTCTCCCCCAATTCTACTTGGATCCAACAAACTACAGGCTACCTCAATGTCGCCTTCACCGTGTTCTAGTGCCATTGCCTGCACAGTCGAAAGTCCACCGCCTCTCCCGCCAACTCTTTTTGCAATTCTACGGACAGCATCGATATTAGAAGATAACAGAGGGACATTGTAGTTATCAACCCATTTGGCTGCCCCAATGACCACAACACCTTTTGATGGAGAAACTTGAGATGGTCCACTATCTGGATTCAGTGTCAAGAAATTGGACTTTGGCCCCCCAACCCACTGGTTTCCACTGGAATTCGGCTTGAAATATCCTAATGCTCTTCTAATTGAATCAAGTGGCCTCCCCTCTTCATGTGCTGCTCCATATAGAAAAACAGGAACTGCAGGGAAATTATATGATCAGTCAAAGTAATGAATCAAAAAATACAAGTTCGAAAAGATGGTTGACATATTTCAAATAGTTCTACAATTGCTTTATCAGTGAACTAATTGGTGTCTAAGAGATCCAACTACCTATGAGAACTTAAAAACCAGGAATGCTTTGACTAGGGAAGGTCAAAACTATCAACTTTACAGAAGGGATTGACAGAAGGATTTCTCAAATTTAAGAGGTTGACAAAACATCACTAATTCCATATACTAAATGAATAGTGCTATAAAAGATAAACTCAAACACAAAAGGACTATTATTCATCTCTAACATCTTCCTCTCTATTGTTTACACAACACAAAGCAGTAAAATTCAAAAGGAAAATGATTTTTCCTTGACCAGGATATTGAGCAGGAAAATAAAAGAAGGAAGATAACAAATTAATGAAAATACAAATGTCTCTGTCATCACTATACAGTGATGGTAGTGACAGTGGTTACCGTCCTTGCTGCCTCTAAATGATTAACTACATGAGTAAAGAAATAAAGAAACTAGTCAACTTAAAAGTAAAGAGCATCCTCCTACATATATATTTAGGGAGAATTTCAGCTAGCCCCCAGGATGCGACTTAATTTCAGTCAACCCCCAAACGATTATTAAACTTCACTGCACCCCCTTGGGTCAAAATGAAATTCAGTTTTGTAGATGAAAAGATAAATGATGCCCTTCTTTTCTTTTTTTTAGAAGAGCATTTACAAGACAAATAAGGGCATATACAAGACAAATAAGGATAGTTACAAGACAAATAAATGTATGATCAAAAGAAACCAGGGAGTTAACAAGAATATTTAGGCCTTTTACAAGACAAATAAGGGCATTTGCAAGATAAATAAAGACATTTACAAAACAAATAAATAGATTCAAAAGACCCAACGGAATTAAAAACATTATAGTCATTCACAAGACAAATAAGGAAATTCACATGACAAATATGAACATTTACAAGACAAATAAAATAAAGGCATCATTGTCTTTTCACCCATAAAACGTGATTTCATTGTGACCCAAGGGGGTGCAATAAAGTTTCAGAATCTTTTGAGAGTTACAGAAATTAAGTCACATCCTTGGGGGGCTAGCTAAAATTCTCCCATATATTTAAGGAAGCCAAAGCTCCAAGCCATGGATACCAACCTTGCAAGTTGGAGCCCACATCGCTAGCCAAAAGTCTAGCAGTCTCAGCTGCTTGATCCAACGAAGCATCTGCTAGTTGGTGACAACAAATGTGGTCAACAATCCCCAGTCTTGGACGAGTTCCACAATGCATTTCAAAGTCAATGTTGACAAAAGCAGCTTTCACCATGGCAGACACAGCACTTCTCAAGTCACATGGCTCAGAAGATGGTACAACCAGAGTGTAACCAACTCTATTGTAGGCCACATCTTCAAACTTGTTGATTATTGGAGCTCGAGGGAAAAGCTTGGCGGCTCGTTCTATTGACTCCAATGCACTCCTGTTTATGCTTTCTGATATATAAACCTTGCAGCATGTGAACATCATCTTCAACATTCTCTTTTCAATTGTTACCTGCCATAGAGACTGACCAAAAATATAAACTGAAACAACAAAATGACCACAAGCCTCCCCAACCAACCTTATCTCAAGTTCTCAAGAAAGTTTTTTTACACAGACTAAAGATATGATAACAACAGCCACAAAAACAACCACAGCTAATTTTGTGCAAAGCAACATATTCAGAGTTTAATATTTTATTTTAATAACACATTAAGCACATTAAAATGAGCTAAATCATGAAAATTTATCTTTCACTTGACAAAAAAAGCTCACAGCTAAAAAAGGAAATATCATTCAACTAAAGCAACTGTTCATTACAAGGGTAAAGAGCCCAAAAAAAGAGAAAACAAAAATACAAGAAGAAAAAAGACAAAAGGCCATGTTACATCAATTTCTAGTGCTGAGGGTGTGTTGAACTATGCACCCAGCCACAGGCTGAAGGAGACTTTAAGGCTACATAATAACAACTATAGAAAAAAGAAAATTCCCATGTTGGGCAAAAATCCTATAACTAATCAATTATCTTTCTTAAGAGACAATACTCCTTCTCAAACATCATAGAACCCTCTTCAAAACTCAATATCCTTAGCGTCTGAAGAAGATTTTGGATAGCCATCATAGTCTATTTTCACGTGCAGTGAAGAACAAACCATCTTGTACTTGAGCCTCAAACTATCCATGATTTCTTGTACTTGTAAGTTTTCAGGATCCAAGACTGGATACTTCTCAATCAACTCATCCATCTGCTTGATGGAAATTTTAACCCTCGAAGAAAAGCAGTTTGGGTCGACCTGGATAGCAGAGCTCCAAACGTCGACACAGCCCCTGTAGAAGCCAAGCTCTTCACCAACCTCGAAACCCACTTTGAGTCCCACTTGCTTTGACTCACCCTTGCCGGTGATTAGGCCATCCTTGTAGCCCTCGTCGTAGCCTTCCTTAAAATGAGTTTCTTCCAAGTTGAGTGATGAATCAAATATATCAGCCATGAATACCAATATCCAAGAACAAAATTCGCAAAAGAAACTAGTTTCAACCTTGATCAATGACAGACGTCTTGTACCGAAGATGGTGTAGTAGTATGTGGGACAGATTAACTTCCAAAGATGCAAAAACCTAGTTTTCAAAAAAATTATAATGCATTTATTTGTTAACATTGACATGCGAGACACTAAATGAGTATTCACTAATTCATGTAGCAATTCTAGATGATCTACAAATATTTGTTATACTATTGGCTGACTGAAATCAAATTTGAACACTTTACAGAACTGAAATTGCACTTGAAAAGTGTTCAAATAATTGTAAAGTTGAGCTAAAGCCACCAGGGAGATTAGCAAAACCAAAGTGGATTAATTGATTCAAGTTGTCAACACTTGGAAAGATTTCAAAAATAGGGGGAAATCCAAGATTAGCCACATTAATTAAAATCAACAAATAGCCAATGTCCATTCCTCAATTTCATAACGCTGCTTCCTCAGACATTTCACTAAACAATTCATAGGCCTTCCCAAAGGCTAACACAAAAGTAAACTTCATCATTCAAGTTTCAAATCAACATCCTTCCTTCATTGTCATGAAGTGACAAATCGTCAAAATTCAATCTCATCTTTCCTTCGTTCCATAGTTTAGGCTATAATACTTTAATCATAAGAAGCTACTCATTTTTGTTTTAAACCCCCCACTCAAACATTTGATCAAACACCCATCATTTATAGCAATTGAAATTAATAAACAAGCTTCCTTTTCCTGAAGTTTCTACAACACCTTTAATTTCTCCTTCACACATTTCCTCAAACATCCCAAGGGCATTAAAAATTAACTCAAAAACAACAACTCCCTATTTATAATTACCGACAAATAATAGGCTTCCTAGCATCAAGGAAAACTCTTACAGTTTCATAAATAAATTTATTAACAAGATAATTAAATCCTTCTTTGACGAATAATAAATCCTTAATCTAATAATTTAATCAATTACGATTCTGGCATCTATTTTTTCTGTCAATCAGCAGTATTCACAGTGAAAGAGAAAGGATTTGAGCATACCGCGATGAAAGATTGAAGAAATGGGTGGTTGAATCCCTTAAATTCACTTGCAGACACGGAGCATGGATGGGTCCAAATTGCAGCACCAAGAAGAATGAATCTCACCCAGCACACAAGCCTCAATCGTAGACGCCGCAAAAGAAAAGAGAAACAAGAGATGAGGTACCACCCACAACCACCACGATAACAGATAGCGACGGAGGAAGGGGAAGAAGATGGGAAACGTAGTCAGCGGAGGATGACGAAAGGGAAGTATAGCGATGGGTTTTCAAGTCTCGGAGGCCCTCCAAGCTTCCTCTCTCTGCTTTCGTTGGCACCACAAGGAAAAAAGGGGATAACCGGGGGGAGGGGGATGCAGGATTTCTTCTTCTTCTCTTTTTTTTATTAATAATAATAACTTATTATTATCATTATTACTTTTACTCTCATCTCTTTTATAAGAATTCGACAAAAAAATGGACATTTAATAAGTTTTTTTTTTATCTCTCATTAATTATATGTATTATATTAATTAAAAATTTATTTGAATTTTTTTGTTACTTTATTTCTCTTTCTTACTTACCCCTCATAAATAAAAGCATACTTAAAAAATAAAGTTTATATCAAACAAACTTATTATTTTTAACTAACTTAATTTAACTAATTTATTCAATTATTGAATTATTATAAAAAGGATCGAAGGGTTCAAAAATAAAAAAAAAAAAAAAAGAAGAAGAAGAAGAAGAAGAAAGGCCCTTCACAATAATATGCACCAAATTAGCTAGACTACCCTCTATATAGAGGCAACCTAGGTATATCTCCTCATGAGTTTTAGTTTGAATTGAGATGACATTACAAGTTAATTTGGAACTAAACCGAAGTTTAGCTTCTTTTCTTTCTTTTTTTTTTGATATAAAGTTTAGCTAATTTGGAACTAAGCCACTGTTTGCCAGTTTTTTGTTGATAAATGAGTGCAAGAGTGTGTAGTGAAAGTAATATACATGGCAAGTAATCTCTCCAAACACCTCATTTCATTGTGTTGGGTAGACTATTTGATTAGAGAAATAGAAAAATAAGTCTTTATACCCAAAAAAATAAAAAATAGAAAAATAAGTCTAACATTAATTGCTGGAAGGGAATTGGGAAACAAGAAATGTTCAATTGGAAAATTAACTACTCTCATCTTAATATAAGACATATTTACTTAATTTAATTAGATTAATTAAGTTAGTTAATATGACATGTCTTTTCTAAAACACTCTAATCATCTGTTCTAAATTCCTCATTTCCTCTCGTCCTTGATTATTATTGAAGGAACATCAATAGAGGTAAATTTAGGGGAAAATCCATATGGGGGCCCTTTTAACAGAAAAAATTCTAAAAAAGACCCAAAGATTCTGAAAATCCCAAAAAAGGCCCCAGGGCCTTTTCTGGGATTTTTCATTAAAACGTTAGTTGTTAACGGGGCTGATATAGTTGTTAACCGTGGCTAATATTATTGTTAATGTAACTGATTTAATTGTTAAAATATTGTTGTTAATGCGACTGATTTAGTTGTTAATGAGGCTGATTTAGTTGTTAACGTTTAATGAATTTATATCAGAAAAGGCTCTGGGGCCTTTTTTGGGATTTTTCAGAATTTTGGGGCTCTTTTTGGGATTTTTTTTCTATTAAAAGGGCCCCCATATGAATTTTCCCTAAATTTAGAAAATATTGGCAAATATATATATATATTATATTTAGGACTAAAATCAATTCTTTAGATATATCCTATATTAAAAACCGAAGGAAGTAGCATTTAATTTTCTAATTGTGAATTTGAGGATAAGAAAGTAATCAACCTATAATAAATTGAGAAATCACACATTCCTCAATAGTGGTCATCCTCCCGCTCCGCCGAAACGCTCTCTCCCTCGCCAAACCCAAGACCCCTCTCCTCCAGTTGAGCTCCTGCCTCGCCGGCGGCGTCTTTGCTGTCGGCGAGCCTCCTCTCTTACCACAAGCAGAGGAGCATATCAGACCTCAATGAGCCAGGAGAAGGCGAGTTTTAGGTCGGAACAGGGAAATAGAGGGGCGACCTTCCTTCTTCTCCGGCACCGGCTCTCCTCTGGTCTTCGTCCTCATTGTCTTCCTTGCTCCAGCGTCCCTCTATTTTTTGGGTGTAGTTGTGGTCTTCCCTCGTCTCTGGCGGTGGGAGCTTTTGTCTCGACATCTCTCTCGACGGTGGCCTCTAGCTCGTCGGTGGTCTCCTGCTCGCCGGTGGCCTCCGGCTCGTCGGTTGTCTCCTGCTCGCCGGTGGCCTCCAGCTCGACGGTGGTTTCTGGCAGAGGGGATGTATCTTCTTTCCTTTTGTTTTTATTGCTTTATGTTGGTGTTTCTCTTCTAATGTTGTGGATTTGGGTATTTATGGTAGTGTTTTATGTTGTTGATTGGATTTGAAATTTTGGGGGATAGGATTTATCGATGGCTAATACTATTATGTGTTTTACTTATGAGAAGACCATTGGTAGGATCGTTTGATGGTGGCGAATCCATATCGCTAATGTTAGCCAAAATTTGTTCGGTGGGTGGTTGATGTCACCAAGTTTGCTTCAATGGAGGAACAAAAGTATTCTTCAAGACTTCACTTGTCTTTTTTCTTCTGAGGTTGGGTGTTTTCTGTCCTGTACCCCAAGTCGGGGTGATTATGTAGCTGATCTATTTGCAGCTTATTCTTATAAGGAGGTGTGCCCGATCGGGTTGGTTTTGCAACCAACACCTTCTTTCAAGTCCTTTGGATGTCCAAGAAGTCGATGAATTCGTTGAAGTTACTTTTATTCCCATTTATTATGTGGTGATTAGCTTTCCTTACATTTGGTTTGTTGTTGTTGTTGTATTGGTTAGTCTTCTTGTTCTGGTTTGTTTTCGTTTAGTGTTTTGTTCCGGTTTGTTTTCGCAGTGTAATCGTTTGATGTAACTTTTAATATTAGTATTAATATAAGTTCCTGTTGGACAAAAAAACATAGTGGTCATCTTGACCTTGGGAGCCATTGAGTTTTCTAACTATCTCTCGTTTTCTCCTTGTTCACTTTTGTGTGGTGTTCTGTTGTGAGTTGTGACACTAAAGTTTAGGCTCTAGTAGTCTAAACCCTGCAGTGGTTTGACTTACTTGAATTCAAACATGGGTCCAACCTGATACATTTCTCTCCCCTCTTTATTTTCTAAACCATTACTTAGTGGTTAAATTAATTCATAATTTTGGATTATTCATTTGAAGAAGCTACCAACGGGTGCATTTCTCAACCTGAAATTATTCAATAAAAAATCCAAGCAAAACCTTAACTGACATAAATCTTACAACTGTATTCATCCAATAACAGAGGAAACATACGATTGACACAATGAAGTTCAAAACCAAAATTGGAATGAGAAAGGAAATGAGAACATAAAAACTAAGGAAAATTCTAAATGAATACCTTCTGAATTTGTAAAACCCAGGAAGTCTGTCATTGAATTTGTAAAAAAAGCGAAAGGTCACCAAAGGGGCTATGAGGGATATATGCAAAGTCGGGTGAAATTACCCTTTTGCTCTTACTTTTAAATAAATCAAAAAAAAAACCCCTCCACCCCCACCACCGCTGGCCAGCCACCACCACCGCCACCGCCGGCCGGCCACCCCCACCGCCGCCGGCCGGCGGTGGTGGGGGTGGAGGTTTTTTTTTTAATTTCTTTTGATTTATTTAAAAGTAAGGGTAAAAAGGTAATTTCACCCGAATTTGCATATCCCTCATAGATCCTTGGTACCTCTCAGTCTTTTTACAAATTCAATGACTTCTGGGAGTTTTACAAATTCAGAAGGTATTTATTTGGAATTTTCCCTAAAAACTATCTACCTTGAACATGATAAGCTGTCTTTCAAACAAAGTCATTTGTCATTTATTAAACACAATAAACTTACTTGCACTCACATGTTCCCTTCTTAAGTGCAAACTAAAGTGAGTTAAGTTCAAATTCAATAAGAGTTTCAATTCACAATAGTAACCTTCATGCAAAGAAAGTTAAAGTAGTTCTATACAATACACCCCAAGAAGAGCTGTTCTATACAAAACCATGACTTTCTGCTCTAAAGTATGCAACTCTCTTTTCTACAGAGAGAAAATTAACTCCTACTAAAATTAACGGTAGCTATCTATCTTTTCAAGGGGGAATAAAAAAGTCATTTGCTGTCTACTAAACATGATAAAAGTACTTTATCTCACTTTTTCCCTTTCCTCATCAAATCCATTTTCATGTTCCAATTCCATTGCACTTAGCCAAATAAGCTTTCCATCCTTCAAGTCTATATTCATGAGCTGCCTTTGCTGGATTTGATGCCTTTATGATGCCACGACCCACAATTATTATGTCACTTCCCTTATTATAGATCACCTGCAACACCATATATATATTTTTTTATTTTGAATTTTCATTTGTCAATTACAGCATCCTATAATAGTCCAGTCATAAATATAAGAGCTACAAATAATGGGTAAAGATTAAAGAAATTAGTTAAGTTAATTATTTATAAAAAAATGTGTGTTGATTTTCCTAAAGTATGCCTTATGAGCATTTGCATTAAAAATTACTCCTTTGATGAAAAATCCCCTTAATATGTACAATTAGTAGGTAGAGTTTATGTAAAAATATTATATTTAGGAAACAAAGTACATTGAAGTCTAACATTTATGACCAATACAAAGCCCTTACTAGCCCTTCCTAGCTTTATATTTAGGACGGGGGGAGTATAAAACATGTATCAATAATGTGATAGAAGCATAATGAAAAATATTGATAAAATATGAAATACACATAATTTCTTATATTGCCCTGCAATTTCCATTAAAAATGCATAGATTAAACTTCTACTATATTTTCAAAGCCTAAGCATGAATAATGATGGACTGAGGAGAGTGAAGATAAGAAAGATAAATTTCAATTTATAAATTTTCTTTGATTTATATTTTAATAAATTTTTTTTACCGCCCCCTGAATCCAAAATATTTTAAAAGAAAACGATGTTACATTTGAATATAAAGAGAATGTCTCAATCAAATTTTCTCCTCCTTTTCCTTCCCATTTTTCATGATCTAAACACCCTCCCAGGCAGCTTCACAAGAAATTCAAAGAAGGTGACACTTTGTCCAAACACAAATAGGCATTTTGCACAGTTAAGTTAAACTTTAGACCTAACTGTGTAGGCAATACTAATCAATTATTCATTTTTACTACTATTGTTAAATGTAGGCATTAGTCTCAGAAAATTCACATTTCTACACTCACTATAACAGCGTTCAAACAAATATGTGTCATCTGTAGTTACCCAGCAGAGAAATTCAACACTTTTGATTATCATATTCCATTTTACTGTTTAATGGAGATTTCTATCTCCCTCTTCCTTTTTCTCCTGTCTATGGAGATGAAGATGACAATTACATATTTTAGGGAAAGAAAATAAAAGAGCAGAGCAGCACCTAATGTTACCTAAATTTGGGTTCTCTGAAGTTAAAGTAATAAGAGAGATGCATGAAATAAGAATAAGTGTCAGTTCTACTTTCTCTCTTTCCTCTTCATCTCTCTTACTTCAGAGACACTTTACAAACTTCTAAATTCAGATACCTCATGAAGGTGATCAACTTCCTATTCAAGAGTAGTTTAATTCTACATAAAGATATAAAAATTAGAGGAAGATGTGAAACAAAAAGCAGAAACTTACAGAATATGGTGTGTTATACTGCTGCCCTAATGCATCACCACCAGACACCATTTGAACTCCAGGAGTTGCATGAATGAAAGAAGGATTTACCGGTTGCCCTGGCCATAATGCCGGATTGACTGAAATAAAGCCAATCACAAAGTCAGAATGTTCCTCGGCGACTCTGACTGCCACAGCCGTATAATCTCCTGTGGCAAGGTTGCCGGCTGAGCTCATTTCAGCAAGCAACAACAAACCCCTACCCCGAGGCAAACCCTGAGTACAATTCAGCATATTTAGGCCATCTTTCAAGGTCTTTCTGTAGTGAAAATATTTTTATGATAAGTATTACTGACCTTTGATTTCAATCCATCAACAATTCCAGGACCAGAAATAATGTGAGCATTTACTATATCAGCCCACTCCAATATGTGATAAATCCCCCTTCAAACATCAGAATATATCGATGTCACAATACCGAATAAAAAAATTAAAGAGAAATGAAAAGGAGTCCAGAATAGGTCATAATGTCACCCTTCATATTGCATAGTAACTGTGTTACCAATATCTGCAAATTTACGATCCTCAAAGACTAAGAAATTATGTTTCTCTGCAATCTTCAATAGAATATACATAGGTTAGGAAAAGATATGGATGAAATATGAGTATTTCTTTAAACCCTATCACATGATGCCCATATTTACTTCCAACACTCATACCAAAGGAAACAGGAAAATCAACACAATTTCTTTAATGAATGCTAGCAAACCCACTATAGCCTAGTAAAAGATGCAAAAATAAAAAACCCAACAGCAATTTACCATGCGAAGCTTTGAACCAAAATCAGGAGTAAAGTCTGGCAAAATATCCACATGAGTCTTCAGCAAGCATATCTCAGGCCCAACCTAATAGGAAAATGCCACAGAAAAACTAGTCAAAACAAGAGTAAGAAGGGCATTACTTTAATCACAAATTAACTTTTGAAGAGAGGCATGACTTTTTCCACGTTCAAGTTTCAACCTTCTTTCATTTGAAAACCCCTAACTTTTCACCATATGTATGAAATCAAGCCAAATGAAAGGCCTCTAGAACTAGTTAAAACAAAATTGAAAAATAGATAAATACAAAGCTTAGGCTGATAGTGAAGACTTGAGTCTCAAGTGAACAAATTAGTACTAGTTTGTTCAAAAATCTCTTTACTACTATCAGTGAGGAAATTTCTTACAATAGAAATATCAAGTTCTCACCTTTTCTGCAATTTCAAGCAATTCAGCTGCAGTTCCGACATCTGCAGCCAAACAAAGATTACTCTCCTTCACAGCCATTATCTCAAACAACCTCTTTCCAGTAGGATTCTTCGACAACTTAGCCCTTTCCCCAAATGACAAAGCCTTGACCCTCTTAGGCTTCCCTAATTTTGCCAATGCAGCAACCCTCTGATTCTCTTCCAAGAATTTCATAACAACATCTACCATATCCTTCTCAAGCTTTCCCTTTTCCCTCAAAATGTGTACCATTTCAGTCAATTTCATGATCGAATGTAGCCTGATCCCACTCTCCTCCAAATTCTGTCTCCCGCCTTGCTCTCTATCAATCAAAACAACAGCATCGCTCACCTTTAACCCTGCAGCACGCAGGGGTGCAGCGGTTTCTAATACTGAAGTGCCACTGGTAACTAAATCCTCAATTATTAAGCAACTTTGGCCGGCCTTGAAATCACCTTCAATGGCTTTAGAAGTGCCATAGTCTTTGATTTCCTTGCGGCGCATGACCATGGGAATATTCTGAGTGACTGAGACACAAGTAGCAATGGGTAGAGCAGTGTAAGGGACACCACATACAAGATCAAAGGAAGAGGAAGAGACAGAAGAGATCAGTGTTTGGGAGACTTGGCGGAGGAGTGAAGGGTATGATATAATCAGTCGGAGGTCTAGGTATATTGGTGAAGAAATGCCAGATTTGAGCTTGAAGTTCCCAAATTTGACAGCTGAGATCTCATGGAGATTAAGAACGAGGGACTCCATCAACAATGGTGTTGACATTCCCTCACCCTTCAGAGAGTGTTATAACAATTGGTCAAAGATCTAATCTTGAGACTGCCTGTCACATTTAGTAAGCAATACAATCAGCTAAAATTTTTTAAGGATGGTAGATGTAAGAACACACAAGATGCACAAGTTTTTACCCTGAAACCTAAGGCAGAAGAAATGGAATTAATAGCATAAAATTCATCACCCTACTCTCACATTATGGAAGCAAACAATAATCGCAACTTTACAGCGTATACCACAAATAACATTATACATGCCTGAGCATAAACGTCAAGACAAGGAGAAACCAAATAACATTGTAGACTCCACCAATTTCTGACGTTTCATCATCAAAATTAACTAAATCAAAGCCAGACAGAATGCAGCAACCAATAAAAAAATATACACTAAATAAAATTAAACAATGCAAGATTCATAAAAGACTGTCTCAAAATTGGGCTACAACTCATAAAATAACATTAGGATACTTCGGTAAAGAAATGTGAGCTCTGACAGCAATTCTCGGAGAAGATAACCGGAAAATGGCTATGTTCAGTGAGGGCAGAACCAGAGAGCGCTACACCGGGAAAGGGCGAAACCCCAATAGAAAGTAAGAGAGACCCACCTGTTGTTGGTTGGTCGCCGCCGGCTATGCTATAGACGGCGTAGGAGTGGGAGTGGGAATGGCAAACTCTCATACATACTAGTGTCCTGCTTCAGAGCTTCGTGCTGTGCGTATGAGATTATTAAGTTAGCGATTTTCTGGTGTCGTTTGTGATAAATTCAGATATATTCTTCTATGCCGGAGACAGCATTTGTTCTTCGGCTTCGTTCTGTTCTATCTCCATCAGATGAAACTCCTAATCAAGACTTTTTTTTTTTTTTTACCAGATAATCAAAACATATTCACACTACATATGTGTATAGGGACAAGTACATTTTTTGCCCTGAAGTTTTAACCGAGTAGCACGGGCGAACTAAAGTTTTTTTAGAGGGAAATTGTCATGAAGTTAACAAAAAATAGTATAGTAATTTTATCCCTCTATTAAGACCCTATACATAATATGCCACCTCATCAATTAAAATAAAGTTAAGTATTATTTTTGTTCTAGAAGTTTTCGTTGAGGAGCAATTTTATCCCAAAAGTTTACAAAAACTTCACAATTTTGCCCTTGAGAAAACTGCATGCCACCTCATCAATCAAAATTGCTAAGTTTTGTAAACTTTCGAGGCAAAATTGCTCCTCAGCAAAAACTTCCAGGACAAAAATAATATTCCCTCCCGTTCTAATTATAGGAACACTTTTGTATTACAAATTACACTACAAAAGTGTTCCTATAATTAGGACCGGAGATAGTACTTAACTCTATTTTAATTGATGAGGTGGCATGCCACATGTACACATCAGTTAAATTTAACGATCAAAATTAATGAAGGGAAAAATTGCTACTTTTTGTTAACTTCCTAGCAATTTTCTTCCATCCACCCCATTCTCCTCAGCCACAACTTCCTCAATAAAAAAGATACTATATATATATATATATATTAGTGTTTCTGTTTTTGCTACACAACATTTTTTCTATCACACTTACATAAAAGTGAGTGGATTAAAGAGAATAAAGAAAATATTAGTTGAACCCACCTATTTTTATGTAAGTGTGGCAGAAAAAATATTTTCAGAAACATTAAACATTATATATATATATATATATATATATATATATATGAAAGCACATTTACATAATTAATATAAAATTATAAATATAAATAAATGAGGAAGATACGAGGTACCAGGTGTAGGAAAGTGTCAAAACAAGCCAGCCCATCGGCCGGCCGTTAGTCCTCGCCCTGGCCCTTGGTGGGCTTGGAAAAAATAAACGAGATATTTGAAATTAGCGCGGAGCGGCAAATTATTCGACTACACTTTGGAATGGGGGCCCTTTTTCATAGTAGCTTTTTTTTTTTTTTCCTTTTTAAATTTATTAATTTATATATATATATATATATATATATATATATATTGTATTTGTTATAGAGTTGTTTATCCATTTAACTACAAATACATAATAACTATACTTTAATTTTATGATTTGATTTATAATTTGTTACAAATAAAGATTATGGATGTGCGTGATGCGGGAGAAGAATTTCATGATATTCTTACTCATGAAGGAAATAGGCTACTACTCAAAGTGAAGAACAATCAAATGTCATTAAAATTGATGATAGTGACGAAAATGGCACAATAATAATAGTCATAAATCTTAACGTCTTTAGTGATATGTTTTTTATGTTTTACTATGTGAGTTATTTGTGAACATAGTTTTCTGATTATGAATTAGTATTGTCTTATTTATTATATGATTTGTGTTGTAATTTACTAATTATATTTCTTTGAAACACACGGAGGAAAAATAGTTAAAATTTGGAATAGTAATTTAAGGGCGCATGCGGGTCGAACTTTGAAAAAAACATGTATTTTTTTTTTTACTTGGTACTCTTCATCACGCCCATCGATCGATATTTCTATACCAATGTACCACACTTAACATTAATAAATAATAAGATTTATTTTACCAAAAATAATAATAATAAGATTTATATAATTAATATTCAAATGCATTAGTAAAAATATTAATTTTGCACATTCTCTCATTTTCCTATTTTAAGTCATCTCCAGCCACACCGCCGGATACCGGTGCGAAACGCCTCCTCTTCCTTCCTGTTCTATCTTCATTCTCTTCCCTGAATCTTCACCCTCTATTTCATCTGGCTGGAGCCGCTGATTAAGGCGTTCCACGCCACATCAGAGACATGGCGTTAAGTTCGTTGAAAGTAAAAAAAAAAGATAAAACTCAATCCCAATATGACTTCAAGTTGGGAAGGTTGGTCCATTTAGACCTGAAAATTCTAGGACCAAGCTTGAGATTTAAACTTTCAAACAATAGCAAGAAAACTTATAAAGGCAGCCAAATGACCAAGATATAACCAAATGATGTTTTGGCTAAATTTCATTCAGGAAGGAAAACTTGCCAAAAGTTTTGTTTTTTAAGAAAGAAAACAGGTAATATTATTGAGTATCTATTATACTGCATTATCAGAAGAAACTGCTTTCTTTATACTAATTCCTTTGCTTCCTTCGAAACTCCTTGCTTTATACTAATTCCTTTGTTTCCTTCAGACCCAAATCTGTAAAACCCCTGACTTGTTTGATGAATTTGATTTTTGAAGAATTCCAGTTTTAGTTCAAATACTGTCTTATCTTGCTTCTTCTCCTCTTTCGCGGCCATTTATGTTCCTGCCCTATTGTACTTCTTGTGTTCAACACTGCCCTATTGTACTTCTTGTGTTCAACATTGAGGACAATGTCTATTTTAAGTTCAGGGGCGAGGAATAAATCTTGAAATTTTGATAAACTGATTCCAATTTTGAATTTTGAATGATTACTTGTCATCTCTTTTTGAAATTCTTGGAAAAAGTTAGATTAATTGCTTTGTTATTCACTTAAGCTAAATTCGCTTGTCCAATGATAGAAAGGTTGCTTAGCTTTATACATATTTCAGGAAATATATTTTATGTTTGTGAATATTTGGGTTACTTCTTAATTTCTTACGTACTTACAAATGTAGTTTATATAATATATTTCTTAGAGACAATACTATTATAATTTTCAACATAAGTTCATCCTATATTTTAAGAACTACATCTATTTAGAAAATAATTCACCTAATATTATAACATACTCCATCGTCATATTTATAAGCTTCAAATAAGTAAATTGTAACTTAGAAGATTGGTTAAAGAATACAAATATGTATGTGTGTGTGCGTATATATATATATATTATTTTTTCATGACATTCTTTTCTTTTCTTTTTGATAAGAAAAAGTTTTGGAAAGTAAAAAAAGCACTTGTGGGACTTACGAGATCGTCTTTACCAAAGGAGGCTAAATGACGGCAAAGGGATCGAACCCACCGGCCACCCTTTTTAATTCTGATCCCTTATCCATCTACGCCAATGATGACATTCTTATTTATTAAAAGTTTTTAAAGCGTCTTTGACCACGGCCATTCCCCATTGCCCCATTTTTTAGCCCCAAAGTTATTTTTTTCTTCTAATTTCAAAATAACCCACACTCCTCTTGGGTTATGATAGAGTCAACCGCGGGCCACCCTCTTGGTTGGACTCCTCTTGGGTTAATTTTTTTTTTCCCGCCAAAACCTAATGCATACCACGATAAAGAACTTCAAACACCCACCTTTATTAGTTAGGCTGTTCAAACACCCAATTTTCATTTAATATGAAAATTATAAATTTGATTAAAAGAAATTGATTTAGACTTTACCATTATATTTAAAACAAACTATTCTACTAACTCCTATATTTGAGAATAGTCGTCAGAGTATTGTAATTGCCCGGCTGCTTAAGGTTTATTTATGAATTAAAAAATCCAAGGAAAAAAAAAACCTCTCTCTAAATATTTTACTTTAGTTTTTGGCCAATTGTGTTGTTTGATCGCACACGTTGACAAACAACAGTAAAATAAAAATAATTTAAAATGAAATAATAAATACAAACTATCATTATTATTATAAGAGGATAATCATGATTAAAGCATTTTATAAATTCACTATTATTATGATGATTATTTTCAAATATTTAAAGTTATTATTATTTTCAATATGAAAATACAAACATCATTGTCATATATATTGATTACCTGTTTTTCTGGTACCACGGTATCGCGTGTTATATTAACTTTGTATAATTTGTGATCGTATATCTTATTTTCCAATAAAAAATCATTGCAATGATTCATTTTTGAGGGACTAGAGTTGTTATAGTCACTGTGGTGTAATCAAGATGCCTTCAAAGGTATACCACTAGAAATATTTTGCTCAAGGGTATCATATTGTTGGACTGGAATAGGAGTAGTTATAATCCTTTTTTAAAATGATTTTTGGCCTACGGGCTGGTCCTAACTCTTAAGGTTATATAATTTTTTGGCTTGTGTAAGTTGTTTAATATGCGGGCTTTTTGGCCCTAGTCCACGTCGGGGTGGCCCGTTTTGACAGCTCTAATAAAAAATGTAGATAAGAGAAAATTATTTCAAGAAATGAAACAATTAAGACATATAATTATGTGTAAAAAAAAAAAAAAAAGAAATGTTTATACATTTCCAAAATGTTTCTTATAAAAAGAACTAAAGTCATTCAAAAAAATTAATGTAAAAGAAAGGGTTAAATGCCTAATTTGCCCCGAAAGTTTTGCTAAAAGGGCGCTCAACACCCGGAAGTTTTTTTGGTACCAAATTTACCTCGGAAGAATGAAAAAGGTACCAAATTTGCCCCGGAAGTATGAAAAAGGTAGCAAATTTGTCCCTTCGTTAATTTTCACCGTTAAGTTTAATTGCGTGTACACGTGGCATGCCACCTCATCAACCCAATAAGAGTTCAGAATCATTTTTGCCCTGGAAGTCATTGAGGAGCAATTTTGCCCCGGAAGTTTTCATTAAGGAGCAATTTTGCCCCAGAAGTTTACAAAAGTAGCAATTTTGCTATTCTTTCTCCCAATATTAAATTTGACTATTAAATCGGTCAAAGACTACACATGTCATGCCTTGAAAAGGTCGAACTTAGAGTCGAGAAGGAGATCCTTGAGATGTTGAGCTCAAGGCGGCGAATTTGTGAAGCCAAGCTGGTCACAGAAGCATCACTTATGATCTAAGCAAATGATCGATCTATACAAACGTAAATATTATCACTATTGATTTGTTTTACTGAACCAATTTTTAGAACAATTAATTTCTCGTTTTGCGTTTCATTTGCTTAGATTATAAGTGATGCTTCCTCTGGGTTTTGCGATAGACCTTTCAGTCCCTGTTAAAGCCGGAAAATCAGGCCGAGCCCGTTTAAGCCCTAGCCCTGCAGGGCTCGGGCTTGAAAAATATGCCAAAAATTTGAAATTGGCCATGCAGGCCCGTTTAACTGTAGCTTTTTTTTTTTAAAAAATGATTACTTAGACTTCCACTTAATGAATGTGTTTATTTGTAATTACTTAGATTTTTTTAGTTTAAACTAGAACCCTTTTTTATGTTTATTATTATTACGTATTAAAACACATAATTAGTTTTTAAAGAAGGGATGTTTTCATATTAAATAAACACATACTTTGGTATTACAAAGATTATATAAGTAATAAATTATAAATATATTTGGTGTAAAATAAGTATAATTATTCGGCCCGCCCAGTACTATCAGTAGAGCTTTGAAAAACATATGTTTTCCTTACTCCAAGCCCTATAAGGTCCCCTGTTGGGCCAGAAGCCTGTCGGGCCGGCCCTAATTCCGTTCTAGTCCCCGTGACCGGTTCAGCTTTACAAATTCTGACCGTCTTGAGCTCAACATCTCGAGGATCTCATTCTCTGACTCCAAGTTCGACCTTTTCAAGGCATGACATGTGTGGTCTTTGCCTGATTTAATAGTCAAATTTAATATTTGGAGAAAGAAGGCAAAATTGCTACTTTTATAAACTTCAGGAGTAAAATTGCTCCTCAATGAAAACTTCCGGGGCAAAAATGATACTTTTGATTGATGAGGTGGCATGCCACGTGTGATGAGGTGGCATGCTACCTCAAATTTTAACGATCTACGTTGACTTCCGTCACTTTTGGGTAAATTTGATACCTTTTTAATACTTCCGGGGCAAATTTGGTACCAAAAAAACTTCCGGATACTGAGCGCCCCCTTAGCAAAACTTCCGGGGCAAATTAGGCATTTAACCCTAAAATAAACCATCATTCAAAAAATTAAAGCTGATATATGTAGAATCAAAGGGAATGAATTAATGCATCTATTAACTTTATATCCTATAAAAAAAACTATTTGATTTTTGAACAACATACCAAATAAAAACCCAAATTTAAACTTAACATTATGGTCTCAGGGGGTTGAGGAATGTTTAATAGTAAATTCTAAGGAATATATTTTTAAATATGCATATATTAAAGATTTTCAAAAAAAAAAAAAATCAAAATAGTAACAACCAAATTTTTTTATAGCATCCTGCATAACTTCAATGATTAATGTTGGTTTATTCCTTCTTAACACCGTGTTCTCACAATATAATTTGTTTGTGATTATGTTTATAATTAAAACTATGTATGGATTAAAAATTCTAACCTCTCTTTTTAAGTTATTAATATAATATGCAAATAATAACTTGTGCAATGAACATGCACAAGGCACAAGGTTATTTGGCATATAATAACAGCCCAAGGGCGTATAATTACTTGTCATATAATACAAGTGGATATATATGAATTTAACATTAAAGACAAGTAAACTTTTTTGTCGTACTTTTGTTAATAAATTGACTAAAATTTTACAATAACATCTATTTATGTGTTTATATATAATACATATCTTATAAAATATAACATTTTTAATAACTCAAAAGTTAGGCCACATATTAAAGGTGATTAAAGTCCAAACATCCTTAGATTATCATCATTTCTAGAAAAATCACTTAATAATACATCAAAAGTTAAAAAAAGAAAAAAATACTAATACTTGGATAAGGCATTAAGCATATTGTAGTTTGGGGAAAAAATTGTAGAGCATATTTACATAAATTATGGTAAGTTTTAAACCTAGGATGTAAATGCTCAATATAATCAAACCCATACATAATGTTATAATTAAATAAAATAAATTTCAGATATATTTCTTTTAAATGTCTAAACATCTTTTTTTATATATATATATATTGGTACATGACTTCAAGTATAAGAATAATGTACAATCCATTTACAATGCCTAACATTTGTAAACTCAAACTCATTTATATTTCCATTTCCAATATGAACTACAGGTGCTCATAAAGAACTTGCTTCTATTATGTCTGTTTGAGTTAGCAGTGGAAGCGGTGACTTATTTTCTATATGACTTTTGCATATGTCCAATAGAAAAAAAAGTAAGGTTATAAATGTAATTTATGTTTGGATTAACGGTGATAGAAATGGCTTTTTTTCCAAACGGAAATGTGTTTGAGTTAGCGGTTGAAAAGTCAATTGAGATGAAAAATAACTAAAAGGGACATGAATTTTATTGAATACAACATATATTAATATTAGTGGTATATATAACGATAATTGAAGATAAAATTTTAAATTTAAGTTTAAATAAAAAAAAAGTTAAATGACTATTTTTAAAAATAATAAACAATAAATTCTTTAATTAAATATATTTAATGGATAAAATTAATTAAAAAATAAATAAATTAAATATTTATTTTAACTAATGAATTAACGATATTTATATTTCATTATTTATATTTTAAATAACAAGACATGAAAGTGTTATTTGTATTTTTGCCTAAAGTTTTTTTTTTTTTTTTTTGGAAATTACAGGCAAGCTATGAAGCTTGGAGTGATGAGGGAAGGACTAGGCCATGAGAGTCTAGTCCTTAATACATCAAACTAGCAAAACAAACTAACAAAAGCAGACCATCCGATCTCTAAAAAACATATCCAGGCATCCCCTGGGAACAGAAGGAACTAAAGTGACGTCAGCATCAACGGGTGTATCGTGGCCCTGTTTGGCCATGTAGTCGGCACATAAGATGTTTCCTCTCGGAGTATAATGAAGCTCAACACTCCAGTCTCCGTAAAGCAGATCTCTAGTCTTCCCAATAATTTCCTTAAGAGGGTGGTCAGCATGATAGTCCCTCATAAGGATGTTGATAGCATCCAATGTATCCGAGTAGAGGAGGATTCTGTGAGAACCCATCTAATTGGCCAGCTTTAATCCTAACATGATCGCGTATATCTCCGCTTCGATCACACTGCAGAGGCCAAGAGACTTGTGAAATCCCATCAACCAGAGAATCCCTCATGACACCACCACAAGCGGCCTGGAGGTGATAACGCACAGAGCCATCAACGTCAATGCGAACCACATTCCTTGGAGGAGGAGTCCAAGCTTTTTCCACTTCCTTGCCAAGGTTAAAAATTTGGTGCGTCAGCGTATGATTAGATGCACTCTCCATGAGGAGATAACTACAAGTGTGAAGCATTTCCCGGTATTCATGCTTTCGCCCGGAAGAGGAATCTGCGATCTGTTCGTCCAAAGGACCCAAGACGCAAGTCGAAGGTTTCTCGCAAGAGATATTTTGAAAGCGTCCCTTTCCAGGATTGTGGTTGACATTCCAGTTAAGCCAGTCCTGCACGTTACATGTGAAAAAATGAGAAAGAAAGTTAGGCATAACAAGCTGTGTCCATAGGTCTTTAGCTCTTTGGCAATCCCTGATAACATGGATCACGTCTTCCTCGTTGCTACAGTTGAAAGGACAGAGGTTCCCGTCCGATAGCCCTCTTCTGGCTCTTAGAGAGTTGGTGACAAGTCTTTCGTGACCAACTTGCCACATGAACATTTTAACTTTCTCGGGAGCTTCCATTTCCACGAAGGGACCGTGAAGCTATCGGGCACCCGTCGATCGTGGTCCGAGAGATAATTATAAGCGATTTAACAGTGAAGCACCCATCTTTAGCAGCTCGCCAAGTGAAACAATCCAGGGAGGTATTAGAAGGGGGTTGCATTTTTAAAATAGAATTTATAATTGTAGGAGGTAAAATGCTCCGCCATTTACTAGCGTTCCATCCCCCGTTACTCAAGATATGGTCTCTAACCATGTCGTCGACATTAACCAAGGATGAGTCATGAACAAATGTTATGAGGGGGCGGTCAAGAGGAAGCCAGAGATCCTGCCAGAATTTAGTATCGCTCCCATTGTTAACCTTTCGTCCAATACCAGCAAGAAACTTGTCCCAGACCTCAACCACCGCCTTCCAGACAGACGAAGAATTCCTCTTTTTAGAAACCTGAGGCACAGAAGAGTGACCACAATTATACTTGGACCAGAGGCATTGGGCCCATAGAGAATCCTTTTTCGTCAGGAGATTCCAACAAATCTTCATGATAAAAGCTTTATTGTGACGACGGAGATTTTTAAAACCAAGCCCCCGCTTCTTAGCTTTAGATATTTTGTCCCAAACAATGAGGTGCATCTTTTCACGTCCTCCGTCGAGACCAGAGAAAATTCCTTGATATCTTGTCAAGCTCATTTATAATACAAATAGGAAGGAGAGTTGATTGCATTTGATAGCTGGGCAAGGAGGATACGACCGATTTAATCATGACAGTGCGACCAGCCATAGTTAAGAACTTGCTTTTCCACGTGGATAATCTTTCCCTGGTTTTTTGAACAATGTGATGATATGTGGCTTTGGTCGTCCTCTTATGAATGATTGGTACCCCCAAATATTTCCCTAGATCGTGGGTGATTCCGATGCCAAGGAGTTGACTTAGCTCAAGAGCTCTGTTAAAGTTGACATTACTGGAGCAAAACATTCGAGACTTGGCTAGGTTGATTCTGTGCCCAGAGACCTCGTAGAAGCTTTGCATCACATTGCGAACCTCAACCATTTGGTGAGCAGAGGCCTCCGTGAAAAGAATCAGATCATCGGCAAAGAACAAATGAGAAATGGCGGGGCTCCCTCTCTTGAAGGTGAACGGCTTCCATCGCCGGGCCTCACATTCAGCTTTGATAAGATGCCCTAACCTTTCCATACAAAGGACAAAGATATATGGGCTTAGAGGATCTCCTTGTCTAACCCCTCTTGAAGGGGTAAAACTCGGGCTTTCATCACCATTCCAGAGGACGGACATAGATGAGGTAGAAAGACAAGCCATGATGAGGTCGATGAAATTGTTGTCAAGCCTCAAACACGTTAGAGTATTCCTTATAAACCCCTATCAAGCCGTCAAAGGCCTTTTCCATATCAATTTTGATGGCGACAAATCCTTTCTTCTTACCCTTCATTCTCATAGAGTGGATGATTTCCTGAGCAATGATGATGTTATCACAACTGGATCTGTTGGCAATAAAGTTGCATTGCTCAGGGCTTATAAGATGGCCCATAACGTCTTTGAACCTATTCGCCAAGACCTTGGTTATGATTTTGAAACTGACGTTGCATAAGGATATAGGCCGGAATTCCTTTAAGGTAGAAGGGTGATCAACTTTAGGGATGAGGACAATCTTGGATCTGTTAATACTAGCCACGGCGGAAGGATTACTAAAGCACTCCTCAATGAAGTCACATATTTTATCCCCAACGGCATTCCATTGCGATTGGAAGAAGTGAGCCTGAAGGCCGTCAGGGCCGGGGGCCTTAAAAGCACCCATGGCAAACGTTGCATTCTTAATTTCCATTCTGGTAACCCTCTTTGAAAGCATTTGCAACTCGCGATTATCGATGATAGGAAAGTTAGAGCACCACCCGTTAGGGTCCCTCAAATAAGAGTCACGAGTATAGAGATTTGAGAAAAATTCGTGGGCCATATTTTTTGCCAAATCATGCTCTTCAATCCATTCCCCTGCCTCATTTTGAATGGCTCCAATACGCTGCTTTTTTCTTTTAATAATAGTTGATGCGTAAAAGAACCTAGTGTTCCTATCTCCGTGTTGGAGCCATTTGCTTCTCGATTTTTGGAACCAATAGATTTCTTCCTCGTGTAGCCAATTTGTGGTATTCTCCCCAAAGTTGTTTTTCTAACTTAAACAAAGCCGACGCAAATTCATTTTCCGACATCGGTCAATACCCTCCAAACGACGAATGAGCTCCTTTTTCCTCTTGGAGAAGTTGCCAGGCCAGTACGCAAATTCATTTTTGCCTAAAGTTTTAATCCAATTGCAACGAGAGGTAGAAGAGGGGATGAGCACGGGAGACTTTTGTTCGTTTCCTGCGCGATGATCAACGAATGATGATAATGAACGGTTTCGATGCATTTTGGGTAAACAAAGGGTGCGCGCTGAGGGAGGGGAGGGAGGAAGACATCAGTTCCTCAGCTTTTCAGTCTGAAAAAGACAGGATCTGTGATCTTCTGTCCAAATGAAGCTTTTTTTGAAACGTCCAGTGAAATACTCTACCTCCGATTTTAATTATGAGAATATGTTTGTAATGTAATTTATATTATAAAAATATTCTTATAATTAAGATGGAACGCGTAAAACTTAACCCAAATACCTTTCATTGGCCTTTTACTCTATGTCACTAAGCTTTTTTGGGCTAAAAGCTGTGCAAATGGAGACTCCAAACACACTCGGACTTCAACTACTGCTCTCATTGTATATGGACGTCAATCACGTCATCCATGTTTTCGTTTTTTTTCCTTGAGAAAATATCACTCAAGTCTTAAAAAAAAAAAAAAAATTAAAAAAGTCTCAACTCTAAATCTCCTATAAAAAAAAGTTCCTAAAGACTTTTTTGATATTAATTACGGAGAAAAAAATATCAAAAAAATATCATTGTCAAAATAGTTTTTCATGTTGTTAAAATAACTTTTCGTGTTGTTAAAATTTCCCTATAAAAAAATTGTTGTCAAAATAATTTTTCCTATTGTCAAAATTTTTTTTCAATTTTTTCCTCCGGCGGGTAGAATTTGAGAAACCGTAAAAATTTTAACAACGGGAAAAATTATTTTAACATCATGAAAAGTCATTTTAACAATAATTTTTTCTTAGAAAAATTTTAACAACATGAAAAGTTATTTTAGATAAAACGAGATTTTTTTGATATTGGAATTTCAGTAATTCATATCAAAAAAATCCTTAGAAACTTTTTTTGATAGGGGATTTGGGTTGAGATTTTTTTGATATATTTTTTTTTCTCTTTTTGGGACCTGAGTGATATTTTCCTTTTTTTCCCTTTTAAACGAAAGGCCATGAGATATGTAATATGCATGGTTTTCAATTTCACGAGTTATTTTCAGAGTTTACCGTCTTTACGTTTAATTTGCAAAATCGAAGTTGAGTTCTTAGTAAACTCTTGATTGTTGTAAACTCGGTTAAACTCACGAATTTATACACCGAGTTTCTTGTTTTTAAGTTTCTTACTTTAAAACGGTGTTAACTCACATTTAAACTCGTGTTAACTTTTTTATTTAATCGTGTTCAACTAGCTTTATATATAAGTTTTATAGAATTTTTTTATTAAATATGGTAAATTTTGAATGTTGATGAGTTTAATTTCAATTATTTGGATTTAAAATATTTTTAAATTAAAGTATTGTCATTTTTTTATATTTTAATTATTTATTATACATAATCGTTATTGCCTAATTAATGGTGAAAGTAAACTCTACGAGTTTATGATTTACGATCTGAGTTTACATCATTTTGTCGCGAGTTTATTTAAACTCGTGAATTTGAGAACTTGATAATATGAATGTTCCATAATAAATGGCAGAGTACAACAAAACAAAAATTCCCAAATCTACCTCCAGATTGTAATGTAAATATGTAATCAAGCAATTAGCGAACGACAATAATTATAGTCATTTATGAAAAGTTTATCAGTTAGCTCCTAATTAACTATAGGAGCCTTATTAGAGTTAATAATAACTAAGATATAACTAACTCTTATAGGCCTTTTAACTACTTTGTCAAGATTAATAAATACAATTATTTTAGTTTTAAACAATAAATTTATCAATAATTGGCATCATTTTGTCAAAATTATCCTTTGAAAACGTGGGCACTGTGGACGACGCTAGTACTGCTTCATCGGCAGCTTCGTCTAGCAGATCTCACGAATGTACCAGTTTCTGTGTGATATATAAGAACTGCCACAGCTACTTAAAACTTAATTATGCGCTGTTGTTATCTCATAATAGAGATCAACGCAGCCTAATTTACTGTTACTGCGTTCATGAGTATCTCGAAATTACTACAGAACAGAGCAAGAAGATAACTTCCGACTAACAGATGATACAAAGTGATCAGTAATTCGAATAAACTAAGTCTTGTATAAATTAAACCCCAACTCATTTATGAAACATAGATATATATATCTGGGACATTGTCCTGAACACAGATTAAAAAATACTCAAACGGTACAATTGAGAGAAATCAGAAAACCGAGTTATTGTCAAGTGTAGAGTGGCGATCTTGTACTCTGTTTCGGGAACACACATGAATCAAGAAAGGAAATATATGAAAATGATCAAAGCCCAAACAGAAACAATGATTGCAATGGTAAGGACGAAGCAGGTCATGAAAGGGAGGAAGGTCCTCATGATTTGGAGCTGATGAAGAGCCGCCACGATCAGCCAAGCTGAGAAGTAAAGCATGATTGCCAGAATCGGAGCGACCATCAAATAAGGATGGGTATTGAAGTAATGCTGGCCGGTATCTGTAGCCTTGAAGCTGATGATGGCAACCAAGAACTTGAGGAACTTGTCAAAAATCCCCTGCAGTTCCTTGAACAGAGTATCCTCGTCGTCCCAAAGGAAAGAAAACATTGAGTCAAAGAAATGAGTACTTGAGAAGTGAGAGGGTTTTAAGACATGGAGGAAGTAGTGAATCATAAGCCTCGTCGGAATTGGATTAGTGGAAGAAGAAGAGGAAGCCATGAGATGGAAAATGGCAGGAGATGAAAGGAGGGAACACACACCCAGATATATATATATATATATATATATATATATAAGTGAAAGTGCGAAGGAACAAGGAACAGTAAAGTCATGGTCGTGAAATTTGAAATGCCCTTTAACTAGCTAGTGGCAACGAGTGTGAAATCAAGACGTTTTTTTCCCTTTGGCAAAAGTGAAATAAAGACGTTTAATCCGTATAAAACGTCTTATTAAAACGCCACGTATTAAATTTGCGTTTTAGGACCGGTGAGGGCAACATTTTAAGCTCCTATAAAATATTATGGCATTAGTATTTTTTAAAATAAAAATATTTAAATTTAATAAGATATTTTATTTATATAATAACACTAAAATGAATAATGGAAGAATTTTTTAAAAAATTAATCCATGTAACAACGGAATAAGAAGCAATAGAATGTAACATTTAATACTATAAATTGATTATTATATGGTTAAAAGTTATTATATTATTTATCGTTTTAATATATATAAATATATAGTTAGACCAATGTTTGGTAATTGCTGAGGTTGCGTCAGTTTATCATGATCCAAGTTATTTTTTGCCAGGCCAACAAAAATATTTTGCCACATTTCTTCATTCTTAAATATTATTTATCGTTTTAATATAGATAAATATATAGTTAGACCAATGTTTGGTAATTGCTGAGGTTGCGTCAGTTTATCATGATCCAAGTTATTTTTGCCAGGCCAGGAGGAAGAAAGACAAAAATATTTTGCCTAAAATTTTCTTATATACAAGAAAAAATGTTACTCCCTCAGGAGAGCGGGATTCTCATCATCTCTAGGGTATTACTGTGCTCAGGAGGCAGAGGAATGGGTTCTTCGATCTCAAAGGAGGCTTGGAACAAGGGATTCACGAAGGTTATTTGTGAATCTGATTCAAAAAGCCTTGTGGATATGTTGAAGGATGAGGTAAGCGATGGAAATAATCAAAGTCTGGTTATTTTTTAGATTATACGTCTAATGAGGCTTAACTGGAACTTACAAATCAGCCATATTTCTCATGATCAGAATCAAGTGACAGACAGATTAGCAAAGGAAGGATTTTTACAATCCTCTTTCTATGATTCGTCTCATTTTAATCTTAGGACCTTAGTTCTATTGATTGTATGAGAATTAATTCCCCAACTCCACTATTTAAATTTACTATACTGAATCATTTATAACAAAACAATAATGTTACTCCCTCATGTCTTCGATGTATAAGCTTTAGTTTGGGGTTCAATTTTTTAATTGAGATTAAAAAAAAAAGTTTGAGAGTGGAGGAAATAAAAGACAATAGCAAGACAGGAAGAATTAGGAGAGAAAGTATTGGAAAGTTTCTCATTCACTTAGATGTAAGGTTTTGAAACCCGACCGGCTATTAAACTAGTGGGGATATTGGGTCAGGATCAGTGAGTCAGACCGGTATTAATTAAAATATGTAAAAATATTCATATTTTAAAGATAAAAATTTTTTGTGATCAAAATATGGGAGGATGTGATGTGATGATGGATAGCTATAAACATGGGAGAATGTACAATATTATATTGATTTTTTTAAAAAAAAGAGAGAGAGAGATTATAGTTCACGGGTTGGGGTCAAAACGTTAGAGATTTTTTTCCTTTATTTATAGCTTGAAATCTTTGAATTTTATCTCTAGCTACTTGATGGTCTTTAAATATTTGGGGTTGAATGTTGACAGGGAGCCCTTTTCCTTTCCTTATTCTTTGTTTCTGTCACTTGTGGTCACAGAGAAGAAGCCCCATGTGGTTTCCTCTCTCGTCGGCGAATATGAGGTACCATCGTACCTTGGAAATGACGGAGGCGTTTGGGCTAGAAGGGAGGACGTCAAGCAGTACTTCAGGTACACGTTCATGAACAAGAAGGTGAAGAGGAGCGCCAGGTATTACTTGCCGGGGTGGAGGACTTGGGCGATGGTGGCGATTCAGCTAGCGTGGCGGAGACACAAGCATCGTCTAACGTTGTCATCGTTGTCGTTCATAAGGCCTAGAAGGCCAGTGTCTCGGTGCTCTTCCCTTGGAGAGGACAGGCTTCGCCTCTACACCGCCTTGCTCACCTCACTGAAGCCTAATCAAGGCCTGTTTGGGTTAGCAGTAGCTTATTTTCTATTTGACTTTTGCAAAAGATTGATAGGAAAAAAATTCATGTTATAAATATAATTTGTGTTTGGATTAACGGTAGCAGAAGTGAATTTTTTTCAAACGGAAATATGTTTGGATTAGCGGTTAAAAAGTCAATTGAGATAAAAAAAAAAGACTAAAAATGACATGAATCTTATTGAATAGTACATATATATGCTTGAACTTTGGCCAACTAAGTAAGGAAGGAGGTTAAATGATTCTCATTTATAAACATGCCACATGTCAATGTCAAAGTCAAAGCAATTAGATTTTGCCACATGTCCAAGCAAGGAGGAAGGATGGATTTAATGTCTATGACTCATGTTAGAGAGCATTTAGGAAGCCAACACACACATAAATCAGTCAAGCCTCAAGAATACATAAAGAAAGAGAAACCAAAATCATTAAGGGAGAATTGGATTGTGACTAGATGGTATATTTGTAAATAAGTAAAAACTAACATCCACATATGCTCTCCACTGCCAAAGCTCATCTAATATCTATTAATCCATCTTCCTTATGCATCTAAAAAGTCAACCAAACACACCCGAGGCACAAAAAAGAATAGCTAGCCGAAACTTGGAGCAAGAGAGGGAAGGAAAAAGCCAAGGGTTCAAGGTAAGGAAGTATGTCATAACTTCCAACTCTTCTTCTCCTATTCTTGTGCAAGCCTTTAGCCCTAAAAAGCTCTCTTTCATGCTGGTTTTAGAGCCAAGGCCGAAAGCCTAGGTGATTCAAGAAGGAGGAGCAAGTGCAAGAAACTCAAGAACAACTAAGGAAAGATGTGATTCTAACTTCCTAGTGTTTGTTCTTGATGTTGTGGGAGTTGGAATCCATTTCTTCTTGATTTCTTGTGATTTTGGAAGCATGAATCCTTAAGGGGAGATGCTATCCAATTGAACAAAAATGGGTTAAAGCATGTTAAAGGTCCAAATAATAAGTAGAAGGTAAGAGACCAAGTCATGGTGTTCTTGAAGTGAAACTTGGCAAAACAATTTGGTTTTCCTCATACCCTAATTTTCGACTAGAACAGGGCTTGTAGAAGCAATGGGATTTTGTCCATTTTGATGTGTCCAATGGGCTTAAAATGAAAAAGGGGTAATGGTTAGAAAGTGATTTTGGAAGCACTATGATTGAATTGGGTTGAAACCCTAAATGATGCCAATGTTGATCTCTGTATGGCAGTTTAATTGTGATGTATTTCTGGATAAGTAAATGGTATCCAATGGCCCTGAAACTTTGCAAGATTGTAGTAGTCATCCTAAGATTTAATTAGATAAATAATATGAGCCGATTGGATCAATATATTAATAGTTATGAATTTTTAAATTTAGTCATGTAAAACTGGAAACTTTCTAGGGCAGTGTCCAACAAGTTGTAATTCTGGAATGCTACGTGTCCAAATGGCTGAGTATAATATTTTTATCTGAAACTAGACTAAATAAGGGTTTTATAGCCTTTGGAAGCACTGCAATTGGACACTTGTACATAAAGATATGAATTTTCAAAGTTGGTTGAAAATTCTGCCAATTTTAACTTGTGCAAAAATGAGAAATGTAAGGGTAAAATAGTAATTAAGTTAACTTTTAAGGGTTAAGCTAAACCCTTGGGGTTAATATTGTTGAAAATTATGTCATAAGGGCAAGTCATTGTACTTTAAACGTTAATGTCATTTAAAGTATTATCTATTTAGTTATCATTTCATTTGCATGTTTATAGTGATAATTGGATCCTTGGATATATATTATAAATTATCTTAAATATCCTTGGTCAGTCATCTACACGGGAGGGAAGATGAAATAAGACCAGTATGACTTTGATGAGGTATGGAGATACGAATCAAAGTCATAGGCACTTATAAGAGTACAAGGTGCTGGACCGACCCACTATGAGAAAGCTGCATGGATTTAGTCATAAGCTTTTTTCATGTATAACTGTGTCACAACGCCCTTTGACCTGAGATCATCATGGATTCCTACATAATGAGTCACCTTTGACCGAGTGATGATAAAGGCTTAGATCAGGATCAGTTGTTTTCATGCAGAGGAATGTGAATGGTCAAGATGAAATTTGTCCCTCACATTTGTAGAGAGATAATACTGGGCCCCTCGATGAGTGAGTCTGAGAAATGTATGGTCATACTACAATGGAAAGGAGTTTTCATTTCAATTGTTAGACTACTCAAGAATCGAGAAAGTAATAGTCAAGAACAGGAAGTTGACATTATCTATGCTTCATTCTTGACCAAATTATCGCGTGACAAAAGGGACTTGACATGGTTGTAAGATAGGTTGTATTGTATCATCGATCCCCATATGAATTGGGTAGTTGCAATGTTTTGCTAGAGGGCGCTTGCAACTTGTGGGTTGATACATTATTGGCCCGCTGCCAAACTCATATGAACCTGCAAGGTCGCACACAAGAATAGCCCAACATAAGCAAAAGTGTCCAGATTCATTGAATCTTAGATATGTCTAAGATTTAATGAATACAGTATTTAATCTAGGATGAATATATATTATTAAATTCAAAAATAATATAATATTATTATTTAATAGAGATTATAATATTATTATATATTATTTGTTTTGTATTTTATTTGATAAATTAAATATCTAAAACAAATTGAGATATTGTATCTCAGATTTAATTTTCGAATATAGATATCATATATCTAATTTAATTTGAATTGAGATATAGTATCTCATATTTAATTAAATAGATAGATATCATATCTCAGATTTAATTTATAGAGATAAATTAAATCGAAGGCTTTTAATTTGGATTAAATAAATATATTAGATTAGATCTATTAGATAGATTTAATTAATATATTATTTTAATCCAAATTCAAATTTCAAGATTAATGAGGATTAATTTTGAATATAATACGTCGATTGGGTTTTGAAAACCTACGGGACATTTTGCAAGAAGTATTAGAAAAGCCGCGAGAAACCCTAGAGAGAAAAAGATAGAGACGCGAAAATGCTGAAGGCGCTAGCACGCTGCTATCGGTGTTGGAGGCTGTTCGTGTGGATACCGGTAGAGGGAGTAGACACACAAAGTTAGCTCCTCTTTGATCAAACAAGATGGCACCACGTTCGAGACGTACAACGTTCGAGGCGCATGACATTCGAGATGCACACGAGAACCGATTGAACGAAACGCTCACGAGTTCGCATAGGTACGGTTTCTAACGAATCTTGATTTAAACATCGTTGATGGATCCTCTCAATGGGATTCGTAAGTTTTAAATGGATAAGAATCTTTCCGCTGCGTGTACGGATCCCAACAAATATGGCCCTTTAGTTTTACGAAGAGGATGGATAAATAATAACCCGTCGTCCGTGATTGTATGTTTATAAGAGTCGACGTTTGCCCAGGATGACCAAAGGATTAGGAGTCAATTCAAGGATTAGTAAAGCTCAAGGTAGTAACTCTAATCTCACATACTTTGTATGACTTTATATGTTTATGGAACCATGTATGTGAAAGTATCGTCCCATATGGGGCCAGTACCACCCATGAGCCGATTGGATGGAAGGGCCGACCATGGGGCTAGCTTCCTGGTGGCTAGGTGTAGGGCTCATTGGACCAATAGTTCTTGAGTAGCGAACCTAGTGGCATTCAGATGTTATGAGTTATTTTCCAGTTGAGAACCCAGCGCTATGGTAGTGGATCATGTGAGTATTGTTTGCAGTCTATGCTGCATGTGATTGGTGATTGTGATATTTGATCCCTAAATGCTTTATATGCTGTGTAGACCATTTTTTGTTTATGGTTAATTATTATGTACTGTTTATATGTTGTATGTAAGTTTAAATGTTACTCTGGGATTCTTCAGGTTCTCAGCCCTTGGCAAAATTTGTGTTATAAATAGTGAATTGGATGCGCCTTCTAGGACAAGGCGGCAGATGTTGGCAAATGGAGTTACCAGATCTGTTCTGGATTGGTTGTGGGTTATTTATTGTAGAATGTTGTAAATATGATTAGCATTTGTAAACATTTTGTATAGATCTTGTGGGAATTCCTATAATGTAATCAAGAGCTTTGTACTAGTATATTGTGCTATTTATGTTTGCTCATTGAACTGTGAGCTATGACTCTGATAAATGTCGGTATACAAGTGGGGTATGACAATATTGAAGGAAACAAATTTTTAGAAGGGGGAAAAAACAAAAATACCCTAAAGAAACCTTAATATTTTACTCTTGAAAATTTTATATGCTTCTAAAATACATTTCTCTCATCTTTTGGTGCTTATTGAAGTCATGTCATTGCTTTATTTGTTGATGGTGTTCGAAAATTGAAGCATGTTGGTTTATTCCTTTCAATGGATAATAATTTCAAGTGCTTTCAACTTCTGATAGGTTATTGATTCAATCAAATCTTTTTTGTTTCACAAGTCATGTGACTTATGTAATTATTTTCTTCCTTAGGGGCAACTGTCAAATTTGTTTTTATGGATGAAGTTGCAAATTGCAAGTTAGACTTTCAAGATATTGACAAATCATCATGATATTTAGTTAATTACTTTTAAAATTGTACTACCTTTAATATAAGTTTCATATATTTGGAAATACCAAGTTTAGGGAAATACCTATTTGATACTTGACATTTTTTCTTCTATGTTTCTTTTTTGGCAAATACTTTTAACTCTTTTCTCATTATTCATTATTTATTTAAAAGCCGTGGATTGTCAAAATTTAATATAAAATTGCATATTTTCCTGTTGCAGTTATAGAGCGGTTAGAAGTGCTATTAAACCGCAACTAAAAATATTGTCAGAATTTGAATTTCAAGTTTGCACCTCCCTAGGACAATATTTTATCATGCATAGAAAGAATGTGTTAAATAAAATCTAATTACTTCTATAAAAAATGTGTGTGAATGTGAATCGAATAGAAAATGGAAATTCATGATTCTGTGCCTACAACAACAAAATAAAATGTTTACCTTCGAACATGAGCGGCGTCACGGGAAAATGCCTTGGTAAGTTATCCCGACCACATCAAGCAACTTTCCATAATACGGACGTCACCGAACCGCATGTTCGTCCACTACCGTCGCATAACTCCTCGTCCCAAACGTGCCATATACACCCGAGTTTTGGGTCAGCAATCCCTAATCTCGTGAAACCTGCAAAACTTGAAACCATTGACATTGTATGCCGTAAATCTTTGGGCCTAGTCAAGCGAGCCGAGTGCGAATTTTTGTGAGTGCGGGTTGTGGTCATTCATTATTCTCCTCCTAAACCAACCGGCGAATTCTACGTGGACCTTTCTATCAATTTCGCATGATTCATGCATGGATCCTCGCCGACGCCACATAACTCCTGAATTCCCGCAATTAAACGTGCGATGACGAGCATTAAATGTTAGTATGAAAGAAAATATTTAGGATAACATATATGTGTGTATATATATATTTAATATACGTGTGGGAATGAAGGTACGGTTCAACTTATGCAATTGATCAAGACATGTGTGCTTGAATCTTCTCAAGTGCCGTGAGTTTGAACTTCTCACTTCCACCAACCTGGTTTACCAACACGAGGGACTAACAACTCGTTCCCGATGGCTTGACATCGTCAACACGAGGCGGTCGGTTGAATGACGTCTCAATGTCATAAAAGTACCTGGAACAAAAATACAAGACCTCATCCCAATATAGCCTTATGCTATTGAACCTTCACGCCTTATAAGACTTGATTCCTAAGAAACCTATAAAGTAATGAAGGGAAAAGATACATCAATGGTTAGACGTGGGACTAGGGAGTAATGCTAAAGTAAATAATTTTAAATGAGTACCTCTCCAATAGGATACATTTTCGCAAGCTTTGTTTCGTGAACAAGTCATTGAACCATGACCGTGAAAAATGACGGAGGAAATATCATCTCCAAATTTAAGAATGATTTTTTGTTGCAGCTGGTCGAGCTCCTCCACGATCAAAACCTTGGAACACAACTTCCGAAAGAAAAGTACAAAGCTCCACCAAAACGATCGACACATCTCATTTTGATTAAGCACATGTGATTTTCAGGCGCAACCTTTCGAGCATGCACGTCAACACATCGTGAAATGTTGCTTGAATAATGGAACTTTCTTCTTCAACGTTGATTTCCTTAATGTGAATTTTGGCTTGGGCTGAAATATGCTCATAAAATCTCCACGAACCCCCATGTCCCGTAAATCTTTTCTTGAAGATGATCTTTTGACTTGCCTGGTTATATCGTGTACAACACATTGTCGCACACATTCTTTTCAATGTGCATGACATCCATGTTAGTTATGATTAGTTTTGATGATGTCTTTTATAGAACATTTGTCTTCTACTTTGACTGGAGAATGACAAGAAAAAGAAAGAAGAAAGAAAGAAAGAACTTGTTTAATGGAATGAGAAAATCATTATACAAGTTCCTAGATTGATTCTACTCCACGATGATATGGAATGAACGACTATTCGGAGTTAAAATTGAAATTTACAAATGTAATTCGACGATATCTCACAAACTAGAAATTGATTGACACGAAATCAGTGGCATATGAAACTAGACATCGATGTCCGAGTCTACCATCTTCGTTCTTGTTAGCTTCATGCCATAACAGTCTTTGTAAGTGAGGTTTCAAAGGAAAGTACCTTAAAATCTTTGCGGGTTTCTTCTTCTCGTTTCTTTCCTTCCGAACTATCCCGAACCTCGAAGTATGACACTTCTTACAAGTCTCCTTCGAGCAAAGTTTGGGACATGCACGGGGAAAGCATCTCGTAGTAATTCCAAAGAACATCGACATTCTTATTAGTGACTTCACAATCATTTTTCGTCCTCCTACGCATGTTCCTATGTTTATCTCGCACAATTATAAACACATTGTTGTATTGCGTTTAAATAAATTAAGATTACACGTAAGAAATTTAAATTTAATTTATTGACTGAAAACTAATTATATTTACCTTCGACATCCACCAAAATCCGGTGGAACGCGAAGATGACGTCGGGGTTCCCTCCGTCCCGCCAATTCTCCTCATCGAGAAACCGCCTCCGCCTCGCTCAAGGGAATCTCTGGCCATGGATCTCCGTGATTTTCGTCTATGTCGGGCCAAGGACGGACTTGCGTCTTTATCTCCCTTACGGTCTCTAGGATTGAGATTTCTTCATCTTCAAAAGGGCATCAAACTCCCTCCTCTCCACATTAGGGGTGGAGGGGGGATATTCTGTCAACGCCCTCTCGTACGGCCCCCTCTACTACTACCGCCCCTTATAGGCCTTTTCCCTCGTTCAACAACTTTTCCTTTTCCCTTATCAGCTATCACGTCGAAGGTACGAGTTGAAAGGTTAAAAGGTGAAAAATCAAAACCTTTGCGCGGGGAAAATGAAAATGAGATGAACAGTTAAAAAACTGCTACAATTTGTAGCGGTTTCATGAAATCGACATCTTAACCACTACAAATTGTGAGACCGTTACATTCCGTAGCGGTTTTCGCCGACAACCGCAACAAACTTGCCTCGTTCTTGAACATATTTTCCTGTTGCAGTTATAGAGATTGTCAGAATTTGAATTTCAAGTTTGCACCTCCCTAGGACAATTTTTATCATGCATTGGTGATTCTGTGCCTGCAACAACAAAATTACCTTCGACTTCACAATCATTTTCTATTTAACGGAAGGAGGATAATAGGATTCACATTAAAACTAAGAATGGGGCTTATCTACAGGTGTTGATTTAGGATGCTTTAAAAATGTTGTTTGGAACAGTACCTAATGTGTTCATCATGGACTGTACCATGCAAATTCGGCTCTATGTTATTCATTCGATATTTTTTTATCATGCTCTGTGATTACTCTAAGATAAGTCACATTGTTAGGCATTTCGTAGTTACCTGGAATACAATCCCCGGTTTTAAAAATGTAGTTATATGTGAAAGTGAGGCAAACCTTAAAAATAAAAGAGATGAAAATTGTTTACTATTATATTGAATGCCAATTATACAAAGTAGAGTGTTTAGGGTTTATGTTGAAAGTATTGCTTCTAGGTAGAGTTATTTTTTGTTTGAGGTTCTTGGAAATTATTCCCTCCAAATCCTACATGTTTCTTCTTCTGGTATTAAGGTGTTTGAGGCAGCGTATTAACCTTAAGAATTGCAAAACTCTTGCAAAATATCTTCTTTAACTTACATAGTGTGTGGTATGGTGGATCTTGGAGTCTATTACTTTAAATCAATGACAAAGGGAGTTGAAGCCAAGCTAAGATCATTACATGGATGGTTGTTCTTCTCGGTCAAGGTGGAAGGTTACTTGTGGCTGTGTGTTTGATAAAGAATATGCCTTTCAAACCATTTAAATTTGAGTTAAAACCGTGTAATTGTCTCGGGAGTATGCTTTGAAACTGTTCTACCCGAGAGACCACCATGAACCTGTCGATAATAGAGGGCTTCGTAGTGCAAAATAGAAATGTAGAGGAAGTTGCTGAAGAATATTTAGGTGAATTAATTAGTACCCTTATGGTACAGTTCCAAGTTGTCTGGTCCATGGTTAGATAATCATGACTTTATTCTTAGAAAAGGAACGAGGAATTTCGATTTCATGAATTGACCAGACGTCTATGAATAATCTGAGCTATCATTAATGATGATGAGCAGAGAAGACCTGCGTATGATATGGTGAGGTCTTGTTTTGTGTTTGCCTTGGAATTGCTATCAGAGTGGATGGGTGAGTCAAAATTGTCAAGTTTTAAGCTCTTAATAGCATCAAATTTTTCTTTCTTGCTCAGATGTTTGTGGCTTGCTGTGATAAAATTAATATTCTGTATATAGCGAAAGAGAGGAAGAAAGGAATGAAGCCAGAAATAGAGGTGTGTAGAAGAAGGAGATAGAGAGATCAAGAGAGAAACAGAACCAAGAGAGAGAGCAAGGGAATTCAGAAAATACTAGTATTCCACATCCATTTAATGTGGATTACAATAGGGATTAGGCCCTTATTTATAGACTAGAGTGACTTAATGACCAAGCTAATCATGAACTAACTAACTAACTAAATTTCTAACGGATATATTTCCTAACAACCCCTAACTAACTTTAACTTTTTATTATCTTTACATATCATTTGCTTGCTCTCCTGTGGATTTTGAATAGGGATGAGACTAGGGTCTTATGACTCGCAAGCTAGGCTTTGTGGTAGAGGACAGGCAGTTAAGTTTCATGTTTTATTGTGTGCTTCTTATGGTTTCTTATTCCAAAATCTAACCATGGTTTCACTAATTGCTTCTATTTTTAATGTTAGTAGTTAGAACAAGATCCAGGTTTCCCTGCTTGGTGATAGCAGCACTAAAGAGGGATGGCAAGACTATATAGAATATGATAATGGAATATTTTATACACTTCTTTTTATCTCTTGTTTAATAATTTAGGACTCTTTAGTTAATAAATAATGAGTTTTATTACTTAATTGGGCTTTGAGCTTTTAATTATATTTAATTCGTTTTTGTAATAAAATTTCAGATTTGCAGTGCTTCACTATTTTTGCCATAACTTTTGATCTAGATATCAGATTAGTCTCAATCTTCTTTATTTTTTTAGATGATTCAGAGAGCTACAATTGTTATAAAGACTCGAAAGGCTGATTCGGATAAGAAGATGGACGAAATTGGAGCTAAAGACATACACATTTTTCTGGATTTTTATTTTGCCCGAATTTTGTAATAAAAGACCAATTATTAGAGGTTTCCAATTATTAGAGGTTTCCTATTATTAGAGGTTTCCTATTTCTTAGAGGATTCCTATTTATTATAGGTTTCCTATTCTTAGATGTTTCCTATTTTTGAGTCAATCTTGTAGCCCTAGTGTTTCATATATTTAGGTTAAATTAGATGGCTGAAAAAAATATTGGACATTACGCTTTATAAGATTTTGGAATCCCAAATTAGAAGCTTATTATTTTCTCTGAATCGTTCATTATGTTTATGTTCTTCTTCATCTTTTCTTCTGTGTTTTGCCTAGCCATGCTTGGCTAAACTTCTGTGGTTGACCCATGGATTGAGGATTTTGCGGATCCAGAGGACTCGCCTTCAATCGGTAACGTAATTCGTTTCTGTTTATTTTAATCGGATTCGATTATAATTATGGATTGGGTATTAGATTTAACACCCAGATTGATATCCCAAGGACATAGGTTGGACCGGGTTACAAGAGTGTTGTGCGATTGCACAATGAGCTCGCCACGCATTCGATCAAATGCTAGGCGATCGTCTAATCGAGGGAGTTTCTGGACAAACGCAGAGATTTCGGTTTGTCCAGAATCAATCATGAGTTAGGTTATTATGTTTTAGTCCGATGAAGGTTATGGAATCCCAATTCTGGTTAATCGTTTTTAATATGATTAATTTAATTATACTTTCTTATATTATGTTCTAGTTTGGCTTCATTTTAATTAAATTGAAAACTTCCTCTTTATGGTTACTGTTTTATTGCGTCAACTATTGATTTTAGACCCACTGTGAATTTCTTGAGAAAAATGATCTAGGTTTCCTATACTACAAATATTTAAATCCTGGTTATTTTGAGAGAGCCCGACAAATCTTTATCAGAATACTAACACAACTAACAGTTTAACAGTTCATAAAACAAAGGCATTCAACTAACTAATAAAAGAGCTTCTTGTGATGAACTATACTGATTAGGCCTTGCCTTGAGTCAAGATTCTTCACTAACATACTGATTAATGCTTGGCTTGCTTGTAGAACCCCTTCATTGGCTTCATGCCCATGAATGCGATCTGATTTTGATCCTCTGGGCAGAAAAAAATTGCCAGGGTGCATTAATAAGCACAGCAGATTAAGGTGATTGATTCCACAGTTCTGTTTCTTTATAGGCTCTTTGTGAGTGGGCTTGGATTTTTCTGAGGCAAAGGTGTTTGCTGTGCCCGTAATGCTCTTGATCTCAGCCCTTCATTTCATCCAGCGAGTAAAAACAGTTAGTTAATCCTTACCCCTCATTCACAAACTCATTTCATTAATCTCAACCCTTCTTTTTTATCCATGAATTATCTGATCAGCCAAACAAAACAAAACCCAAAAAGCACAAATATGTAAAAGACTATTTTTTCATGACATCCTTATTTATAACATACTCCCTCGTCATATTTATAAGCTTTAAAAAAGTAAATTGGAAAGGGTGAGTGTGAGAGAATAAATGGAAAAGGAGATAAGAGAGAATCATTTCAAGAAATGAAACAATTAAGACATATAATTATGAGTAAAAATAAAAAAGAAAAGAAATATTTATACATTTCCAAAATGTTTCTTATAGAAAGAACTAAAGTCATTCAAAAAATTAAAGCTGATATATAGAATCAAAGGGAATCAATTAATGCATCTATTAACTTTATATCTAAAAAAAAAACTATTTGATTTTTGAACAACATACCAAATAAAAACCCAAATTTAAACTTAACATTATGGTCACAGGGGGCTGAGGAATTTTTAACAGTAAATTCTAAGGAATATATTTTTAAATATCATATTAGAGATTTTCAAAAAATCAAAATAGGAACACCCAAAATTTTTAGGCGTGAAATGATTAATGTTGGTTTTTTACTTCTTAACTTTGTGTTCTCACAATATAAATTTTTTTTGATTATGTTTATAATTAAGACTATGAATGGATTAAAAATTCTAACCTCTCTCTTTAAGTTCTTAATATAATATGCAAATAATAACTTGTGCAAGGCACAAGGTTAATTGACATATAATAACAGCAAAAGAGCGTAAAGTTAATTGTCATATGATATATGAATTTAACGTTAGAGACAAGTAAATTTTATTTATTTATTTATTTTTTTGCCCTATTTGTTAATAAATTGACTAAAAGTTTACAATAACATCTATTTATATGGTTATATATAATACATATCTTATAAAATATAACATTTTTAATAACTTAAAAGTTAGGCCACATATTAAAGGTGATTAAAGTCCAAACATCCTTAGATCATCATCATTCCTAGAAAAATCACTTAATAATACATCAAAAGTTAAAAAAAGAAAAAATACTAATACTTGGATAAAGCATTAAGCATATTGTAGTTTGGGGAAAAAAATTGTATAGCATATTTACATAAACTATGGTAAGTTTTAAACCTAAGATATTAAATGCTCAATCAAACCCATAGATAATGTTATAATTAAATAAAATAAATTTCACATGTATTTATTTTAAATGTCTAAATATATATTTTTTATATTGGTACATGACTTTAAGCATAAGAATAATGTACAATCCATTTACAATACCTAGCACTTATAAACTCAAACTCATGTATTTCCATTTCCAATATGAATTACAGGTGCTCACAATAACATAACTTGCTCCTATTAGCTTGTGCCACATATCATTTACTATCATTTTCCACATTTTCTAATCACTGAAATTTGATAATCACTTCCATTACCATTTCTAACGAAAGGGCATGTGAATTGCACGGGGTAATCCATCTAATTGGTACCTGTAGATCAATGATAGTTAATTATATAAAATGATATTATGTCCAAGAGAACAGACAGATATAAATATATAATCATACTATTGTACCAAAATCATATCATCCGCATCACTGATCAAGCAAGAATGATGCATTTGATTCATACTTTAAGCCTTAAAGACGTACAAGACTAAATTAAGTGAATACAATCAAACCCAAAAAGACAAAATCAGTATTGCCAGAATCACTCTTCCATGGGATGATTTTCCTCTGTTTGCTGTTGGGGAACTTGAACTTTGATCTTTGGTAATGTGAGAGATGGATCCTTTTGAAGCACAGATGGAGCTTTGACCAAATTGATGCCCTGCTCCAACTCCCTTGCAGCCTCCTTGAGCAGCTTGGCTTTGTTGCCTTTCATTCTATAAGAAAATCCAAAGAAAGTCAGCAAAAGGAAAAGGTCCTGAGGCACTTCAATGTAAACAAGAGTGAATCAAGCACTTACCTATTCTTGTGGTGTCTCTCCTCTCTGCTAACCCTGATCTTATCAATCTTTGGAATAGCCTTAAGGACATCTTCCGCAAGATTCCGATCATATCTTTCAGGTCTGTTTCGCTTTCTCTCAAACTCAAAGGTTGAATCCTAAGGAAACAAATAATAGTTCTGAAATTTCAAGGATCAAGGAGACATAATACACCAAGAAGATAGTTGGGAAAGCATGTTGCTTCTACCTGTGTCATATCCTTTCCATGCAACCGACGATATGCCTTGGTCCATTTTACTTTACGAGGATTCCTCTTCATTTTAAAGTTCTTGTGGCATTTAGATCTACAAAATCGAAAAATCTGCCAAGAGACCAGCAGTCACCAGTCAGTAACTCAATGTCCAAGCCACATGTGCTATATAGATATAGCCTGTGATGGCACCCAAACTTGTTACTCCTCAGCATTTTTTGTGTCTTTCTTTTGGAAAAACTTATGGTCCTTTAGCTTCACAGAACAGAGACTCAACCATCATTTTTCCCCATATAACACGCAATCAACAAAATCTATTCAACCATGAGACATAAATTTAACATGTTTTTTGCATTACAAAGAGAAGCAATTAAACAGCCAAGTTAACTCAGCATTCAGAGACACACTATGACCAGGAGTGAATAGAACAAATACTCAAACTCTCAAAAGCTTAGAGGATTACAGAATTTAGAAAGTAGCCATCTATTAAGAGCCTCAATTTCAAATAAGCATCCACATTCAACTGATCCAACAGGACCAGTCAATTCAAATCAGTACTTTCAATACCTTTTATACAAATGGACCAGCAGATATATAAGAGAAACATCTAAAATACAATTAAGAGAGTGTAAATCGTATACCTTTGCATCATTACGAACGAACTGGATTCCATGTCCAGGGTATACGGTTGAAGAGCAAAACCAGCATTTCTCCAATCTCATTGTGCCCCGAGTTTAGAGAAACACCTCTACCGAAGGACAACGATCTAAAACAAAAGAATAATAAGCCATTAGAAAAGGAAAGAGAAAACAACGCATTTGAGGCTGAACCAAAAATCTTAACTTTATTAAGAACAACATATAGTTTGCCAATATAATCAACATTACAAAGAACTAATACTTGAAAAAAAAAACCACAAAAAATCATACACGCAGATTATGCAACGAAATTAATATTTGCTTCTGTATGTATTTCAGATTTTCGACAGCAACAAAAAGGAGGCAAAAAATTGGCAGAGGACAGTCGTTGAGCAGTGAAATTTGTTGAAATATCTGAAATAATAGGAGAGGCAGAGTTTTGTTGTGTCAAACGAGTTTCATGTATTAGAAGGAAGCCTAAAACATATTCAGGTGTAAGACCTGCCACAATTGAATCAAAATCAGCGCCAAGCCCAATCAATCAAGCCCAGTATAGTAACCCTGACGCTGAAGACAGAAATTTTCAGTAGAAAGAATCCCTTTGAATAATTAACCATAGAAGCAGCTCTCAAATTCATGATGTTTGAATAAAAATGGAGGGTAGAAACATCTCAGGACTTGTTGAGGTAAAAGTGGGGAAAGAAAGGGAGCCATGGTAAATGCAAAGACGATAAGATTGTAAAGGAAAAACTTGCCCGTATTACCTCTTCCTTGTCGACAACAGCAAGACTGGAGCGGCGCCGACGACCTTTGAAGGTGGAGACTGGAGGAGCGTGAGTGGAGAAGCCAGGGGAGAGCTAGGGCTTCCTATGAAAACTAAACGGCAACGTAATAGATATATGTAAATATATTTCTCTGTTACAAATTGACCATACTGCCACTATCCGATTAATAATATAAGATTTCCGATTAATAATATAAGGCCCTATTATATTAATGGGGTACTATATAAATTATTTTAAAGTATAAATTAATTTATTTAATTAATAAACTGATATATAATTATATATATATATATATATATATATATATAAGTATTTTAAAGAGATTATGTAACATAAATACAATTAAATAATTTATTTAATTTTCTTAATTTCTTTAAATTAATCACCTGTATATTATATTAAGCACCTAAACTAATAGTTTTTACGCTGTATTACTTTTAGAGTGGGTTGAATTTTACTTTATAATTTTAAATTTAAATATTTTCCATAAAAATTTGAAATATTTAGAATTGAATAATATATCATACTTTCATATTTTAGCAATATAAAAATATAACCGAAAAATTAATATTGGTATTGGAGATTTTTAAATCTTAGATTAAATCTCAGCATCTTTCTAAACAGGGAAAAGTTTAGAAAAATACCTTCAAATTTTGAAAATTCTAAATCAATTGAGTTGTAAATTGTTAATCAAGTATAGTCAATACTTAATATATTGTATATAAAAAATAATTTTCAATTTTGATATTTTTGAAGGTATTTTTCTGAAAATTGTTCTAATATAAATCACTATGAACATTTTCTGAAACCATAATATTTTTACACTTTATTATCATCCAGTTTGTGTTGAAATATGAATTTCAAGTGTTTATCATCTCATAAACAAACCTACTGTATTTGTAAAAATAGTTCAATCATTCTTGTAAATAAATTTCTCAACTTTGTGCTCAAACTATTACTTACACTCTGTTTAATTGTAAAAAAGAATTAATAGATTTTAAAATTTGTAAATACTCAATTAAATCTCCTATTGTGTTTGTTGTCTTAAAAAAAGAAGATAGAAAAAAATGTCCAATGTGAATTATACTATCTTGTAAGAACAAGAAATTAAGTGATTAGATAGATTTGTATCATGGTCATGCAATGTTCGTAGAGAAACTTCAAATAAAAGTACATTCTTCACATATGACAAGCTAATGACAATAGTTGTGACTTGAAAATATAATAGCTAATGTATAACTAGTAGTAATGTTTGTTTCACGTTGACAAAATAATAATAATGTTTGTTAAAAAAAAAAAGTTTCTAAAATAGAGCAAGTTTTGCTTTAGAAGTTTAAAATGGTTAATTTTGTATAATTCTTAGTTATCACAGTTAATTTTGACAATTATTTGGACCAATATGATATTTATTGTCAATCCACTTGCCATACATGTCATTTTCTTAAAAGTTCAAATTTGCACGAAAATCCATGTATCATCTTCTTCATCATTTTTCAAAATTAGATTTAAAATTTCTGAGGTAAATTTGCATTTTAGCAAACATGACGTGGATGACATGGGGACTATTAGCTCAACTTATTTGGTCAACTAGCAGTTGAAAATAACTAGAATAATAGTAAGGAAAAAATTGCTCCATTTTAGAAATTTTTGGGACAAAATTGCCCCTAGATGAAAACTTCCAAGACAAAAACACCCTCTAACCCAAAAAAACTTGTTGTAATGTTGAGTTTCAATTCATCTTTCATTGATTTGATTCATTAGTTCCTATATAATGGTACAATATATTTTCTAGTCTTCTATAAATCTCCTAAATTTACATCAAGTTTTAGCTTAGTCCTTTACATTTTGAAATGTGTAATTTTAGTTCCTTAATCTTAAGACCATTATTCTCAATTACAGAAAAGTTATACAAGTAAATGCAGGCAAAACAGATTTAAAATCATTTTAATATTAAAACAAACATGAAGTGCTAGTTTATTTTGATTTTAAAATATATAAAAGATTATATTAAATAATTAAAATTAGTATAAACACGCTAAATCGAATCTGCATATTTATTTTAATTTTAAAATATATCAATATTATATGAAAGGATTAAAGTTACAATGAGCAGATTTATTTTTATTTGAAAATATAAACATGATTATAATCATATTTTATCCGGATTAATTGGAGTTACATTTTAAATTTGTTAATTCAGCAAATTTTATAAGCATGTTTTAGAAACTTTAGCCAAAATACCGTAATCATAGAAGAAGAAACTATGATCTCATCTTTATATATTTAACCCAAATATTTTAAAAAAAAAAAAATCCATCAATCAACCCAAATATCATTTAAATAGGATTAAGGGGCAATATTGTTCCAGAAGTTTTCATTGAAGGGCATTTTGGTCCTGAATTTTTTCGAGGGCAATTTTGTCCAGAAAGTTTCAAAAAGCAAGCAATTTTGCCCTTGCCGCTATCCTGGCTAATTTTGACTGTTAGGTAACCAAATATATTGAACTGACAATCCATGTGTTACCCTGTTGTTTTTCTTAAGGTGTAAATTTGCTCCAAAAGTCCAGGTGTCATCAGCTTCATTTTTTTCAAAGTTAGATTTGAAACTTCTGGACAAATTTACATCTTAACAAAAATAATAGAAATGACATCTAGACTGTGATCTCAGTTTATTTAGTTGACTAACCGTCAAAATTAACTGAGATAACCGTCATAGCAAAATTGTTCCCTCATACATTAAGGGCTAAATTGCCCTTTTTAATACTACTACTGAAACAAAATTGCCCCAAAAATATTTATGGGGCAAAATTGCTCTTGATGAAAACTTTAGACAAAATTACCTCTTAACCCATTTAAATATGGATAAAAATGTAAATATACACATGAACTTTTTTAAAAGACACCCAGTATCATATGTTTTTTGGAGGTGCAAAAATGCCCAAAAAAATGCACACAAGCTTTAAAATCAGAGAAAAAATCCCATCGTAGTTAAATTCTCTTGACAGACATAGACATTAAGTATAATATAAAAATACCAAAATACCCCTAACCTCTCAGTCGCATCTTCTTCTCCTCCTCCAGCAAGCTCCATCCACTATTCATTTTTCTGGAAAACTCACCTTTTCAATTGATTTCTAGATCTTCAATTCCCAAACTTCAAATTGCATAAAATTATAGCAGAGAACAGAAAACCACCCAGAATAGTTATCCAAAAAGCGATCCTTATTACGCACTAGGAGCATTTATCAGATAGTTTGTTGCAACTAACCCCACCCCACCATCTTCAATCTTCCTGTCCCCCATTAATCTTCAAATAATATAATTGTTGGATGTTAAGCCTGGGAAAAGAAAGTTTTCTTTAACAAGAACCCAAAAATATATATAGATAAGCCTGGGAAAAGGAAGTTTTTTTTTTTTTTTTAACAAGAACCTAGAAATATAAGAAAAAAAACAAAATAATCATCCAGATCAACAAAATCATCAACAAATATTTTGAAATCCAAATTCAAAATTGAACCCGAAAAATGAACAAGAACCCAGAAAGAAAGAAAAAAAAAAAATAAAATTAGAGTATAAATGATGAAGGAAGAATAAGAACCCAGAAATATTCAAAACCACCTCTGTCATGACTAGTCGCCGGTGAGCTCCTCCTCTTCACCAAAGCCACCACCGTCGGAAGCTTTCAAGAGGGGGAAAAAAAATAGAGTGCGTTGCGGTCGAAAGAGGGAGCAAGATTCGAACCAAAGAGCTCAGATCGGACCCATCACCTTCCTCAGCTGCGTTGGAAGACAGAGAGTTCGATGCCGCCGTTGGCATCAAAGAAGAGAATGGAGAAGATGAAGGAGGAAGGAGAGTGACGACGGGGGAGACGACAGCATTCTGCTTCCGGTCGAAGGAGCTGGTGGAGGTGACGAATCTGTGCAAGGATCTGAAGCACAAGGTGCCGGAGATTTTGGAAGTGGAGGTGGATCCGAAGAATTCAAGAGGGGCGATGAAACTGAAGAATGAGAAGCGATGAAACTAAAGAGGAGGGCAAGTTGGGAATTACAAAAATTTTGGTTTTTTTTTTTGAAAAAAAAAACTTGACGTGGGGCCCACCTTAAAAGTAAGTTTAAGGTATTTAACGAGATGTGCATTTTCGAACCTATTTTGAGTGTTCGCCTACATTTTTACACCTCAAAAAAGTATATGATACTGGGTGTATCTTGGTAAAAGCCCATATGTATTTTTACACATTTACCCTTTAAATATTATGGTGCATTGGAGGGCTGATGTTATTTCATTTATTAATCTATGTTTTATTTGTTATCAGTCATATGCAGCAAAACATGGCTTGCATTTCAAAATTTTTGATAATTTTGTTAGGGAGCATATCGCTTTTGTTTCATTTCATGTTTCTTAACTGGACGTGTGTTTCAGACTTTTTTTATTATTTTTTTTTTACATTAATGGAAACTAAAAATAAATCGGATCGCTCATAATTTATTAATAGTAGTTTTTTTTAAAAAAAAAATTTATATTGATTTTTTTTTTTTTGGGATGAATGCATATATTCAATCACTAGATAAATTCCCATATAAATTTGAGAGGAAGAGGAAGACTTAAAACAGCAAACCCCCCCCCCCAAAAAAAAAAAAGACCCACAAAATCAAGATTTTTGCCTAGATAAATTCCCATATAAATTTGAGAGGAAGAGGAAGACTTAAAACAGCTTTTTTTTTTTTTTTTTAAAAAAAAAAACATTTCTCCTTCTTTTTTTTTATTTCTCCCTCAATTTTTTTCCTTTTTTCACCCCGAATATGTCAAAAGTATTGGAGTAAAATCCAAAATATTGAAAAGATATATAACCCACAAAATCAAGATAATTAAATATATAGATCCCTGTGAAGTCCTTATAACTTTGAAACTAAAATTTGTAGCAAGAGAAATTAAATTCCCTTAATTTAAGAAAAAAATAACAACGGTTTAATAAGTGATGTTTTAACTTATCAAACAACTAGGACAACAATAACAACTAATTTTATTGAGACAATTAAATTATTTGACAAAAATTATTTCATAGAAACTCCTAAAGACTTCATAGGAAATAAATCATTCAAGAGATCATTATGAGATTCTCATATTTGGGTCATTTTTTGTTTTTTGTTTTTCTCACTAAATTAATTTTGAAAAGAATAATTGATGGACACTTTTATATATATATATGATGGACCCGCATTTGAGAAAAATTTTATTAGATAAAAACCCAATTCCAATGCGACTTTTGCAAGCCTATTTACAAGTATTGGTCTATACCAATTTATGAAGGATATCATGCTTTTCATATAGAATTTAAAATTATAGTTCGCTAAAGAAAAAAGAAATCCAGCCCATGATACATAGAAAATTATTGGATTCGGCTTGAATTAATATCTAAAGTTGACTGAAGAAAATAAATGAATTTGCAAATAAATTATAAATCTATGATAAAATTGCAAAATAATTGATCGTATCCTCCATGGATGTTTTAAGGGCCGTTTGTTACAAGGAACTTATTATGATGAAGGAAAGGAAAGAAAAGGAAGGAAAGTGAATGGAAAGAAAGGGAACATTGGGAAGAACTTAAAGAAGCGTTTGTTGTTTGGCAAACATGAGAATGAAACATACGTTAAGAAAAAATAAAATGTTTGGTAGGATGAAAAGGAAATGATGCAAGCGGGAAGAATTTGTGAAATACTCATAATGCCCATTAAATAATGTAATGTAAAAAAAGGGGGGAAACATTTTTTTATTTATTCGGAAAGAAAATCGGTAGGGAATCGCTAGAGCCAAAAAATCGGGCCGAGCCCGTCGGGTTGGCCCTTTTAAGCCCTGGCCTTTTAAGGGCTAGACTTAAAAATTAGAAGAATTAAATGAAATTGGTCATGCAGGCTCAGGCTTAAAAGGACCGGCCCATTAGGCCCTGTTAAGTTTTTAAAAAATTAAACAAAGAGTTAGAGGAGATGTCCCCCATTCGAATATTCATTGAAAATGAAAGTCAACTTACTTCTTATATTGGTAAACTTCTCATCACAAGTCATATGGTCAATCTTGTCATAGAAATATTGTATATTAGTTTAAATTTAAAACCTAGGTATGCTTATTAAATTTTATGTACGTTATTTATGGACAATAGTTTGTTTTTTATTACGAATTAGTGAATGTGTTTTATTTGTTGGATGATTCATTTTATTTGGATATTAATGTTGATAACATTTATTTAATAAATTAAAACTTTAATGGTTGTAATTTACTGATTTATATTTCTTTGAAAAAAATGGAGAAAAAATAGTTAAAATTTGGAATAATAACTTCCGGGCCTTGTAGGGCCAGACTTTAAAAAACATATGTTTTCCTTACCTTGGGCTCTGTTAGTCCCTTCAAGGGTCAACCCTGATTTCCAGCTCTAGAAATCACATAACCAAAAGTCACATATGTTGGGAAAGAATGGAAATCAAAGAAGCGGTGGATGAGATCTTCGACGGTAACGAGTAGCATGGCGGATGGAGATGAGACAAATAATGAGCGCTGCATTATCACCTTTATTAGTTCTAAAGGTGCGTTTTGAGAGGAGCAGGAGGGAAAATTAATACTCCCTCCGATCCTAATTATAAGACATAGTTGACTTTTTTGGAGAAATTAAGGAAACTAATTAAATTACTTTAGAGTATTTTTATTTTTTTTCTTCAAAGTAATTAGTTTGACTAATAAACTAATATAATATAAAGATACACAACATATAAAATGATTAAGAACTTATTTAGCTTCCTTAATCTCTCCAAACAAAGTCAAATATGTCTTATAATTAAGACCGGAAATAGTATATGAGTTTCAAAGACTCAACGTTGGGCATGTAATTGCATACCCTGTCTCATCTTAGTGTCGGAAAAAAAAGGGAAATCAAAGGATTAAATAAATATATAATAAATACTAATATATATTATCTGGGAAATACACTTCTTATGTTGTAAGAGAAGTGTATCCTCATGTCATAGATACAAAAAGATGTGGGTCCCACTATATAAAATGTAGTAGGATCTTCTTCTTCTTATGCAACATAAGAAGTGTAAACCCCATATTATATTATGTTTTACTATAGCCTATAGGTATGTAAACATGGGGCATGTTGACCAAGCGATTAAAAAATTAAATATAAATAATAATAAAATAAAATAAAGTATATTGTGTTTTGTTAAGATATTGAATTAAATCTGTTCTATTTCAACACTCATGGAGCTATAGTGGTAAATAAAAATAATAAAATAAAATAATTAACAAAAATATCTAAACTGATCGTGTGAGTTGTGTCTTCAACTATGATGAGTGTATCCAAAAATCTTTCTAGCAATTCTGCCCATTTTGCAATTACTTTCAAATATTCATGCTTATATTCATTTCCCACTTCTTAATCTTTTTGAAGTTGCTAAAAAGATTGCTCCATTATTGAACATGTCCTTTTTTTTTAATCCTTTTTTCTAATACATAGGTACTTTTTTTTTTTCCCGTTACATAAATTGTTCCTCCCCACTCTTCTTGCTTTCTTCATTTCATCTACAAACCGGAGGAGCATGAACGAATCAGACCTGATTTTTGATTCATTGGAATCAGAAATTGTTATTTTACTGGTGAAGACACCTTTAACTTTCTCGGATTTAGCTTTCCTCCTATACCCCTTACCATCCTTTTCCCTCCTTTTCTTTTTTCTACCGTTGGATTAAGATCTCAACGGTCCAGATTTACCATTATTTTTTACCATCCTTTTCCCTTATAATAATATTTTTATCATATGATAAATCTGGACCGTTGAGATCTTAATCCAACGGTAGGAAAGGGAAAAGGAAGGAAAAAGATGGTAAGGGGTATAGGAGAAAAGCCAAGTCCAACTTTCTCCATCTAGGAGGCATGGACCTACGTTATAGAGAAGATTGAGCCGCACTAGGACTCTCTTAAGATGCTAGTCATCCTCAATTGCTCGATTGCCCAAACTTTGTTTGATTTTGAAGCTTTAATTTAAATTTGTAAGGGGCAAATTTGTCTTTTGTATTTTCCTGCCTGTGAGAGAAAATGAGTCACCACCAAATTCATGGGATCTGATCTTCTCATATTTAAGAAAACTTTGGAGCATGTGGAAACTTGAGTTCCGAAAATATTTGATTGTCAAACATGTTTTCACCGAGGGAACTTGCTTATCTTCATTTCACTTCCCTTCTCTCCTTTTCCGCGTGAGAAACAGGCTCTAAGGGTTCCGAGTTCGAGACATAATATCTTACACTCTCTCCTTTTGAACCAAACAAATTATTGAGGGTATCCTTGAGAGGCAAACCCTTTACATGATGTGTTATGAATGAGTTGAGTATGACATTCTATTAGATCATAAATTTGATAAATTAGATTTTAATCAAAGAACAAGAAGATAAAACTGAGATAATACCAATGTGCTAATGATTTCAACACTAGCATTATTACTTTTTTAACAAGAAGATAAATGGAATAAAATAATTAATACAATCTCCCTGTTGACTTATATTTGGGAACAAAAAAAGTCCTTCTAGATTGTGACTAAATATTAAGGACTAGATGAGTGGTTTTATATTGCCATCTTATCTAAAAAGAAAACGTCAACCGGCTCTGTTTCCACTAACAAAAGAAGCCCAAAAAATTTGACTCAATAAACAATAACTTTATGCTGAGGAAGTTAAAACATAACATCGGGCAATATAAGGCCAATGAGGAGTAAGACGCTTAAGTAAGACGTCGGCGCCTTCACCTCAAAAAAGGGAGGAGGTTCGATACCCTACTTTGGTCGATGTGAGGCGCTCGTTGGTGGGCGATCTGTAAGTATCACTCTGTAGTTAACGCCTTCGAGCGGAGCGCATGCCCTAGCTACAGTGCGGTACAAGGTGTCTACCCCCACCTAAACTTTTTTATATAAATAAAAAATAAAAAATAGGCAAAATGAAAAAAAAAAAAAAACAGATCAAACCAGCCAAACAACTAATAAAACAATTATTATATGTCTGGATAGACAATATTTGCCCAATAAAAGGTAACATTACTGAGTATCTCCCACTTCTTCTGGTTCTAAATATAGGAGTTATATAAGAAGATCCCATATTTTTTTTTTTTTAAAAAAAAAAAAAAACCCCTAATCCATTGTTTCCCAAATCTATAGTTTTTTTCCCCTCAAAATATCCTTATTAATTGCACGTATTAAAAAGATTTCCATCAATAAGTTGTGTTCCAATGCACATAGTTAGAGGGTATTTTAGAAAAACCAACATAACTAAATTATTTAACATATAGAAATTGGTTATCTAGCTCTGGTCCTTACCAGAGGGTATATTTTATTATACTATTATTAGAAGTCATAATAACGGCATGTTTCACCAGAAAGAACATGAAAGGCATAAAAACTTGAGTGTAATACTTAGGTCCCGTTTGGATCACTGAAAATCGGGTGACGAAAAAGGAAAATTCAAATTTTAAGCTGGCGGCGGCCGTTTGGATCGAATTTTCCGTAGGAAAATATTTTCCCGCGGGCGCCATTTTCTCACGTTTAAAGAAAAATGTGTCCCACAAAAAAATGATGGGAACCTATTTTCTAGCCCTTATGAAAATTGCCGAAAGTCACATTTGCCCCTGATGACACAACTAAGTATAAAAGGGCGAGCATGTGACCTTGGAAATACAAAGAGCTAAGAAGAACGAATAGTGGAATTTCAACGACGACTATGCATCCACATATATTTATAGGGATAAATACCAATTTTGCCATGGAAGTTTTGGTTTTGGAGCACCCAGCACCTGAAAGTTTTTTTAGTATCATTTTTATCCTGGAAGTTTACAAACGTAGCAATTTTGTCCATTAATTGATCTTGACCATTGGATTGATGATTTTTGGTACCATTTTTACCCCGAAAGTTTACAAAAATTTGCTCCTAAAAAAAACTTTTGGGGCAAATTTGCTCCTAAAAAACTTCTGGGGGCATATTTTCTCCTTTTTGTATACTTCTGAGACAAAAATGATACCAAAAAAACTTCCAGGTGCTGAATGCCCCCTAGCTAATACTTCCGTGACAAAAATAATATTTAACCCTATATTTATATTTTTGCAAAAGCAATCTATGTGATTGCAATTGACAACGACAGACAAACAAAAATACCATGTATGTAACCGCCTAAAAAGTAATTAAAATTCATTGTTTTAGTTTATAGCATGCAGAAACTATATATTTTTCTCTTCCTCCACAATCCCCGGTTCAAGTTACTTCAAACAGAGTTTAAGATAGGATCTCTTCATACATGCGACATTCAAGGGAAAGCATAGGGAAAGCATGCATACTTGAGTGAAATCATTCACAAAAATGCTTAAAACGGTGGTGGTGAGACCGTGCACACTTTGACCACACACACACACACACAAAAAAAAAAAACCGTGCACTGAGTGTGCAAAATGCCACACTCGAGTGTGTAGCATTTTCACTCGATTGTCAGTGTACCTGCTAGGAAATTGCCCCTTCAACTCTCTCTGCAACTTCCCCTTCTCCTCCGTTTACCTCTCCCCTCCCTTTTTCTACGCTGTTTTCCTGCTCTCCCAGAAATTCTTTCCGGGTTTTGTTAATCTCTGCTTTCGACCTAAAACCCGTTATATTTTAATTCTTTTGGGAACATCGCTTAGCAGGAATCTGAGGCTAATTGTAGTCGGTAATCCCTACCAAAACAAGTTCTTTACGCTGATTTCTCGGTTTTTAACGTTTGAGATTCATGTCTCCGGTCGTCAGTGAAGTCCTTCGTTCTGGGTTTATGATAAATTCTTCCCTGAGGCGCAGGACCCACCTAGTTCAGTCCTTCGCTGTTTCGTTCCTATATTAGTTCTATGTGTTTTCATAAATCTCTCCACATCATTGTCGTTCTGTTGTGTATGGTAGTTTAAATATTTTCATTAAAATTAAAATTAGCTCTGTGTGATTAGTGTTTCTGGGTCCTGCTCCTGCGTCTTTAAGATTTCAAAGCTAGCTTTTGGTCTGGTCTGTGATTTTTTAGCCAGGTAAATTCCAAAAAAAAAAAGTCTCTGGTGCATATATCATATGTCATGGACTCGCCCAGTGGAAATTCCTCCATGTCCAGCAAACTTCAGAGCTCTGGTTCTGAAGAGGATTTGCAGGCTTTGATGGATCAGAGGAAAAGGAAGAGAATGCAATCCAATCGGGAATCGGCAAAGCAATCTCGCATGCGAAAGCACTTGGATGATCTAATGGGACAGGTGAGAGAGCTGAGAAAGGAAAATAGTGAAATCCTAACGAGCATAAACATCACCACACAACACTTTGTTAAAGTTGAGGCCGAAAACTCTGTATTGAGGGCTCGAATGGCAGAACTTATCCACAGACTACAATCACTGAACGATATCCTCAGTTACATAAACACCAGCACTGGGATGTATGAAACCGATTGCTATTCAATGAGAGCAGATAGCTTTATGAATCCCATGGACATGCGTTTTCTTAATCAGCCCATTTTGAACCGACTGCACACTGGAATCGAGTGTGCGCTTTGAATGTGCAGTTTAAATAGTTTTTTATTTTTAAGGGTAAAATGTATTTTACCTCATTTTCTTACTTTATTTTCTTCCAATTGAACAAAAAATGTTCTTATCAACCCATTTTCTTTTCCAGTGCGAACCAAACGTATAGAGGCAAAATATTTTTCGTTCCATTCCATTTTTTATTATTATTTCTATTCATTTCCATTCCTATCTTTTCTTCGATCCAAATGGGGGCCTTAGGTGTTTGGTATCAAAGTGTTTTATGCACTTCACAATGGAAACCACTAAAACCATGTTTTTGGGGAAGCAACAGCTCCCCAAAACGACAATTTGATGGTTTTCAACCTGAAACTAAACACACTACTTTGATATGACATGTGAAGGATCTCTAAAAGACAGTAATGAGATGAAAAATTGCAGAATTTTTCAACATGAAATGCTTCCATTAGAAAGAACTTTCCCTAGGTCTTGTTTTAATGAATTATATTCTTGAATAGCTGCACGATCAAATTCCAGCTCAAATTCATAAATGAGAACAAACAAAGAATCAACCAATGGTTAAATATGTCAACCCAGTATCCTTGAGAAAACTTTAGGAAATGTGGGGTATTGAAAAACACATTTCAACAGCTCTCCAAGAAGACAATGTGGATTAATTTACCTTCATTCCATGACAACCTTCGCGCCAAGAGCTTTCATTTTCTCCATTATCTGTTCTCCTTCTTCCTTCGAAACTCCTTTCTTTATAATGGATGGTGTTTTCTCCACTAAATCCTTTGCTTCCTTCAGACCTAAATCTCTCCAAGAAGACAATGTGGATTAATTTACCTTCATTCCATGACAACCTTCACGCCAAGAGCTTTCATTTTCTCCATTATCTGTTCTCCTTCTTCCTTCGAAACTCCTTTCTTTATAATGGATGGTGTTTTCTCCACTAAATCCTTTGCTTCCTTCAGACCTAAATCTGTAAAACCCCTGACTTCTTTGATGATTTTGATTTTTGAAGCTGCTTCGTAGGATTCCAGTTTTAGATCAAATACTGTCTTCTCTTGCTTCTTCTCCTCTTTGGCTGCAGTAGGCGCCTTCGCTGCCATTCCAGCCAAATTAGCAGCAGCACTAGCTTTCATATATCCCACAGTCGGCATCTCCTTTAGTCTCATTTTTTTCATCAGAATGGGACCCAATTCTGCAGATTCAGCTAGCGTTAGAGACGCCAATTCATCAACAAGCTTAAAAACTCTCTGATGGAGGACTCCGATGCTCAGTAGGATCAAATGTTGCAGGATCAAAATCAGCTGGGAGCCTTCTTTGGTCAATTGCCACTTCATCTACATCATTATCCTCCTCTTTCCTCGCAGGTTGACCAAAATGTCTTGGATGGACATTCAAATTACTCAGATTAAGCCCTATAGCAGTCAAACCAAGAGATTGTCTATAGAACCCATTGGGTAAATGACTCCTTAATCTTAATAGCAACCTCATTCTAAACTAGTAGGATTGCTGTCTGTCTCAAAATGTCAAATTAGACTAGTAAAGTATACATAGGGAACACTTATTCCAGCAACCAAGCACCTGAAAGGAGCAGAGAACAGAACATCGATATCAATGTCTATCATTTAGTCTTGAGTAAAAAAATGGTTTATTAGAATCCAGAGAAGATCAGATAATTAAAACTTAAAATTACAGAACTTGATCTACTACAAACTTTAAAAAGGAAAGGAAAAAGGGAACCCAATAACAAGCCTCAAACTTCGCAAGCGACTTATTATCAAAGGAAACATCCTGAAGTGGTAGAATCAAGTTCAGGCACATGATCAAATCTCATAAGGCCCGAAAGCGTAATCCTCTTATAACACTTGAACGAACAAAGGAGGGAGAAATGATAATGTTACTAGGTCTTTTAGATGCAAATACCACGGTAAGTCACTCATAAATCACAATCTTCACTGGCCATAAGACAAAAGCACACTCAGAAGATTCAAACATTCAAACGGGCAAGAAATGGGATCGAGCATCTTCTTAAAACCTCCAAGCATTTGATTTTAAAGATAAAGAAAATCAATTAGTTAACTCTTTCACCTGGACAACACGCCGGAGAGATCGACAGCCACCGTGGGCGATGGCCGTTGAGTTGCTCCCGCCGAACGCACTAGAGCTTTACGGGCATGCGAGTGAATAACGAGTTTAGGCGTTGAGTTACTTGAGTAATGTATTACCCTATCTTGGTTATTGTTATTCGGATGGGGAATGGTGTATCCTATTATGTGCCCAAACATTAGTAATTTGTTGTCTATTTATGATTTAAGATGAGAGATGACATATTCAGTTGTGTGAGCTATTTTAATTAAAAATATTAGGTCCTGTAACAAAACAAAACAAAAAGTATTAGAAATGAATATTGATTTAATTAGTTAATAATTAGAATTAGTTAGAATCAAGTACTCCTTCTAATCCTAATTATAGAACAATATTAGGGAGTTGATTTTGGTCCTAATTATAGGACAACTTTATAATTATTGTCAAAAAATTTTTTTTTCCTAAAATACCCCTATTGATACTTTCTCAATAATAATTAAACACAATGATAATTTAATAATGCACTTATATATTTTATAAAGAAAATAATACTTGTAAGAATAATGATTGCTAGTTCAAATCTGGAGACACCAAAGAATATGAGAATAGAAACAACTGAGTTAACCCTTTTGGGTTGATTATTTCTCCCATCCTTCAAATGAACATTTATACCATACTTTTCTTTTCTTTTTATTGGTTTCGTTTTGTTTTAAATGTTAGCTGAGAGGAATTCTACATGATCTAATGAGATTCCCATAATCATTGTGTGGAGTTTCAATGGAATACCATGTGTTGTTACATTCACACAAATAGTGAATTCACCATGTGTTGTTACATTCACACAAATAGTGAATTCGGCTTCTTTCTCTCTTTTGGTAGGTATCATCAACAAAAGAGCAATCAGTTTCAGTTGTAAAATTATGGATTATTTATTATTTTTTGTAAAGTATGAATATGATTTTTTTTTTTCTATTCACATAGGCATTTGTTTTCTATAAGCAATATTCTTATGCTAAATCTTTTATTACATAGCACACTCAAATTTTTGGAGACTCTTTCATTCTTTTTTCTTTTTTACCCAAGAGTTATGCAGTTCAAGAAAATAAGAGTACAAATAAAATTACAAAACAGGATTAACCAGTAACAATACCTAGAATCCTATCACAGCCATTGCTTGCTAATCTCCCCCCCCCCCCCCCCCCAAAAAAAAAAAAAAACCCCCAATATAACAATGGAATTAAAAAGTACAGATGAACTATAAGAAAATCTTAACAGAAGACAGATAAGCAACACATATGAAGAGCCTAACAAGTGTGAAGTACACATCACTACTCCATTTCTTGACCAAACTCTTCAATTGTTTTTGTGGCTAAGGTAAGCACATCAACAAAAGCACTAAATGATGCCCGAAGAAATCTGGCTTCTGTTGCCTCAAAGTGCCTGAAATAGACAAATTTGAGGTGTGAGAAATAAGTAATAAAAGTTTAGCAAAACACCTGAAAGATAACTTTATAGTGATCAAAAGTTGAACTTGCGTTACAACACAAATTTCATTTAATAGCATCTTTTGCATCCACTTAAATACACCTCTGGACTCTAATATAAGATCTAGTTGAGGAGTCGGATTTGGTCTCAAATAAAAGGTCTCAATCCATTGTCTCCCATATTTATCATTATTTTCCCTATACTATCCTTATTGATTTCACATGTTAAAGGAAGTTTGCATTAAGGGTGGTTTTTTATACAAATGATTTAAGAGGGTGTTTTAGGGAAATCAACACATATTTTGACAAATAACTAATTTCCTTAATTTACCCAAATTAGTTAAGTAGATCTTGTATTAAGAAGCGGAGGTGGTGTAAAATGATGCACTCTGAGTAACCAAGCACTCATTCGCAAGAACATCCAAGTATTACCACACCAGAGAGAATACTCACACTGAAAGCTTTCCTTCAGAAACTGTCATGAGCCGCTTCACCTTGTCTGGTTGCAACTAGAAAAGACATGAAGCTGAATCAAATTCTAGTTGGAAAACTAAATGCTGTCAAGAAAGCAGCAGAAAGTTCATATCTACGAATAGTCACCTCCTTATCAACAGCTAAGGCAGCATATACTATGGAAGCTTTCTCTTCAGACCCAAAATCCACTTCAAGGTCACTGTACATAGTAGTAATAACAATAAAAGTGGCATGTTAAATATTGAGTAAGAATATAACTTTTCTTTTAAAATACAGACTTGTTAGCACCAATTTCAGCACATAGGCCAAACCAAAGCACATAAGTGACATGTTTAGATATTTGCAACATCAGATGTAAATAACGATGTTCATTATAAGAAGCCAACCAACAATAAAGGGCGTTGCACAACTTTATGACTAGAATTGCATCAACGAGTACATTTTTCTTTGCTTCGAAAGGCAAAGCAACTTAGAATCAAACATCAAAGAGAGATCAAAATCATAAGACAAACAAAGGTTGAAAACTTCAGTCATTTGGTATAGTCAAATATATGAGTTATAACAATCCAAGAATAAGCTATGCAATCTACTTCCAACATCTTAAAATACCAATGGTATGATTTTTCCCCCTTTTAGACAAGGAGTCAAAAGGTTTATGTGAATCGCGCATGCAAGAATTACATCTTAAGCGAAATAAATTATTGATGCTTGGTAATATGATAAGAAAATAAACATAAGACAACAAAATTCATTTCCTAGACAAATATAGCTTCACAATCATGACCCGTAAAGACCAAATTCAAGCATTAAATTTGAACAAAAAGTCAAGGACACATCATATTAAAAACAGAGCTAGCAAAGTTTCGCTCATTGTATGGTAGATATGTTTTGTATCCTTGATCACCCTCCTCCTCTTGGTCAATAGGTGGAGATGGATGAAGAAGGTTAGGCGTTGTGGACTTCAGTATGTACTCAAAACAAATAGAGCTAGATCAACAATTTCTCGGTAAATAGACATAGCACAGAGGGAGGGAGGGAGGGAGTCACCTGCTAAATTCCCACTGGGATTGAGCATTTGGTACATCCGCCATAACTGTCGCAGAAAGCTAACCTAGTGAAATTTTAAAACGGCTAAGGCCTACAGAAGCATATCAAAATTTTAAATCTGGCAAGTGACCACATTCAGTGGCCCTACAATAGGACGATACAAAAAAACAAAAGAGTTCTCAGACTTCAACATTGCACCAGTCGAAAACTATTACACCAAAATCTTAACATGATAACCAAAATCCACAAAACAATTTCCAGGATAACAACCAAGGAAGCATTAGAAGGTAGGACGGAAGTAATTTTCACAGAAGTAGCTGCAATCTAAAAAGTTGGAATCTTTAATCTAAAAGAGAAAACGCAAGACAAAGGAGGAGGAGGAGAAGCAATAACAATAGATTTCAGAAAACAAAGATAAAAGAATGAGGGAAGGAATTATTACTGGCAAGAATCGATGAGCGTCAGAGGGGGAGCAACCGGAAAGCCTGTACAAAGGCCTGGCCTGTTATGGAAGCCTGAATTTGAAAACACTTTATAAACAAGCTAACAGGCCCTCCTTGGAAACAGGCTCATGCGGAAAACATGTCACCTCTAAACAGGCCGCAAAAAGACCAAAATTACATAAACTAATCTAAAATACATCATAAATCAATCCAAAATACAACAACACAACAATTTCAATTTCAACAATTTGGACCAAATCAAACTATCAAAGTATGACCAATACCCACAAAATCATCAATCTTAAACACAATGTCTTCTTACTATGATGTTGGTTTTAAAAATAAGAAAAACAGGGTAAATCAGTGAAAGGATAAAATTACAAACCTACATTTTAAGTGCTGATGCTCTCCCCTTTCTTTTGCGGTCAAAGAAAATGAATAAACTGAAGAAGAAAGAGTTTAGTCACATTCCCATTCTCCTCTCCCTCTCAGCCCCATCACTGTGTTAGTTTTGATTGTGTTTCATTGTCTTCTCTTCCCTTTAGCTCTATTTACTTTGTACAATGGATGTGCAGCAGATCGAACACCAAATTACTTGTGAACAAAATATGCTATTCACATTAATTTCATTCCTCATTATTTTTGGGCTTCAAAAGCATTTTTACGGTGAAAGCACAAAATTACAGATCAGATAGCAGTAATATAACATGACGAAGAAACTTCTTGTTTTCACATGAGCTTCATAAAAACGCTTTTGAAGCCTAAAAAACAATGAGGAATGAAATTAATGTGAATACCATATTTTGTTCACAAGTAATTTGGTGTCTGATCTGCTTCACATAATCATTACAAATCCATGGCATCAATTTCTCTCAAAAGTTAACTTTTTTCTTTCTTTTTTACAGATCGAGCTTCTCCATTCTACAAAGTAAACAGAGCTAAAGGGAAGAGAAGACAATGAAACACAATCAAAACTAACACAGTGACGGGGCTGAGGGGGAGAGGAGAATAGGAATGTGACTAAACTTTTTTGTCTTCAGTTTATTCATTTTCTTTGGCCACAAAAGAAAGGTGAGAGCATCAACACTTAAAACATACTTGTGATGGTCACTAAGTAAAAGTCCAAATAGTCGACCATGACCCACGAATGACGACGAGATGAGCAGAGAGATCAGAGAGTGGGAGACTAATACAAACAGTCCACCACGACCCACGAGTGACGATGAGATGAGAAGGAGAGATCAGAGAGTGGGAGACTGATACGGTGACGGGGTTGAGAGGGAGAGGACAGTGGTCGGCTGCCGTCCGTCATCCGTAGAGGAGGAGAGCCAGAGACTTAGTGCAGCACATTCAGATTTGTGAGCAAGAGAAGAAGCGAGCAATGAGCGTGGAGACTATAAATAGGGGTGGAAACAGGCCAAGCTTCACCCTTAACAGGTCAGGTTTATTTTGCTATAAGATGGCCTAAGCCTGACCTGTGGCCTGCTATAGGCCTTTTTTTCGGCTTAAGCCTAGCTTGTATATAGGCTTGGCCTGTGGCCTGTGGCCTGTTAAGAAAGCCTGTATTTTTACAACTTTTTAAGTAGCTAACAGGCCACAGGCCTCACTGCAAAGCAGGTCTTCTTCAAACAGGCCGAATTACATAAATTAATACTAATGATCTAAAATATATCATAAAATATGAAGCCAAATACAATAACATCACAATTTTCATTACATGTTCACCAATTTAAATCGAATCAATGTAAAGCTACTGGACTTTCACATCAAATCTTCAATATAATTTCTTCTTATGCTTCGAAGGCCTTGAAATAAATTAATCAAATGCATATTATTAGAGCATAACACAATTGAACAAGAAATATGTACAAGAAATGATATTATTTAACAATGCAAAATTTATACCTTTTGTTTCTACTTTAAACTGTACTTGTTGCGAAGCCAATCCCCACCACAAATAATTACCAATTGTGTTACATTCTCAGTCACACGTTCTGCTTATAACTTGCAACTAATTAACAAAGTGATGCTATTGGCAGAGTAGATGAGACTCACTATTTACAAGAACAAATCAACCAAGCATCTTAAGCCTGCCTAAAACTACAGACAATGAACTATTGGGCTTTACTCAAATCAAATCCACTCTTAATTAAAAGATACAGACAAGGAACATTACAAAACAGTGGAACCAACCAAGCCTGTGTAAGAAAAATAAGCAAACAAAAATAAAGATAATCAAGAAAGAAGTCAACTACAGTCAAAATTAACAAGTATATCAATACATAGGGGCATATATACAAAGGGATGAAAGCAAAACAAAACAAGGAAAATGGTGCTATCCTATTTATTACACATACTCTAATAAGTAAGGACTGTCCTGTTCCTGGTTTCTAAATTGCAGTATCAGTCACTAATTTTGGCACAGTTTACAGCGACTAATTTTTCTGTGACCAACGGAAGCTGAGATCTGAGGCTTTTGGCACAGTTTATTTGGGGAAACTTCACAATCAATGGGTTGCAATAAAAAAGAAAGAGTCGAGATAATAATAACGTTGTCCATATCAGAAATGAGATCAAGCTCGTTTCTCTTGTGAGTCACCCAAATTTAGTCCGTAGCTTGGGCTGCAGGATAGGAGGAACTAAGCAAATAATCGTTTTTGAATTTGTGCCCAATGGAACACTATCTCAGCATTACAAAGGTAAAGGGCTAATGTACTTCCATGGATAACAAGGCTCACCACAGATTGCTTAAACAAACAGATTGCTAAAGCTGAGAATCGAAGAAACTGAGAAATAACAGATTGCTTAAACAAACAGATTGCTAAAGCTGAGAATCAAAGAAACTGAGAATCGAAGAAACTAAAGATGAGTCGAGTCAAAAACTTCTAAAAAAATGCTTACCGACGGCGACGGTCGACTAAGAGAGCACTGAACGAAGAAGAGGCACTGAACCAGCAGAAGCAAATGCTTACCGACGGCGACGGTCGACTAAGAGAGCACAGAGAGAGGAGAGGAGAGGAGGGAGTCGGACCGTCGGACTGTCAGCGGTGAGAGGAACGGCCGAACACTGAAGTCTGAACGAAGAAGCAACAGGGTAAGGTTTATTTTGAAAGAAGAATTGGAAATTAACGTGTAAGGGAGGGCAGAGGGATAATTACAAATTTACAATTTTATCATATAACAAACAAGCAAGCCGGGATTTTTACCAAAATAATAAGTTTTTTTAAAAAAATTATCAATCTAAAAGACTTTTAAAACTATATATCAAAAGTAGGGTAGTTTTAAATAACGCCGCCGTGACCCGACGGCACCACTAATGCCGTTAGGAGCCTAAGCAAGACACAATTTGTGTGCCATTAGAAACCCTAACTAAGACTGTGTGTTATCGGGGTGTCGACAAGACACAAGTGCCGCTAGGCCTTCTAGCGGCAAGACACAACACGTGTGCCGCTAGAGAGCCTATGAAGACTGTCGTCACACGTGTTTTATCTTATGTAAACCTAGGTTATTTTAAATATTTCATAGCTAAGATTGAATATTGTTATTTTTTATATATATTATTTTAATCTCCTTTACAAGTTCTTCTATAATATTGATATTGTTATTTTAGTATGGCCAGAAGCCATACACTCCGAATTCATATTACGAAATTATATGGTCGAGAAGATATATTGCTCTAATTTCTTATTTGAAAATATATGACTAGAGTCATATTGATTTGATTTCCTATTATATGGCTAGAAGATATATTCCTTTTATTCTTATTTTGATATTATAAGACCTGAAGTCATATCACTTTGATTTCTTAGTTTAATATACGTAAATATTAAATTGCCCCTAACTAAACTCCCTACATTCTCTCTAACCATCTCTTAATTAAAATTTAAATATTTTTGGTTATAAAAATAAATAATTTAAGTAATACAAACTTTTTCCGTTGATCATACCCGATACAAAAAATTCTAATAGGAAATATAAAAAGTACGGATTTTTTTTTTATACAAATAAATATCCACCACATTTTAAATATGAATAATAATTTTAAACTTCCATAAGAATTTTGAAAATGTAAAAGATTCCTCATTTTTCATACAATTTTTTAAAATTCATCCACTCCCTGAATTTTAATATTTTTTTAATTTTTATATCAATTTTATTAAAATAAAATAAAATAAATGAGTAATTTTTTTAAAAAAAAATTCGGGGAGTCGTCGTTAAAATTTCTCTAGCGCACACGTGTTGTGTGCCACTAGAAGGCCTAGCGACACCGTGTGCCGTCGGGATCTCTCGACGCACACATTCGTGTGTGTCGTCGACACCCCGACAAAGACACGCTGTCTTTGTAGGTTTCTAACGGACACAAATTGTGTGCCGTTAGGCTCCCTAACGGCACTAGTGGTGCCGTCGTGGTCCCCTGACGGCACTAAAAATGCCGTCGTCGTCAGATGGCCCGACAAGACTAGGCCAAAACCACCCTACTTTGGTATATAGTTTTAGAAGTGCCCCAGATTGGTAATTTTTTAAAAAAAACTTATTATTTTGGTAAAAATGCCCAAGCCAATCTGACACAGACATAGAAAGTTTATTAGTAGGTTTAGTCCGATTTTAAAAAAAAAAAAGGCTTTGAAATAGGTCTTAACCTAGCCTTGAAGCTTAATAAGTCAGGTTTGACTAGGCTCTAAACCGTCAGGCCCTAATAAGTTGTCTGACTTGTTTCCACCCCTCTATAAACAACTGCACAAGGGTAGGGTTTGAATTTTAGGAAAATTTCAGTCAAAAACTTTTACTTTTTGCACCTTCGTTGTAGTAGTTAAAATAAAATTAATTTTTTTAGATGAAATATCCTTATTTTATTTGTTTTGTAAATTATCTTATTTATCTAATAAAAACTTATATTTGTCTTGTGATTTTTTATATTGGTCTTATAAATGGCTAAAACATTTTTAATTCCCTAGGTTCTTTTGAATAGCTTTATTTATTTTGTAAATATTTTTTTTTCTCTTATAAATGCACATACTTGTTTTGTGAATTTTCATATTTATCTTGTAAATGACAAGCACATTTTTAATTTACTAGGTTCTTTTGAATCACTTTATTTGTAAGTGTTTATATTTGTTTTGTGAATTTCCATAGTCTTGTAAATATCAAATGTTTTTAATTCTTAGATTCTTTTGAATCCTTTTTTTAATCTTGTAAATATCTTTATCAGTCTTATAAATGCTTATATTTATCTTGTGAATTTTATATTTATCTTGTAAATTATTGCCAACATGTTTTTAATTTCCAAGGTTCTTTTGAATCCCTTTATTTATCTTGTAAATATCTTTATCTGTCTATATATGCTCATATTTATTTAAATTTTCATATTTATCTTGTAAATGACTAACATGTTTTTAATTTCCTAGGTTCTTTTGAATCATTTTATTTATCTTGTAAATATCTTTATTTGCCTATATTTTTTTTGTGGATTTTCATATTTGACTTATAAATGACCAACATGTTTTTAATTCTCTGGATTCTTTTGAACCCCTTTATTTATCTTGTAAATATGAAAATTTGTCTTTTAAATACCTATATTTTTCTTGTGAATTTCTATATTTGTTTTGTAAATAGCTAACATATTTTTAATTCTCTAAATTCTTTTGAATCTTTTTATTTTTCTTGTAAATATCTTTATTTGTTTTATAAATGTTCTTCTGAAAAAAATAAAAGAAGAACATCATTCATGATCCGGCCAACCAAAATCAGCCACGCCTTTTCAATTAGCCCCCAAAGAAACACACTCTTTGAAATACACAGTACATTCATGATGGAAAATTAGTCCTCGAAGCTCTGTATGGAAAGTCACCTCTTGTAAATGACATTTGTTGAAAAGCAGAGCCATGACATCTAAATCCAAACCAAGTTACCTTGCACAAAAAATCGAGGAAGCAACAACCAGAAAACACGATGGAGACCTTTGCATTGTGAAGACTAAGAGTATGTATGTATTCAAATAAGGGTTAACGGTAAAAATATAAACGTGGTTTTCTTAAAAATGAATCTAACATCAAGTGTTTTATTTATTTATTTATTTTTTCTTTGTAAAAGTGACTATGTGGTTATAAAAGTAGAGTAAAACCAATGTGAGTTGACATAGATGGTAAGGGATCCAGGATTAGGCGCTGGCCGTGGGTTCGATCCCCTCTTTCGTCGCTGGGACTCCTTTGGTTGGCGATCTCGTAAGTCCCCAGTAAGTGCTCATAGAGCCCGGCCGTCTTCTCGGCAGTGGAGGACTGATGTCGAACCCCTCCAAAACCTTTATGTATCAAAAAAATAAAATAAAAATAAAATAAAAAATAAAAAAAATAAAAGTAGAGTAAACAAAACTCATTGACCGTTAGTTTGATTTTTTTTGTATTCCTAAGGCTGACATAGACGATAACTCAGCTAAATCTCATCCCAAGCAGTAGCATAGAACTGGAGAAAATTACATAAAAGGGCCCATTAGTTTTAAAAATTACAAAAAAGCGGCAACGGCGTCGAGGAGGCGGAGATGAGCGGCCCAATGGGTAAGAATATGATTGGGAGAGAGAAATGCTGAATTGTAATTTCCAGAATATCTATACCAATTCTGTAATTTTCTCTAATTTTTTACTGTCAGCTGGGATAAAATTTAGCTGATCATTGTTTATGTCAGCCTTAAAAATACAAAAGTCAAACTAACGGTCAATGGGTATATTTGCTCCACTTTTGTAACTACATAGTCATTTTTGCATACACAAAAAACACTTTGTGTTGGTTGCACTTTTGGGAAAACCACATGTGTATTTTTACACCTAAACCTTCAAATAAATATCTTTGACTTACTAAGAATCTGATCAGCCAACTACAAATTCTGGTTTCAATACAATCAAAGATTTATCCTCCTTGACCACATGGGTAAAGATTCTTATTGCCAGCACCTCGAGGATTATCATCCTTCCAGTCATCCTAGGCTCTTGCCTTCTCTTGGGCAGCGTCATCATCTTCATCTTCATCTTCACGTTCTTCTCCTAGCCTTGACTTCTTATCATTATGCCAAGATGAATTGGCTTCTTCCATGAGTCTGGCATCTCTCTCTTGCCATTTATTCATCATCTCCATTTCTCTAAGCCCATCTTCCTTAATGCTCATGGTTGGCATCGTTCCACAAAATCACTTGTACAAAAAAGGGCTTTAAGACCGGACAAAAGAGGCACTGTAAGACCGGACCCGTGACCGGTCTTGTTCCAGCCGGTATTAAAAGTCCACATTTAAGACCGGACTCGAACCGGTCTTAAAGAAACTCTTTTAGACCAGACATTTAAAACATTAGGTCTTAAAAGTCGTACTAAATAAAGCTGAAATATTTTTTGTTCGGTCCTAAAACTCAACTTTTAAGACCGGCAAAAACTCACGCTTCTTAAAAGATCAAAATTATAAGACAGACAAAAATAAATCCGGTCCGAAAAATAGCGGCTTCTAAGACCGACAACTAATTATACGCGGTTTTAAAAGACCGACTTTCAAGATCGGACAGTAAATTCGTCCGGTCTTAAAAATTGAATTTTTAGACTGGACGTATATATACACCGGTCTTAAAAGACACACTTTTAAGACCGGCTTAACATCAAATATGTACACATGACCTTTAAAATCGGACATATTAATACATCCGGTCTTAACAGTTGAACATTTAAGGCCGGCCTTTTTATTACCGATCTGTATTTTCCCGAATATTTTCCATGTTCTGTTCTTCCTGATCATATATATTCACAAATTCACCACCCAATCCAGCACATAAAAGTCGATACTTTAAGTATAAGCTATGAACATAAATGAATAAATTGAATTGGGAAAAAGAATACAAATATTATTCACTATGAGTTATGTGGCATCTTAATTAATGATTATACTATGACTACAACACCTAAATTAATTTATACAATAAGATAACTTACTTACAATGCAAATACACAATAAGTTACAAATACAACATACATTCCCAATGTAATATTCACCATGCCTTCATCTGATTCTCACCCAACAACGTAACATCCTCTTTTATAACATGCCTTTTTGGATCGGATCCTACCACAAAAATAAAACAAGAACAAACTTCATAGTCAGTGACATTGTTTAAGAACATAGAAGGAATATAATATAGTTAAAACCTTAAAGTTTTCAAAGAATTATGCATATGAATATTACCTTATGAATTGATTTTTTTATAAAGTGATATCCTCCCATATCCCTTCTTGATGATCATTTCTTATGCTGGGTTCATTATCCGCTTCATCTTCATCGTTCATGTCCGGTAGACCCCTTGAAAAAGGAGTACTCGTGAAGACCATAATTTGAATGACTTTCCTCATCAATATCAATGACCCTTTTTCCTTGGAGAGCTACTGACCACATTTTATTTTCTTGATCATTGATATAGAACACTTGTTTCGCCTGGTCTGCCATAATAAAAGGTTCATCTCCAAAACCTCTACCATTGACATCGACTAATGTAAATCCTAGCCGATCGATCGAACACCATTATTGACATTAACCCACTTGCATTTGAAAATGGGAAATCTAATTTTAACATAGTCCACCTCCCAAATCTCTTCAATAACCCCATAATATGGCATGACTGCCAATAAAGGCCTATTGTCTTTTGAACTGGATAAGTGCATAGATTCAGCCTCTAACATAACACCACTATTCTGGACGGTGCTCTTATCATCTAGGGACTTCGTGTAAAATGTATAACCATTGATCACATATGAATTCCAACTTATGACATCAACATCAGGACCACGTGCTAACCATTTGATTGTATCAGAAACACATTCATCTCCCTCGACCTTTTGTTTGAACCATTTTGCAAAAGTTCTCGTTATGCTCCATAATCAACATTTGTTCGATCATTCGATGATTTTCTTTCCTTGACTTCTTTATGTGCAGCTATGCTGGCTTGAACTTCATCAACATTATTCAAGATGTATAAGTGGACTTGTGACAATTCATCAGGATCCACACTCTTTACCAAAGCCCCTCGTCCACCCCTGTCAGTATGCTGACGTTTTGGAAGCCCAATATGTTTTACTTTGGCCAAATAATTTTGACAAAAATCCATGGCTTCTTCAGAAACATATTTCTGAACAATTGATGCTTCTGGCCAGAATGCGTTCTTCACGCACCCTTTTAGGAATTTCATAGATCTTTCAATTGGGTACATCATTCGACACATTCTTCCCACAACTCCTTCAAGTCTTCGATCAAGGGCTCAAGGTAAACATCAATGTCAGTTCCGGGTTGTTTTGGTCCCGAAATCAACATAGACAGCATGATGTACTTTCGTTTCATGCATAACATTGGAGATAACTTGTAAATAATCGAGCACATGTGCCATGAACTATGTATGCTGCTAAGGCTTCCATATGGATTCATGACATCCGTGCTAAGGGCAAGCCTAAGGTTCCTAGGTTCTTCGCCGAAGTTCGGAAATAATCGATCGATTTTCTTCCATTGAGAAGAATCTACGGATGTCGAAGCTTTCCATCGAAATCCTCTCATCTCGCATGCCACTCGATTTTTTGCATCATTTTCATTCGCAAACAACCGCTTGAACCTTGATATGATTGGAAGATACCACAACACTTTTGCAGACCCTTATTTGACTTGTACCTTGGGGTTTCACATATCGGACAATTCTGCTTCTCTTCAAACTCTTTTCTATACAATACGCAATCATTCGGGCATGCATGGATCTTTTTGTACTCCATCCCCAGTGGATAGAGTATTTTCTTAGCATCATAGTATCGATGCGGCAACACATTATCATCCGGAAGCATGTCCTTAAAAGCCTCAAGCATTTCAGAAAAACTCTTGTCACTCCATCCATGACGTGCCTTCAAGCTTACCAATTTCAATACAACGTTCAACAATTGGTTTTTTTTACAACCAGGGTATAGCGGGGTCTCTGCATCACTGCACATATTACCATATGCATGTGATTGATGAAAAGCCTCTTCTCCTACATCACGAATAATGTCCTCTATGTGATCATCCATATCCGTGTCATTATCATCAAAGACCACTTCCTCATGTTGAGACCCACTTGTTATTTTTTCACCATGCCATACCCATACTGTATAAGTTTTATAAAATCATTCACAAATTAAATGTGTGTGGACAACTTCATGACTTAGTCGACTCTCATTCAAACATTTTACACAAGGGCAATAAAACTTCTCACTATCATCATGAGCATTTTGTTTAGCAAATTCTATAAAGTCTCTCACCCTATTCTGATATTCAACACTCGTCCGTAACGCAGTTATCCAACCGTGATCTATAGTAGAATTCATATTTATGACACAGATATAAAATAAGGCAACACCAAATTCGTATTTATGCTCAATGTCAATTATGTTTTAAAAAAAAAAATCAGAGAAACTTGCTCATTAAATGCATAACGAAGAAATATTTTTGGTCATAAATGTATCACAGTGAATCCAAGAAGAAAAATTAAAGCATTTACTTAGGAAATTAAATGATCGCGTGAAGGTCTTGTGAACTCACCCAGAAGATATAAATTCAAATGCATTTGCGGTGTCTTTCTGAGCTTCAAGCAATTTCTGAGTCCTGCGGTAAGTATTTTTGAAGATTTTACTGCTTAAATGCAGTTTGAAGCGTATGATTCGAGTCTTTTAGTGTTTGATGGCTAAGTCTTTTTCAGATTAAATATCTAATGGATAAATTGCGCATTTTTAATTCGTAGATATTAATGGATATGGAGGAGGAGATTAGAGAAGTTGGGGATTCTAGAGTACGAGTATTTGTCGGAGGCTTGGGAGAAGGCGTAACGTCCGATGATATCCGGAGGATGTTTGGGTCTCTGGATAGTGTTGACGGAGTTGACATAATCAGAACGAAAGGTCGAAGCTTTGCTTATGTTGACTTCATACCCTCTCCCACAGACCAAAACTCTCTTTCCAAGCTTTTCAGCAGGGTAATAACCATCACCTGACATAATGATTCGAAACTGCTGTAAATACCAAAGCTTATGCTTTAGGGGAATGATTTGGAAATAACCATCACCTGACTTGTTAAGTTTTACTTAATGCCGATCAAAGATTAAATTTGATTTAGGAACTAGCAAGGCCTTGATAAATTCATGAAATTAATTAATATTAAGAAAGAAGATCTGGAACTCTGGATGGTATGTGTGGAATATTACTGTGCATCAAGAATCTTAAATAAATGCTAAAGTTAATATTATTGAAATGGGCATAGCATGGAGGTGCCAGTGCACTAGCCTTTTAGGTGTGGAAGTATGTAAGAACTTATGGTTTTGAACTTTTTAGAATAGCTTTCAAGATTGGCTTTCATTGTTATATAGTTTGATTTTCCCTTTAGCTATTATAGGGTTTGATAAGATAAATTTTGTCTTCCTTTGGATCCTATTGAAGTCATTTATTTATCCGTGCTTAGTCTTTCTATCTCTATCTTCGCTTCTTAGGAAAACATTTTGATGTGCTTATCAGCTTTGCAGTTCTTTGGGTTTTGCACATGTTTATGTTGGATGTTTGTGTTTTTATGTTGATATATTTTCTTACATGTATGCACACAGTATAATGGATGTCTCTGGAAGGGTGGAAAGCTAAAGCTGGAGAAGGCTAAAGAACATTATCTTGTACGTTTGAAACGAGAGTGGGAAGAAGATGCTAAGCTTGCTAGTAGTGATGAAACTGGCACTAGTCCTGATCCTGATGAGAGCATTCCCTCGAGAGAAATGCCTCACAAAGAGAGTCTAAAGACAAAGAAGCTACGGATTTTCTTTCCCAAGTTGAGAAAGGTGTGTTAAAATTTGGAAAATTTTCCTTATCTGAGCTTCTTAGAGATCTTCATTTTCATTTAGGGGGATTGACAGAAGCTGCAATATATAGACATATTGTCTCTGTTCTTTACCTCCTATATAGGCATTAACTGTGTTTATTTATACCACCAGCCGCAATTAGCAATATGTTATTATTGTAAATCTTGAACTAAGTGCAAAACTATGTCAGTTCATACCCAATGGAGGGTCAGTCAAACGGTATGACTATGCTTAATGGGACATGTCAGGGTCATGCCTGCTAAAATCTAGTGAGGCTTCAAATGATAAATGTTTTATATTGAATGTCATTTTTCAATTATTCTAAGAATTGTCATATATTTTGTTATACTGCTTATGTAGAGATGCTTCCTGTATATAGTGCTTCATCATGATTCAAATTTCACCTACTGGTGCAGGTGAAATCCATACCATTCACTGGAACTGGAAAGCACAAATATAGCTTCCCAAAAGTTGAAGTTCCTCCCCTCCCGGTGCATTTTTGTGATTGTGAGGAACATTCTAGTCCTTCTAGCACTATAAGACCAATGCAATTTCATAATGGGGAAGCAGAAGGTGGTGGGATGGATGATGAAGAAATTAACATAATGAATGTTGTGATAAACAAACTATTTGAAAGGGAAAACTTGTCAAGTCCCACACATATTGAAAAGGAGCAGAACTCAGATGTATCACCTGGTGGTTTACAATCTGATGAATCTGAAGCAGACAGCGCATCTGATGATGATGGTCTCATCATTAACATGGAGACAAAGAAAAAGAAAACAGATATAATAGGTAGCCTGGAACTTGAAAGAATATTGAGAAATCAGGTTAGGTTATGTCTGAATGGTACTGTCTGTATTGCTGTTAGTACATTATATGTATATATCTATTTTATCTAAATTGTTATCCTGGACTTTCAGGAATCAGAACTGAACAAAGCAAAAGTTTTAAAGGATGAGCCAAACAAGAATAAGCTTGAAATGCAGAAATGCAATGCTATTGCTCCTGACAAGAAGAGAAAGCCCCGTAACACTTTTGAAGGAAAAAGAAATGATTCTACCGATGCTACCTCTGACGGCAAGAGACGCATGCACAAACAGCCGGATGAGATGAGCTTACAGGTGCACAGCACTGAATTAGGCAGTGGTTTTTGCGAATCAACTAAAGTTTCATGGTCTCAGAAATCTTCATGGAGAGAACTTCTTGGTGATGGAGGCAGAAGTTCTTTCAATGCCTCCCATATGCTGCTAGACTCTAATTCTAGTGAAAAACAAGGATCTGATGGTTTCTGTGAACCTGAATCAGTTAAGAACAAAACTGACCACACTGAAATGGAGGGAGGTGAGGAGATTGAGATTGAACCTGCCAAGGCAGAAGTAATGGAACAACTTGCTGAAGCACGGCCTACCATACAAAATGCCACATCCAAAGAGTCCGGCAGAGGTGTTGCCTGGAAGCAAAGGCAATCTTGGACACAACTGGTTGGTCAGAATTACAATGCATTCAGCATATCTCAGATTTTTCCTGAAATCTCTTCTCAGAAGCCAGTGGCAAAAGAGCCCGCTGAAAACCTTGCTGGTTCTGGTGATGCCGAGTATATTGATTTAGCCAAGGAATCTAACAATGAATCTGTTGGAGATGGGTTTAACTTGGTGAAGAGTGACCCGGAAAAGAAGCACAATGTTTTGGCTAAGCATGCTTCCATTGAATCTGTTGGAGATGGGTTGAACATGACCAGGAGTACCCCAGAAAAGAGTCAACATGCCGGCAATGATATTGCTTCTGCTCCCATAAATGAGGAAAAATGTGACACACTCACAAATGAAACGTCCACTACAGAGATTAAAATAGGCGAGACTTGCTCATTTATGAGGAATGCTGCTTCATTAAAAGAGTGGGCGCAAACCAAGGCTGATCTGTGTGGATCACTCAAAAGGAAACGTGGGGAGAAGAAGGAGCATTAAGTCCTTTGCTGCTGAAAATCATGACTGCGGTTGGGTCATGATGAAGTTCAAAACTCTGGGTACATTCTAAATATTCATTGTTAGTTGCTCTGATGAAAGTGGTTCGTGTGGATTTTATTTTATTTCATTTCAAATCAGTGACACTATAGACTCTAACCATGTCTTTACGTGTCATTTTTTAGCTGAAGAATTCTGTAACAAATATATAAAAACCAGAGTTTCCCCCCACATTTTACATGGGTTGACTCTTGGATATTGCTGTCTGTATCATACTACACCGTTATTTTTCATTTTTGAAGAAGAGCAGAATATAATTAACTTTCATGTTGGTCAATAGGTGTTATAGCGTCAATTTAATATCGGAAAGCTTATTGTCATCAATATGGTCTTGATGCGTTTTTTATTTTTATTTTTTTAAAAAAACAGCAATTTTAGCCTTGATTTTGGTGTTAAATTAATGTCATTGGAATTTTTTGGAGACTACAAATTGATGGTAATAAACTATGGTTTGATTACGCTGGTCGTCATCAAGAACAAATTAGAAAACTGAATTCTTGAGGAGAAATATAAGTGATGTTTCATGCATCTGTTATGTTTCAGATGCAATGAGTTGGAAATTCTTTGGGTTTTCTATGGGAATACGGAACAAATAAGGATTAAAAAAGGATAGGGTACCATAATGATAGTAGGAACTACGACAAGAGACAACGCAGAAGAAAGTCTTGTTGTTTTTGGTTGAGTTGTGTTTGTTTGGATTAGGGGTAGAAATTGTTTTTCTAATGTTATTTACGGTGTATGAGGTAAGTATGTGAGAGGAGTTTTATCTCGGCTTGCACGAATTGCTTTTCAACGCTAATTCAAACAAGCCTTTAAACAAATGGAAGCAAAATAGATATACAAGTACTATCATTTGTAGAACAATAAGGTTAGTTCTTCAAATTTTCAGAAAACTAAGGTCGTGAATTTTGGTCATCCTCTTCGAAACGGATCGAGAAAGAAAGCTATATTGTTTTTTTTTTTTTTTGTATACAATATGATTGAACATTTTTTTTTTGGTAAAAAAATTTAAAAAAAAGGGGTTGGCTCACCCACGATCCAAAAGTAGGATGAAATCTCCCTTCCTCCTAGGTCATACCAATGTTGGGCAGGGCGAGTTGCCTATTACCCTCAGGCATTTACCTAGGCACCTAGGAGTTAGGATCCCTCCCCTAGCGCCTTGACTAACTCCAGAATCGAACCGTCTTCTTTTGGTGAAAGTGTCCAACCCTTTTACTAGTCGAACCCAGAGACGAGGGGTAATATGATTGAACATTTGATCTCCCACAAGTCTATGCACATCCATGGTACATGTAAGCTCACTGAATCGCAATCTGTAAATGTAAACATACTCCTTTAGTGCTATTTATAAGGGAGAGAACCAGTGGAAGTTAGCCTGAGTAGAAGGGGTTCCGGTCTCGATTTCGAGTCATTGTGAATTCAAAAAACTTCCTTGGGAGAGGTCCCAGCTTCGGCGCCTGATAGAATCTCGGAGTGGTTGCACACTTTGCCACTATTTTTATTATTATTTTTTATATTATTATTATTATTATTATTATATATATATATATATATATATATAAGGGAAAGAGACGAAATTTTTTAGTACTATTTATAAGTCATACATTAAATTTTTCATACAAATATATAATTTTACCCTTCATTATTATTGTTTAGACTTTGTTATCACATGATGTATAGTGTATAGTAAATATGAATAAAATTGGAAAGAGTTAAATTTTAATGTAGATTTAATGAGGTTTAAAGTTTTTTATGGTGATAAAGCATGATATAAAAATGACTTGTAAATAAGAACACATGAGTAAAATGTTAACAAAGAAAATTGTTAGTAAGACAAGAACAAATCGGAATACGAATGGCAATCATAGACCACATTCTCATTGCATTTTCTTATAAAGTTACACTAGAATTGCTAGCGTTTTCATTGACATTATTCCTATGATCAAATTTGGTACACAGACAAGCCACTAAGGTGCAGTTTAGTGGAAAGGGGAGAGAAATATTTTGCTACTTTTTAAGTTCAAAACTCTGCTCCTTTTTATGCGACCAAGAAATTCAGTACAAGTTCAATGACTCGAGCACCCGGCGAGCTTGAATTTGTAGAGCTGTTAGTCTCTGTTCAGGATCAAGCGTTGACCCAAACTGACTTGCTGCCCAAATCAAGGAAGCTGATTTCTCCCCAAGCAGGTGCCTTACATCTTCATGAATTGATGCCAAAGGAGCCTTATCCCTTCCATTGACATGTCCAATGAGAAGCAACAAAAACTCCCCACATTTCAACCTGCGGAATGAAATTTCCCCATTAATGCAATGAGTTATGCCAAAATGGTGGAGACGCAGCACGAAAAATAAGATTCTAAGATTATTTAGGAATGAGAATACCCAAAATAGAAAAATATTTTACACTTATAGTCTCCTTCACAGGCAAAACCAAATTTAGAAACTGACTAATGATTTACCAGAGCATAAATATTTAACTCTTATTGTCTCCTTCACACGCATAAATATTGGAAGGTAAGCTAATTCAGAGTAACAAGATGTATGATGTGCTATCTCCAAAGCAGGGAGCCGAAATATAAATAATTATCGATATGTGACTATTTGGCATGTAGCACAATGAATTCCATCCCAGACATCATTTAAAAAAGTGTGAATAGGAGTGAGACTCGTTGCACCAAGAACAAGCAGTACCTGAGATTTTCATCCGCTTGCTTGTCTCGTATGAGGTCTGCAACTTCCATAATACCATTACATTTCTCAAAATCCTGATAAATCATAAGCAAAAGAGATGCAACTTTTAGAGGTGACAGAGCAAGAATGTTTATTGCAGCATAACCTCAGACAAACTCTCGGATAAAGATGAAAGGTTTTCTGACATTTATTGGGAAGTCTTAAAGTCAAGACAATAAAACCTCAGAAAACTTGGATCATTTTTCCCGAGCGGTTAGTACGCAAAAATTTTATATACTAAAATTTTGGAAATTCAATCTGGAAAATTGAAACACGAGGATCTTGAGTTCCTATATATTGAGTCAATATCTTGTATCTGAAATCCATAATACATAAGAATTTAGGAAGTTTGCTCACTAAATTCCTTATTGGTGAATCTCTAGCAAACGCTATTATTTATGTGTTTTGACCAAAGAAAAGAATAGTCCACAAATTCAACTGATGCCATGACGAGAGTTCTACCATTTGATTAGGTGGTGAATCCACCATTATAGAGATTAGAGCGTCCAAACATGCACCTTGCTCAAGTACTCCCCGAGTGGATAATATATTCATCAAAACCTGCAAAGGTAAAAGAAATTTGATTCCCTGTCTATGCATTTAGTCTCAGTGCAATGCCCAAAACTGAATGAATATGATTTACATTTGCCTGCTATATGGGATAGAGTTATTTACATGCTTCTGTTTGGGTTTCTGCTCAATAACTTAAAACGCTCTTGTTCAAAACAATTGGAGGGTTTTATTATGTTATTCATATTGTTTTGATTTCACATCATTTGAGCATGTATTCTTCGTTATTTATTCTCCTAAGAACGTAATGAAGGCACTCAAACAACAGTAGAATGCTAAGCTTTGGGGATGTTGCAACCAGATCTAAATTCTCAGTAAAAGACATAAAGCGGTTGTCTAACTCTAAGGAGGATAATGGTTAGCGTTTTTAAGAGAAAGCAACCATCCAACATATTCTGGAGGAGAATAACCTGTCCACTAAGCTTCTTTGTGCTGAGGATAAAATATTCTTCAAGATTTGTGAATATTTGAAGCATAAACAGCCCAATTAATCTTTAACAACAATTCCATGAATAGAAACTTAAATATAAGGAGAAATGTTAGACAAAGCATTTGTAATGTTGAATGACATAATCTTGCATCTGTGTTTGTTCTTTGTTGCTCCACATTTATACTCTGCTAAAATCTGTTTTTGGTGGAATAATTTCAACAACTTCTGCATTGGAGTTACAACTTAAATTCATAATAAGAAGTCTTCAGTCTCATCAAGACATCAAGTACCATATCAAGCCTCCTTGTCATGGATGAGTAAAAGTAATTGAAATAAGAAAACATGCTTTCCAACAGAAATGTTAAAAACCACTGCATAGAAAATTGCATTCGTACCGGAATTGCCTTGTATTGATGGGCAAAAGAGGTACTCTGGGGGTGAAGCAAACAACAACCTTCCAATACTCGAAGAGCCAATGCAACTTCAGCATCAGTTGATGGACTTGTTATCTTCATTGGTTCCACACCAAATATATGATTCAAATTTGCCACTCTATCATCATTGTAGTCATCTCTTGTCTCTTTTAAAGAGTGTTGAAAGAGCACTGGAACCACTGTGTAGACACAACCAGCGAAATTCAAAACCAAACAGACTAAAGCTAACAACTCCCAATCAACACAAATTACATACCTTGAAGTTCTGGAATAGATTGGGTTTGATTAAAGAGGTCAATAGTTGCATCAGATTCAGCCACATTACAGAGAAACTTGAGAATAGAATGGAGTCCACGGACACGAAGAAATGAGAACTCAGCACAAGCATCTCTAAGACCTGTTCTAAGAGCAAGAGTTACTTCCCTGTATACTCTCTGTTGGTTAAGAGAGTTCACCAGCTCTCCCACTGCCACAGGGGCCACTGTATCTCCATCTAACTCTGTTGATTCTCCTTTCCCTTCTTGAAATTTTTCACTCCACAATGGCTTCTTCAAATACATCTCTGTTATTTTTCCTCAATTTCGCCCACTTCTTCAACTTTATCTAACTACTTGCACCAAGGAGACTACAAAAAATTTCTTCAAGCTAATAACAACAAACAAATCCTAGTTATCTTCGTATTCTCGCATATTCAAATTGTTTCATATTTTCATCATTACAAATCAAATTATTCCAACTGACTAATTGAGCAACACAGTAAAGACATTCATAACTTGTCGAAACTGAGAAACACAAAATGGGAAACTTTATAAATATATACTAAATCATCATTTAGATGTCTCTTACCATAATTTAAGCATCTAAAACAATGATTCAATATAGGAAAGGATAAATCAGTAATTCATAACCATTTTTCCAGCTTCATAACCTATCTAACATCAAGGATCATATCAGCAACATAATCCTTCTAAATCTCAGATCTTTCAAATTCATCTTCAAAACACTGATTTAATATCATTTAGGAACTTTTTGACAGCCAAACACATGCACAACACACCTTTTTAAGTTTGAAATTTTTCATCTACTAAGAATAATGATGAAACCTTTATTTAAAAATCACAAGGCATGGTTTAGCCAATATTAAAGAAATATACAGCACTTGGAGACATCAAAACATTGTATGTAAATCAGTTTCTAGCATCAAAACTTTTGTTTCCACAGTAGCTACTTCCTTTAATCAAAACAACTTGAATCACGTTATATAGCTAGCATAGAAACACTCCCTCTAGTATGGAAATCATTTCCAGCAACATTTTTCTAAAACAATGAAGCCCATAATCAAACTACCATGGCTTGTCACAACAGACACGCATAAACTCGTGTCCGGATCTTATTTAGCATTCAATGACACAAATACCCATTTCTTCATGAAAACTTATGCCAATCTTCCTGATTGATGGACCCTCTGTTTCAATTTACACAAGCCAGCAGCAACTAATCAACATACTACCACATATTAAGCATCCACACACGCATAAACCACAGATTCAATGTTATTGAGCAATTCTACTTTTTTTAGCTTTGATTTTCAGAGAAACATGACGCAATATAGACCTAAATAGTGAACCATAGATTCGGTAATCACCTAACAGAGAAACCAAACCACATACAACACCAAATACTAAGATCATAGACCTTAATCGACCCTTAACAAGTACTACAACCTTAAATCGGTGGTTCTTTCTCTTCATAACCATTAACCAAGATTCAATTGCTCTTTTCACTCCCCAACTTACCCCAATAACAGAAACTAAAGATGGTAGGAGATTTAATAGTCTCACCTTACTTAGTTTCTAGTATTGCAGGCAGCGATCGGCCTCTTCATTCCTCTTTCCGGTGATTGCTCGCTCTCGGATTTCTCTCCCCCTTTATCTTTTTGTTTCTCTGATCCAGAACGAGATGGGGTGCACATTAGGTGCTTCTCACCTTATGTGCCCCTTACATGTACCCTGGCAGGCTTCAGGAAACTCTCTCTTCCTCTTCAACCGGATCTTGACCACCCCAACAAAGCACTGCTTTGCTTTTTTCCAAGAAGGGGATTCCGCCATTTAGGTTTCGACTAGATCAGATACCCCATAGGCATTTTTTATATAGGGTTAAGGAACATTTTTACCAACAAACTATTGGTCAGGAACACCCAACACAATAAACTATTTTGTGTAGTTTAAATGCCAACCAACTTTTGAAAATATTAAATTTGCAAAAAACCGTTAGTTTACCCAAACATCCTTTACTGCCTTCTCGCAGAAGAGAGAGAAACATTGAAGAAGCAATCTCTCTCTACTTATCCCAATATCTCTATATCTATCATTCAATCTCTATCTCAGTTTCCTTCGATCTTCTTAAAGTTTTATCTCTTTTGCTTCTCTATAACCTAAAAAACCCAAATCCATTCTGGTTTAGCTTTTGTCGCCGCTGAATCTTATCTCTCTCCCTTTAACTCACTCTGTCCTATCTCGAGACGGTGCATATTTTATTTTGAAGTGAAAGATCCCGAGTTATGCAAAAGCAAGGTGATCGAGACGGTGATAAGCTTGAGGCCCGGTGGTGGTCGTCGGCAGAAAGGTGTTCCTTGCTCCTCGATTCGACTCATCCTCATCGGCTTCCTCCGCTTCTTCTCGCTTTTGGTTCCTTTGCCTCCGATCCTTCTCTCCTTCGTCCCCATAGCGGTGCTCCAACTTCTTTTTCCATTAAGGTATATGTTGAATCTCGCTCCTTTGCGTGGATCTCGGATTTTCATTTTTTTTAGGTGCTAACTTCTTTTTCCATGATCATTGAAAGATTCTGGAGAGTGTTATATAAGATTATCATTGAAAGATTCTAGGTCTAGAACGCCGTGGGTCTAGAACAATTTTCTCGTAATATAGCTCATAATTAATGTCAAGGGCTCAAGGTTGTATTTCCTACATCGCAGTTGATTTTTGGTTATATTCGGATTTTTTGGGTGGCAAGGTCTTATGTTAAAGTTTGAACTCGCAAACAACTGTTTGCGATCGTTTCGTCGCCGCAAAGAATGTGCCGATCAAGATCGATCCGGGGGAAGAAGTGGAGATTCGGTGGTGTTTTCTAGGGATTGCAAAAATTGGTGCTTGCTCGGGTTCGGGGAATTCATTCGTGATGATTCGGTTTCATAGCTTGTAACGGACGTTTGGGTAAACTAACGGTTTTGTGCAAATTTAATGTTTTCAAAAGTTGGTTGGCATTTAAGGTCCACAAAATAGTTTATTGTGTTAGGTGCTCCGACCAATAGTTTGTTGGTAAAAATGTTCCTTAACCCTTATATATATATATATATATATATATATATATATATATATATATATATATATATATGGGATATGATATGTCACTACCGAGTCACTACCACTTTTTCACCATTAGATCATAATCTCATCTACCTTTATCATTTTTATCTCCTATTAAGATTCTGATCTAATGGTGAAAAAGTGGTAGTGACATAAAATTGGTAGTGACAATATCCTATCCCTTTATATATTTAGATGGAAATTTTTTTTTACACACAATATCCTAAATTAATTAGTTTCCAAAATACTGGTGTTAGAAGACAAACATTTCTGAATACAAAAAATGCAAGAAACTAATTAATTTTATATACTAGATGAAATTTTTTTCAAAAAGTTAAAGATATATTATAAATCTAAATATATAAAATATATATTTTAAAAAAAAATATTTCATCCTTCTAATTATTAAAGGGATGGGCATGTAAGACCTAACGTGCATCCCAACGAGATGAGGGACGACGAAGCACCTAGAGAGTGTGTGCATATTTGGTGTGAGGGAGGGGAATGAGGGTTGTGGGACCTACTCACCAAAATAACCCATTTAAGCCTATTTGTCCCTCAACATGATTTTTGTTTGCAATTTGGTCCTTTGCTCATTTAAATGCAAACATTAAATAAGTGTTGGAAATTAATCTTTAACATCATATAAAGATTTTCTTCTTCAAATAACTTCTCTAGGCCATAAAATATTGACTCTAAAATTTCTAGGAAAAAAATTATCCTCTAACTATTTTTCTTGAATTTTCAGGAAAATAAGTCCTAAATTATGGGAAATAGCTTTAAAATTACTTAGGCAAATTTTTTCATAATTAATCTCTTCATAATATTTCTAGATCCTCAAAATAATATTCCATAAATTTTCCTAAATTTTCAAGGCTCAAAAATAAAATTTAATAATTTTCTTAAGTATTTCATCATGATAAGTTTAAGACCTTAGCTTTGACTTTACCGGCTTAATAGACTATATTTATCTCAGTCTTATTCTTAAACTTTTAGTCTCAAATTTTGGAATGTTACAAAATATATACACACACACACATACCATATGGATTTAGGGAGTAACTGTCCCATTATATATAACTTATACACCTCATATGTTTATAGAAAGAGGGTATAGATATGCGGAATATCCATCCCATTATATATAACTTATAATATCATATATATGGCATGGATTCCCTTAATTTATAATAGATAAATCCCAAAAGGAAATTTTCCTTTTAAAAAAAAAATATAAATCAACTTATTTATTTTCAAAGGAAATCAGAAGGTTTCGAAATCAAAGTAACTAAAAAGAGAGATTGAACAAAAGTAAATAGTAGTTGGAAAAAATAATTTCTTTTCATAACAAATTCAATCAATTTAATATCATTTTGTTTAAAAACAAAAGATAACTTTTGAAATCGAAGAAATTATGAAAAGAGAGGAAAGCATTAAGAGAAATATACTAATGGAAATTTCTAGAAAATATAGAGAGAGGAAAAATTTGGATTTGCTTTCCAAATATATCGAATTAAAAAAAAAAAACAAACAAACAAACAAACTTTAGGCAACAAAAACGAATGATGCCACCTAACTAATTATAACTCATCTACTAGGATCAATCGTAGAGAACCTTTTTAACTCCTCTATGACCAAACACATACGAAGGAGTTCTGATAAGTATCACCTATTGATAATAATGTTTGTAAATATCACTATGACTTTTCAGATTGAATGTTCCTATTCCTACCAAGGTTAAATGAGCCTTATGCTAGATAATAATTAACTCATGTTAATATATGAGATCTGAGATATATTATGGGGCTAAAAGCTTAACTATGAGAAACGAGATGAATCTAGGGATACATTAAGCTTGAAAAGGAAGGCAACTGCAGCTACAAATAACTTCTTTGCCCCAAAAACAACTCCAGGTGCACATTTAGGAATAAGAAGTTCATTTGCAGGTAAAGAAGTTGTGCATAGAGAAAACATGATTATGGCTAGGTGGTTGTATGATTGTTGTTGTGAATTCATTTTACTTCCAACCTATGATAGATGCTATTGCAGCTATTGGCCCTGGTTATAAAGCGCCATCTTACCATGTCTTTAGAACAAATTACAAGACATGAAAAAAGAAGTTCAATTGCTAGTTGATGAGTGTAGGAATTTTTGGGTAAAAATTGGTTGCACAATAATGGTGGATGGTTTGCAAGATCAATGAAATAGGTAGTTGATTAATTTTTATTGTCCTAAATGAATTGTCTCCATCAAGTGTGTTGATGCATCAAACATTGTCAAGGATGCCCAAACTTTTAGTAACTTATTCATGGACATGGTTTTGTTTTCTGGTGTGGATAATGCCGTCCATATTGTTATTGATAATGCGGCTGATTATAAAACTGTTGGGAAATTATTGACCAAAAATTATCCATCTATTTATTGGTTTCCATGTGCTCCACATTGCTTAAACCTGATTTTGTCAGACATTGGCAAAATGAAGACTGTCACATGTTTATCTACACATGCATCTTTGATTTCAAAATTCATTTATAGCCATGGATTTTGCTAACTTGGCGGAAAAAGAGAAAGGTGGAAAGAAATCATCCAGCAAGGAGTAACACGATTTGCTAATACTTTTATTGCCTTGAAAAGCATTCTTGAGCACAAGCATGATTTACAAGCCTTGCTAACTAGCAAGACATTTATTGACTCTAGATACTCAAGAGACCATAAGGCAAGTGATGTAACTGCGGTTGCATTGGATAATGCACTTTGGAATGATTGTCTAGCCATTGTTGAAGTTGTCAAACCTCTTATAAGACTTTTGAGAATTCTAGATTCTGATGATAGGCCTTCACTTGGATATATTAATGAAGGAATGAATAGGGTAAGGAAAGCTATATCAAACATACTTTCAATTGCACAAAAACATTGTACAAGCCATTCACGAGTATTGTTAAGAGTAGGTGGGATTCTCATCTTCACCAAGATCTTCATGCAGCAACTTATATCTTAAATCCTTCTTTTCTTTATGGTAAGGCTAACTTCTCTCAAAAGTCAGAGGTTATGCAAGGATATCTGTCAGTCATAAATAGGAAAATCACTTCTAATCAAACCAAGTTCTTGCAAGAAAGCATATTATACCAAGATAAAAGTGGCACCTTCAATAGTCCTATGGCTCTTGAATCTGCAAATTCAGTGCGACCTTGTAAAATTTCTTACTTATTAATTCTTATACAATTATACTATATATAAGCCTCTGACCTTAATAGTTTTTTTATTTGATGATGTTCATTTTAACATGATAGATGAATATATTAGTTCTCAATTTATGAATTTTGATGATAACAAGACTTGTAAATGTTTAAAGTTTTCATTCATTGAAAAGTGTCAAAGTTAAAAACTTACTCGAGCATGCTTAGACTAACATCCATGTTAAAGTCTTCTCAGGTCCTTATACTCGAGTACAAAAGTAATTATTCGAGCATATGTTGCTGTGAAGATTTTGTATATATATTAAGAAGTATACTCGAGCATACTATCAATAAGAACTGTTTGTGCTAGCCTTTGAAGAACCTTACTCGAGCAAGCTTTGTAGCCTACTCGAGCACAGTACTCGAGTACTGATAAAGCCTTACTCAAGCACATATACTAGTGTGAAGGAAGTCTCCCTATCAGAAGTCATACTTGAGCATAATGTAAGATCTACTCAAGCATAGTGCTCAAGCAGAGCAAAGTTCAGATGTTACTCGAGTAGGGTACTCAAGCATGAAGGTTCTAGTACTTGAGCATATTCGTTCTGAAGCTTCTGTCATCTATTTTCTGAGATCATACTCGAGCACCTTGTTTGTCTTACTCGAGCATGGTACACGAGCAAGACCAAAGTTAAACTCGAGTAAAGTATAGCATTAAGGTTTCTCTAAAGGATTTTTAAATGTTTACTCAAGCATACAAGGAAGCCTACTCGAGCAATGTTCTTTAGTGACTCCAATATCTTCACTGTAACAGTAATCGTAAATTCAAATATTTTGATTAACCATTTGATTCTATTTAAATGCTACTCAAAATTACTTACATTGTTACTAATCATCTTTTTGAGTAAGTTTCATATCATTAGCAAATGGTTTAACTCTAAATGGCTGAAAAGCAACAAAGAGTGTCAGAGCATTTATTGCTTACAGAAAACAGAGCACACACACGGAAAGAAAATTAGAGCAGGCTAAATGATTCCTACGACAGATACCCATTCTGGTGAAATACTAAAGTATCTTTTCCAGAGTCAACCTGTGACCAAAAGCATGTCGTAGATTATCGACGGCGATCCGAAAGCGACTTATTCAAGCAACGATCGATTGTGTCTAAGGAAGCCATCTGTGTCTAACGGAACAGTTGAAGAGTCTCAACGGCTATCTTAAAGCTTCTTCAATGATTATTAATGGCAGTTGGTATAAAAACAAAAAGCATTAAATTCGTCCACCTACCGAAACAACAAAACGCTCAATTGAATTTATTGCATTGACTGTTTCATTAAATACTCTTAATATCTTCATATATTATTCTGTACTTCAATGAATATATATATACTTTGTGAGAGAGTTTAATCTTTTGATTGATTATCGATTTAATCTCAAGGTAGAGGAACCTTGAGTATGGTGTACCGATTACAACTTGTAAGGGGAGTGAATCCTAGTGTGAGAGGATTACTTCGAAGTTCAAAGTGTGTAATCGTGTTTGAGGGATGGTGAAAAACCTAAAGTGTCGAGGACTAAACGTAGGTCAAGAGTTTGAACCGAACTAGTATAATTCTTCTGTGTTCATATTCTCTTTACTCTCTGCTCTGTTTTGTTTCCTTTAGTTCTTCAGTTTATTCAAAAATGATTTTTGAAATCACCCAATTCACCTCCCTCTTAGGTGATATTCCACTTTCAGAATGGTGGCGTATTTTAGAGGTACTTGTCCCAATGTTAAAAAGTTGATTATTCAATTGTTGAGCTAAACTGCTTCTTCTTCCAGTTGCTAAAGGAATTGGAGTGTCTTTGAAAGAATACACTCCAAGAAAAAAAAAATAGATTGAAAAATCAAAGGCTGAATGATCTTGTCTTTATTCATAATTTTCGTACGAGGAATATGTATATTTTTCTAAGATTTTCACTTTACACTTTACTTAAATATGTATTCATAAAAAAATTGATTAAATGACTACTACTAATAATACTAATATTTTATTTTCATGTGTTTTTTTAGAGTTGTTAACAAGAAAAAAAAAACACCCTTTGATCCCATTGATTATGAAAATATTTGATAAGATTGAATGTTGGATAATGGAAGAAGTTGATTCTCTTCCACTTTGTGTCGAAGAGATAGAAGACTTCATTTATGATGATACCACACTACTGATACCAGAACTACCATTAATGAAGAAGGTTGGATATTTTAAATTAACTAATTTTCATAATTTGGTTTGTTGCATACTATTTTATAAAGATGCTTTTCAAGAATGAGGCAATGAGGTTCATCCTCGAGCTAAGGATGAAATTGGAAGCTCTAGGATTGAAGTTGGAGGTCCTAATTTTGGATCATTTCCTCAAAGTCAATATTCTTCCTTGACCCCAAGTCAATGACACATGGCAAGCTAGGGAACTAAATTGATCTTGCAAGAAAACCAAGTGGACAAGTGTTTTCAAGATAAGGAAAGAAATTAAAAATCTTCTGTTAGGGTTCTATATTTTTCATCCAAGTGAGAATAATGAGGGGAATCTATGATGTCATGAGGAATTATGTTGTGTTAAGGAAAGTCAAGAGGAGTATTAAGCAAGCCTTCTCTAAAAGTCAAGAGGTGTATTAAGTAAACCTTCTCTAACTATGCATTAGATCTAGCCACATGTACAAGATAAGAGTAGAGTTTAAAATATGTCCTTCCAAGCATTCTATGATTTAGCCAAGTGGCCAAGCAAATAAGATAAGGTGACATCATCTTAAGCACATGGGATAATGGAAGAAAGAAGGGCATTTTATTGGGATTTTGTGTAGGACCCCAGACTTGATTCAAGTCAATATAAAGACAATTGAGTTTCCTTTTCTCATGCCTATAGTTGACCAACACAAGGAAGAGCCAAGAAAAAGTGTTAATCAAAAAGGAAGAAGAGAAAAGGAAAATCAAGGTAAGTTAAAATACTAAAGTCCACATCTCTTCTACTTGCTTCCCTTAACCATCGTAAATTCTAAGAGACTCTTTTGCATGGTTTATGCAAGATGACCAAATCTTGGAGAAGCAAAGGAGGAAAGAGAAAATAACAAAGGCCACAAGAGCAATCAAGTAAGAAAAGATTCTAGTCTCTTGATACTTGCTTTTGTTATTGGTAGTGATGAAATTAATTTCCTTTTGATTTCGTAAGACTTTTAAAAGTGTAAATACCTAAAAGGTGGTGCTGTCCATTTGGTTAAAATGGATTAAAACATGTTGAGGACCTAAGTAATAAATAATAAGGTAATCCAAGGCTAAATCATGATGCCCTTGAAGTAAAAAATTGGAAAAGTCACTTTTGGACTCCTAGAACCTTATTTTTTACTAGAGGTAAAACAAGGAGAAGCAATGATATTTTGACCATGTTGACACTTCCAATGGGTTTAAAACAAAAATTTATGTAGGATAAAGGTTAGAAAGTAAATTTGGAAGTTTTGGAATTAAAATACAAAAAGTTCTAAAACTGCCAGTGGTAAGTTCCTATGAGACAGTGAATTGGTGTTGTGTTTTTGGATAAGTAAATGATGTCTAAAGATTATGAAAATTTTCAAATATAAAGTAGACATTACAAGCTTTAATTTTATAGGTCATTTTCTTGTTTTGGATTTGTCTACATAGAGATATGAATTTTTTAAAATGACCTATGATTCTGGAACTTAAATCTGAGCAATTCTACTGTTTGATTTATTCTGAAATAGTATGCATATTTTGGGCTATAAATGGTATTTTTCATGGAAAATAGACTTATCAATGATCACATATCCTTTGGAATCACCTTAATTGGATATTTGTATAAAGAGTTATGAATTGTCAAAGATTGTTGAATTTTTTGGAATTTTTGGATAAAAATCCGAAAATGGAAGAAATAAAGTCAAGGATGATATAAAAGAGATTTTTGGACTCCTTTAGTTTTGTATTGGATATAAATATAATAATTATATTGCCTTAGGCATATGAGAAGAGTTTGTATAAATAATGACCGTTGACCTAATTGTATAATTATAGGAATTACTACTCACACGGAGCCACAAAAGAAATTAAAGCTAAATCAAAAATTTGTTAAGTAGTCAGGTAGTAATTCTAATCTCACATTCTCAAATATTTTGTGTATGAATGTTTGAATCATGATTGTAATAATTTCGCTTATATGAGGCCAGCACCAATGTGGCTTGATTGAGCGAAAGGGCCGATCATGTTGCCAGCTTGTTGTGGCTAGGTGTAGGGCCCAGCGGACAGTAATCCTTGGGTGACGAACCTAGTAGCATTTAATTGTTGGGGGTTATCATTTAATAATCCCTATTGTGTATCTAGCTCTATAGTAGAGGATCAAGTGATTGTGATTGGGTTCCTACTGCATATGGTTTGTGATTTGTGATATGATGCTTAATGTTATTATGCTGTTGTGGACTATTTTTTGGTTGTGACTTACTTTCATATATTGTATATACAATACATGTGAGATTAACTATTACTCTGGGATTCTTCCAGATCCCAATTTTTGGCATTATATGGATTATGAACAATGCAATGAATATGGCTCCAAGGGCAATACAGCAGCCAGCAGGCATAGGCAATTGATGGATATAGTGATAATTGATAGATCAGAGTTTGTAAACGATATGGAACCATAGAATTTTAGATTACTGTATTATAAAACGTGAGGGGTAACTCTATTGTATAACCAAGAATTGAAATTTATTATCAGTATACTATGCCCTAACTGTTTTATCATTATGTTGCGCTATATTGCTCTTATATATAATGTAATATCGGAAGGGTGTGACATAAACTTCCTATGAAATTAAACTAATTGTAATATATTATGTCACTGGCTCGACCGTTCCAACCATTTGAACCATGACTCGCTGACTTTCTAGCTCCACTACAACAACAACAAAAAAGGTTAATTTGTAGTGGTTAAAATAAACCGCTACAAATATGTAAATTTGTAGTGGTTTATACTAAAACCGCTACAAATTTACAACGATATGACTCGTGCCGTGTAGCACGCTGGTTAGTGAATAACATTTGTAGCGGTTATAAAAAAACCGCTATAAAATATGGCGCCAAGTTTGTAGCGGTTAAATGTGGCACTAGCTTGGCGCCGTATCGCATGAAATTTGTGGCAGTTTATAAGAAAAGAACCGCTACAAAATGCAAAGAGTTTGCACATTTATAGCGGTTCGACATATAAACCGCTACAGAATGCAAAAAGACTTCACATTTGTAGCAGTTATTTATAGAAACCGCTACATAATGCAAAGAGTCATACATATTTGTAGTGGTTATATAAAAACACTACAAAGTTTCATGTTGTACGAGGTAAGGTTTCTTCATTTGTAGTGGTTGGCAATTTTTATTTTGCAAAACCACTACAAAGGTCAACTTTTTAAACGCGTTGTCACCCCTCATTTTACTAGTTTTCACAAATTCGTTTCTTGCATGCCCTCTGGAAGATTTTGCTACATCTTTGAGATTCTGCTCAAGCATTTAAAGAGAGGTAATTTTTGCTAAATCTAGTTTATACATAATAAATGCCGGGTAGGATCGGGCTACTTGGTCCTGTATCCTTGCTTAGAACCCGGTCTGACTCAAACTTTGGGTCAGACCGGGTCCTGCATGAAATTTTTGGGTTTTCCCTCTTTTTCAGGCTGGACTGGGTCGGGATAGGACTGACCGGAGTATTTGGGTTTCTTGGTATTCTGTACAGCCCTAGGGAATATCACCACCAATAGGCTATACATGGCTGCTCTAAATAAGCTGGGCCCGGGGTTACATGTAGTAGTTCTGTGGAATGAGGCTACGAACTAGCCGATTGAGAATGGTGGTCACCTATTCAACCGTTATTTGAACGAGTTGGGCTCGAATTGGATGCAGTTCCCCATCCACTACTGGACTTGGAAGAATTTTCCCCAAACGCTAAAGAATATAGCGTGAGACGAAGCTGTGAAGGTAATTAATTGTATTTAATTATATTATAAATGTAAATAGTTAACATTTATGTCATTTTTAATTAATTAATGAATTGTGTTTTATTTTTATTTATTTAATTGTGATACAACATAAGTTTGTTGTTCGCAACAGCAGGAAAATGTACACGATGATCAAGACAGAAATAGTCTCTACCACAAAAGGTACACGATGATCAAGATGAGGGATGGCTGGAAGAACCGGAGAAATAGTCTCTACCACATCATGGATAAGGATGAGATGATACCTTTGGAGCAGCTGATAGAGAACGTGCCTGATGGTGTCCTACCTAATGATTGGGCAAGTTTTGTCTAGTAAAAGAGGATAAAAAAGAGGGATAGGAAAATTTTTTTAATAAGTTTTTTTTTAATTTTAATAATATTTGTAATAATTTTTATGTTTTGTATCTTCGAGAGGAAATAACATGAAGAAATGTTTAAAAAGCTCTTCTAAACATAGGATATAAAATGACAATGTCAATATGAAGTTTGTAAGATAGTAATATGCTGTAAATTATAAAATTATCAACCATTGGTAAGAGAATGATTAGATAATTACTAGCTAATTGATTCAAGAAACAAGAGAAATATAGAAAGTTAAATTTATGGTAAAATCCTTAATTAAGAGATTAAGGCTGGTAATTAGCATAAAATATACTTACTAATTATGATAAAAAGATTAAGAAAAATTAGTAAAGATAAATGTATAAAGAAACCTAATCATAAAAAGATCACTAAACGAAGAATTTAGGTCCGATTAAGCCTTAACGAATGCGGGGTAAAACATGAATTTTTGGTAAAAAAATATTATATTTTAAAAAAATGGAAAAAATTATGAAAAAATAATTAAAACTGAATTTTAAAATGAAGGGGCGAAATTATTGGTATTTTAAATTAAAATGAATTGTTTAAATAATTAAAATGATAATTAGAATAAAATAATAATATAATGCGGTGAGTCAGCTTATAGGTAGACCGAGGGGAAAAGTTAGAAATAAATTCTACAGGTAAACCAGAGGTAAAAGTCTTTTCAGACTGATCAAATTAAGAATGAGTGAATTTTTACACGAAGAAAGAATTTACCAGACGTTAATTCCGCAACCGAAAACCCTAATTCCTTCGCAGAAACACCAAGAGGACGTTTGAGGATTCATCACACGGAGAATACCTGGATATGATCAAGAAGAGATCAAAATAGATAATATGAAAGAGGATGAAAAGAAGACATTTGCCGTCGGTTACACCGAGTTGGTATCCTTTTTTTACGAGGTCGGCCTTGACCATTAAATTGATTTTAGCTTTATATTATAAATTTACTGTTTTATGGTTAATAATAATAATTTATTGTTTTAATTATTTTAGGAGCTGGAAGGATTAGAATACTCGACGTCGAACATTTGTCGAAATTCCATCGTTCCCGCCGTTTGTCATTCATTTATTTGTTTTACGTACGGCGTCAAAAGTACCGTTTTTGGAGAACTTTTGCGTTATAGATACGTTCATAGACCGAGGTTCGGTGAGAATCGTCAAAGATACTTGCTTTACCCACGGATTATAGTATTAGATGGACTATGTTATTGATCATACATCCGCTGTTTGCTTTTGGGAGCTATTCACATACACCCATAGATACTTAGATGTTTCCTTTAGTTTCTTTAACTTTTGAGACGATACATTTACACTACGACCTCTCTCGACTACTCGCTTGAAATATTTGGAAACATTTTTTTTAAAAAAAAATCAATGGGATAGAGGAGGACATTGTAAATTTACGATGGACATTTTTAATTTTAATATTTGTAATTTATTTATATTAAATGAACTTGTTTTATAAATGCTTTATAAAATGAGTGTGGCAAGAGCGAGTTCAAAAATCTCAGGTTGAGCTGTGACAGAGCCAGACCCAGAAGTCACAAGGGTATGTAGATCCCATTGCGCCTCTAAAAGCTGGTCTGGGCCCAGTTGAGCAACCTAGACGCTGTAAGGGCTTGGAGTTAGGTGCCAGACTTAGCATGGTCTATGGCAATAGCGGCACCTCTCAAGCAGAGACCTTCGGTGTTGGAAGGCCAAGGGAGGAGACTGTTGAGGAGATCCATGCGGAAATTGTCAGGGCACATGCCGTCATAGCCCAGCAAATTCAGATACATGCCGATTTCTTCTATGCTAAGCAGTTCCAGTTGTGGGATATCATGAACGCTATGTTGTTGAGGTTGCGGAGTCAATTGTTTCCTACAAGGAGCATCAAGAGGTCCTGTCAATCCCTTAGGTTCGTCATTTAGTCCCTCCTCCTCTTGCTGATGACGATGGTGCTGTTAACTCTGGCATGCCTCATGATCTTACCCCCCTGAGAGAGGACCTGGTGATCATCCTTCGAATAGTTAGTGACCTTCTATTTATGATTTAGGACTTTTGTACTTTCATTTTAAACATTTGTAAAAAAATTAGGACATTTGTAATTTCGAATAGTTAGTAAGCTTTTATTCATTTATGTAATTTTTGGTTCCAAATAGAACTTATACCAAAAAAAAAAAAAACAACAACATTTTGTAGCAGTTTCAACCCGTAAAACCGCTACAAAGTGCAATTTATTTATTTATTTTTAAAAAATACATTTATATTTGTAGCAGTTAAACAAATCGCTACAAAATTCTTGAAACTTGTAGCTATTTTAGGCAAAATAGCCGCTACAAATGTCCATGTTTGTAGCAATTTTTGGCCAATAAACGCTACAAAGTGTGTAATATTGAAATTTGTAATTTTCGTATCACGCCAATGATTATGAAATTGTAGTGGTTTTAGTAGATAAACTGCTACAAAGTGTGTTATTTTGAAATTTAAATATTTCGTATCCTACCAACGGTCATTAAGTTTGTAGCGGTTTTTAGTAAAATCGCTACAAAATGAGAAATTTTGAAATTTGAATATTTTGGATTCTGCCGACGGTCATGAAACGTGTAGCATTTTTAGGCAAATAACCTCTACAAAGTGTATAATATTGAATTTTAAATATATCGTATTCCTCTAATGGTCATGAAGTTTGTAGCGATTATGGTAGCGATTTTTTGAACCACTGCAAATTATTGAACATTGGAGAATTTGAATTTAAGCATGCCAGCACGCATCATTCAGAAAACTCAAAATTCTCTCTTCATCCATCTTCTATGCTAACTTTGTTCACTAGCTATGGATAAGTCATGAATCAAGTTGCCATGCAATTCTCAAGCATATTTGGCAAGATTAAACAATTTTTTGGATTTTGCATACTCTCACGCTAGCTTTAATGGTAAGATTGTGTATCCATGTTATAGATACAAATTTAACAAGTGGCATACACGAGAAGTTGTTAAGGAACATTTGCCTGTAAAGCCTTTCCCAAAAGATTGTACATTCTGAGGAGTTCTTGGTAAGAAACCTTGTATGAGATATGATGATGATCTTTCTCGAAGTTTACAAGTAGGAGTTCAAGTAGATCAAAATGATCATGTTGATGATGTTGTTCATGATGCGTTTGGTTTTCAAAACAACAACTTCAATGAAGAAGTGTAGGGTTCAGACCTTGTCTTCTTGAGGAATGAAGCAGCGAGCTTGGGAGTTTTTCAACCTCATGGATGAAGCAGATCGTACTTTGTATCAAGGTTGTCAAAAATACTTCAAATTATCCTTGTTGATCAAATTTTGTCTTACAAGGAATCACTGATAAGGGAATGTTGATGTTGCTGGAATTAGTACAAGTTGCATTCCCTGACGCTAAGATTCCTACAACGTTCTACGAGACCAAGAAGATTATTAACAGATTGGGCTTGAACAACTAAAAAATTGATGTATTCCCCAACGTTGTATGCTATATAGGGGACATGATGCTAGCAGGGAAACTTGTAAACAATGTCACACATCGAGGTATAAGACAGAAGAAGAAGAAGAAGAAGAAACCTGCAAAGATTCTTAAGTACTTTCCTTTGAAGCCACGATTAATGTCGTTTAAAATAGCTGAGCATATGAGGTGGCATGAATTTCGAAGTTGTCAAGAACGAAGATGATAAATTAAGACATCCACGGGATGCAGAAGTCTGCAAAGCATTCGACTCAGAATTTCCATCTTTCGCGGCTGACCCTAGAAATGTCTAGTTTGCTTTGGCAACCGATGGTTGTAATTTATTTGGGAATCTTATCACAAGTTACAGTATTTGGGCGATTGTCTTATTTCCTTACAACTTGCCCCTGGATGTGCATCAAACAAAGCTCCTTCATTTTGTCTATGATCATTACAGCAAAAAGACACAGGGTAATGACATTGATGTATATCTCTAACCGCTTATTGTAGAATTGTTGGACTAGTGGAATGTCGGCATCGAGACATATGATGCATACGAAAAGACATTGTTCAACTTGCATGCAGCTTTGATGTTGACGATAAGTTACTTTCCTGGCTTGAGAACATTATCCAAGTAGAATGTGCATACTGGGACGACATGTCCAGCTTGCAATTTTGACTCTGACTCAGTGCACCTTCCCCATAGTCGACAGTGATGCTTCATGGGTCATCGGACATTTTTCAATTTTAAGCACAAGTTTAGGATGCAACGAAATCGTTTCAATGGGAAACCAAATGTATTAAGTATTATAAATACCTAAATATGTAGTAGTGATATTTCTTCACTACATGTTTTGAAGCATGTCCTCATCATTTTAGGTTCACTTCTATAATGGATAATACTCCCTTCGGTGCTATATTTAAAAAGCAACTTTTTTTATAGTCATGGTATTATTTATAAGATATACTTAAAGAATGTCTGAAATTTTAACCAACTTTTTTCATTTTTAAATTGCCCCTATTGATTTCTTTTCTCTCATCAGAATCAATTCCAATGTTTATGGCAGTGAAGAGCACAATGATGTTTATCATTATGATGAGATCTATATCATCCAAATATATATAGTTCCAATGTTTTATTTTTAAAAATTTTAATTTGTCTAATAATTTTTTTTAGAAACAAAACAATAATTAAAAGATCATCTTTATTTTAAATTATGCATATATCAAAACAATTTTTTAAACAAAAATGAAAATGAAAAAAAAAATGAACTATCCAAATTACATTTAGATGGTCTCAAGTGCACATCAAAAGCGATGAGCATTTAATTTAGAGTTTTGGACCTCCCAGTGAAAAATTATGCGCCGTCTCTCTATCTCTCTCACATCCTTGTTTTCCTTGCACATTATCTCTTTTTTTCCCGACCTTTTACATTATGGGTGTGCATGGCAACCATTCTGTTCCCTAGCACCATTTCTGAGATGAAACGGTTTTTCTTGATTCTGCGCCTTGGAAGAGTTCTGAGAATCAAAATGATGTTTGTTAACTCGTTTTATTTTTACTCTGATAATCGAAATACGTTTGGTAACACTTTTTTTTTCATGCCAAGAATCAAAATTACGTTTGTTAACACATTTTTATTCTTATTTCAAGAATTAAAATTACATAATATAATACAAATCTATTTCTATATTTTTTGTTTACAAGTTTCTTTACGTTTGCTCTCATTTTTTAATACAAATCTATTTCTATACAAAACAACGGTATAAAATAATCTATTTCTTTACGTTTGCTCTCATTTTTTAATACCATATTATTACCTTAATATTAATTATGCAAATGAATAAATAAATAAATCGACATTAGTCACATGATTCAACTAGATTTTCATGATATCACAATAATTTAAAGCAAAAATAACCGATGTTGTATTGAACAAAAAATATGACAAGTCTCCAATGTATTTCGAATATGTCTCTTAATCTATCAACATCATATTGGGGGCAACTGATTGTCTCTAGCTAATTGGTTTGCAATATTTTTCTTAATAATGTTTATTTCAGTCACTTGATCTGAATGGCCTTCATCATCCATAGCTGCAGATGTATGGGTTGCTGCTGCCATGTTGGGATTTGCATCATGTGCTAGATTTTTGTCTGCTTTCTGATGATCCCTAATAAAGTCATGTACTGCACAACATGCAATCACAATGAGAGCTTGCTTCCAAAATGAAAATGGAGGCATTTTACGTAAAATTGGGAACATATTCTTCAAAGCTCCAAATGGCCGTTCGATTACATTTCTCAAAGAAGAGTGCCTATGGTTGAACAACTCCTTAGTGGATTTGGGTTGATTTCGCCTTCCTCTATAGTCATTCAAATGGTACCGTTCTCCTTTGAATGGTGTTAAATAACCATCCCTTGTTGGGTATCTAGAATCAACGACATAAAATTTGCCTACACGTTGACAAGAATTTACCAAAAAATAAATTGCAATAATAATAAGGACAATCAAATGCGAAACTAAAGGAAAATGTCATTCATTTTGTTGTACAAACTCATCATACCTAGTGGGGGATGAGAGAATTCCAACCTAGGAGTTTCAAGCGCAGTAGTAAAAACGCGACAATCATTTGCAGATCCTTCCCATCCGGCATACACAAAAGTGAACTTCATGTCAAAGGAACATGCACACATGACATTTTGAGTTGTAATTTGTTTCCGCCTCTAAATGGTATTTGCTTATTCTCAGGTAATGTAGCACTTACATGAGTGCCATCTATTGCGCCAATACAATCCTAATATTTAAAATGAAATATTAAAAAGAAAAATAATTAAATAAAATTCTGAAAATAACAAAATGCGTAAATGCTTAAGAAAAACTTACCTTGAAGTATGGGAAATGTTTAGAATTGTCCCTAATTTCCTTTAGAACCATATCTAGAGGAGGTGGTTTAATGATCTCATGTGCTAATTGAAGCATTGCTTTCAACACTTTGCTGACATACTTGCTAATTGTTTCCCCTGAACGCTGAAATCTCTCACAAACATTCCTATTTGAACTCCCATGTCCAATCAAGTACAAAAAAAATCCTAATTGTTCATCAACCCTAACATATCTACTATCTGCTAACCAGCCTTTTTGTGTCATCAATGTACAAAGTTTGTTGAACACAAATCTTTCCATTCTAAATGCCTCATATATTCTATCTCGAGTGGCCAAATTTAAGTTCCGCAACCCATTCAAAGACTGTCAGCTACTATCTCTAATTGGTTCTTTGGTATATATTGACTTGTTAATAATAACATTCAACAAGTTTGATATAACAAAATCTTCATCTATTGATTCGTCGTCAATATGAGGTTCAAAATATTGCCCACAAGTCAGACACAGAGGAGCACCAGCCATGAGAATACTGCATCAATACAAATTATCATCAATTAAAATATCCACACCATAGTCATACGAAAAATTAAAATTAAAATACGGTCTTCAAAGCCACTAAACAAGACAATTAAAAAGTTGTAACATAATTTCATTCATTTAAAAATTAATATGAGTGAAGCTCTCCTCTCAGGAGGAGCCTTTATAAAGGCTACTCTCCATGCTTGGCTCTCAACCATTCGATCAACTGCTTTGCGGTATGCTTCATTCTCCAATTCCACCATGTCATTCAATACATCCATTGCAGCCTCAGTTGAGTATGGATCCTCATTCACTTTTGCAGTAGAAGAATTAGAAAAATTATGGTGGCATTGGTTTTGTCTAATCTTAACCAGATCTTGAATGGTTTGACATGCCATTGCAACATCTTTATTCCCACTACGTCTTCTACGCTTTGAGTTTGGGGTCCTATCTTGTCTATGTAGTACAAGATTGGACGTCTCAACAGGATCAGATGCAAATAAATCATCATTAAGCATATGCTCATCTTCTTTATATTCTTGTCTATGTTGTACAGAGTTGGTCGTCTCAACAGTATCACCATCTCCATCTGAAAGTTGGTGTGCCTCATCATTTCCCACACCATTATCGCCACTTGCATAGACATCCCCAAATATCTCAACTAGCTATTCCCAATAAAGAAGGCCATTCTTCCGAAATTTCTCCCATCGAGAATTGTCCTGTACAAAAGATTTACCTAATTTAGTTTACAAAAATCAACAAATTTATAATAAATCAAATGGGACATTATGCTAAAGGTTACCTTAATATGGACATCCCATAAAGATGCATCCTCGGTTATAGCGGTTTTCAAAACGGGGTTCCAACCAAAACCGGATATGCTTAGTAATTTCTTGAAACTTGAATATTCTTGTCTAAGTTTATTCATCTTGTTTTTCAATTGATCAATTTTGTAATCAAACCCCGATTGTTTTGTAAATTCATCTTTAATGCTCTTCCATGCATTCTTGCTGAAAGTAGAGGTTGTTCTATTCCCTTTTTTCACTTCCTCAACCATCAAAGTAACAAGAAGAATTGTGTTTTTATCAGTCCATTTTGCTGTGTACCCTTCGGATGCCATTCTCAATTGAAGAAATAACTCCTCACTTTGGATTCAACCTAATGTATGATGAAAGAAAGTGTTGAAAAATATTATGATGACATTTATATGGATTGTGACCCAATACTATTGTGACATGTGTATCCAAAAGGGAAGGATCTAGAAAATAGAATATATAACAAATGCTTATCCTACAAAATATTAGCTACCGGATTTTTGGGCCGTATATTTATATTGGACGTCTATACCCAGCTGTTCGCTGCCTCATGAAATTGTCACAAGCATCTATAAGCCCAAATCTTGGTTTAGAGACTCTCTGCGCATTAAGGCATTAAAAAAAAGAAAAAAAAAACAGGAATGTCATGTAACTCTCTTGCACAAAGCCTTCATGAAAGTAAGGGCAAAAATGGACTCGCTCCCTCAAATATTTTTAAAAAGATTCAATATTAAACAACAAAACCACTTATACCCACGCGGTAACTATTCTCACTACTAATAGCTTAACAACTATTTACATAATATAACAACTATTCTCACCTTGAATTTTCTGCAAAATCTTCTCTCTCTTTCCTAATGAATCAAACTTCACCAGATTTACAGATCTTTGATTAGGGGGGAAAAATCAAATTTACATATTTTCAACCTTAGAACAACTGTATCAAAGATTCATAGCCAGGAACATCTACTGCTCAATTGATTTCTCAATCAAAGAAGCAAAACGCAATAGCCAAATAATCTCTACTTGCTTTAACTTCACCTTATCACAAAATTAAAAGAATCATATCACACTATCTACTTTTAACCTCAAATATCAGTTTATTGAATCTTCTATAATTTAAATTACTAGTGACAAATGACAATCCAGTCCTACATTCTGTCTAGCTCACCAACAGCATCCATACATTCAAGGAAATGTCATGACTGAATCTAACAAAGCTTACAATTCCAATCCAGTCCTACATTCTGTCTAGCTCACTAACAGAATCCATAAATTAAAGGAAACGCCATGAATAAAATCAGTGCCTAGGCTACTTTGATGACAACTTGCTAGCTCAACATTTCATAGTCAAAAAATCAGAACAAGTATGAAAACAAATTATAGATAGAAACATTATACTAGTACATAATATGTACATTATACTCATAATAAGCATTCTGTTATTCTTCAGTCAACCTGATAAAAGAAGAGCCAAAAGTCTTATCATATGAATTCTCAATTTATACTAAGTATAAAACAAGGCATAGATGATACTCAAATCCTCAATCAACCTGATAAAAAGAAGAGCCAAAAGTCCCAAAAGCGATTAATTGCATTATACTAGTACATGTACATTATACTCTTAATTCTACTATGCATAACGTTATCACTAATATGCAATGGCATAAAATTCTCCTACATCGACAGAACCCAATGAGGAGTAGATATATGTTGAATTAAATCAGTTCAAATCCCCAATGGATGACCAAACCATAAAAAACAACTTACCTAGAGCTTTCAGGTGACCGGGTGCATTAAAAAACAAGTGGGTAAAACTGTACACAAACATAAAGCTTCTCAGGTGACCCCTATTTACATTTGAATCCCACAAACTTTCCACTCTTATTCTGCATCCTACTACTATCCTGATCCCATAACTATAGCTAAGTTGGTCTTTAAAGTGAAAATACACAGAGAAGGAAGTGAAGCAAAATACAGAAATTAAAAAGATTAGGGTTTAATCAACTTACTCTTTATCTCTGAAACAACTGTAGATCAACGAGGACGGAAGCGCAGAGGCAGAGACCAATGACAAAAACCAAATGACACCGGAGATCAGAAAATGCAAAGAGAAGGGAGCGATGGAGGGTAGCGTCGATTCCGATTTTGAAGCCGAAGGGGAAAACGGGGGAAGAAAGGAGAAGGGAAAAATAACTTACCTAGTCGGACTCGGAGAACGTGAGACGGCGACGCGGGTTGCGGAACGGTCGCCGCAAGTCGTCGAAGGTCGAAGAAGAGAAGAGAAAAGAAAAGGTCGCGAATGTATATTGGTTTCTCGGGAGAAAAGTGATTCTACTGGACCAAAAGAAGCTGAAATTTTCTACTTCTTATTTTTAATCCCCAGCTTAAAAAATAAACCTGTTCAGCCCGGGAGGAAAAAAAACTGGTCTTACCAAACACAATTCTTATTCATTTTTATGCTGGGGAATAGAATTTTTTTTTTTTAAAAAAAAACTCATTCCTGCAATGTTACCATGCACACCCTAAGAAACCCAGAAACGTCTATAATACGCGATCAAATTAATGCACATTCTTTGATTTCTTTCCATTATTTTAGTTAATGTCATATCGCTCCATCTGATTCGTCCATAATACACGATCAAAATTGAATTTATTGGGGGTTTGTATCTCAAGAGTTGATTCACAATATTTTCATTTTAGTCTGATGAGCAAGATATAGTCATATAATATACTGTTTTTTTTTTTTTGGAATTCGAGGGATATCAAAGGAGAAGGAACTCAATCCACTATTTCTCTTCGCCACTCTCGTCATTTTTGACGATTTCAAGTTTTCTGATGGGTTATGGAGACTCTCAATACTTTTCTTTATTTCTCACATAAACACATGCCTTTTTATTAAAATAAAACACTGACTTAAATAATGGGAGAATCCAATATAAAAATGGTTGAAATAGAAAAATCTTATATAAGATTGCTAAATTCAACAATATTGTTCTGTCTCCAAATTTGTTTGTTTGTTTTTTTAATAATTAAGGAATATAGAGGTAATTTAAATTCTAAATCCTTAATTGTGTCACATAACCTAATTAATAATTTGTTAATTTTAGTAATCCAAATTATAATTTCGGTAATTCAACCGTATTTATATAGGATTTTCGAAAAACCTTATTTTGGTGGAGTATGAATGGGCACTCAATCGAAAGCCATAATTTTGGGGACCTTCCCAACCCTTGACCTGCCACATCCTAAACATGAAGAAAAGAATGATGAATGTATGATACAAATTTAACATCCTACAAGAACAACAATTTATATACATATATGTATACATCAATAAAATATTTAAAACGATCAACCATAAAATAGAAATTAAAAAACATAATCCAAATTAATAGCCCACCAAACCAGGCCCAGTTCGTAAATACTGTATAAAACCACACTTTTTTAATGATTGAGTCCAAAAACCGGAATGGCCCAATATCTAGGGCCAGCCCTCACTCGCATGCTCTTAGACTAGTCCTTAAAAAATAAAAGTTTTTCTTACTCTAGATGTAAAAGAGCCGGCCCATTTAGGCTCTTTAGAGTTTGTTTGATTTTTTGGGGGAGGAAGAGAGAATTTTTTTTTTTTTTTTTTTTTGTCATTTTTATTAAATAGCCTATAGAAAATTTTCAACATTCTAAAAATACACTCTCAAAAAAAAAAAAATCTTCTCATTAACGACAATTTAGTCAATATCTTCCGTAAAGATTCATCTCCTCTCTTCAAATCAAACACACTCCCGGACGGCCCTGATTCTCTACTTCTGGAACAGCAAAAATTACATTGTTTTTGCTCTTCCCCAACCTTCAGTCAGATCCCTAATGTGCGACCCATCTCACCGTGCAGATCCTAAGGACCCATCGAAACTACCACTCCATGCGGCATATATCCGGTGGCTTTGACGGCAATGATCTCATAAAGAATTTCAAAACACAACGCGCACAATAACTTAACAGATATGCACCAAAATCAAACAAGGATTCATGGAGAAGCATGTTCGAATGATTTCTAAAAAATTTCATGTTTGAATCCAAGAAAGAACAAAAATTCTTTCGATAATTCCAATGAGGGCACAACATGAACACAATCATTGTATTCCCATAACCAGAACACAAGTATATAAACAAAATCATGTGGAATGCACAATATAGGCATAGCATGAGTTCGGATTTTTCAAACCGGAGACCAAAATTATTTCCTCAGTGCCAGTAATCGAACTCTCAAGCAAATTGAAGATTAAGCCGATCCAATTAATAAAACATATATTGATCAGCTCAAAATATTTTCCAAATAGAAAAAAAAAACAATTTTAAACCCATTCCATCATATAAACAAATAGAAGGCAGAGGAGATCAGAAACAAGGCTCACATGATGGAATAAATATAGAAATAATCCTTAACATATAATATATAAATTCTAAAATTAACACGAATCTCTATCTAAATTAAATCATGTGCCGGCTTCAATCAATGGGATATTTTATTCAAATACATTATATTAAATAATAATAAAATATGTAACAGGGGGTCTATCATATCATAAAGCCATTCCCAAAGTACCAACAAATATTGACTTAATTGGCTTTAAATATTATGCAGATCCTAGAACGTCATTTTACATAGGGCACTTATTATCATTATTAATTTGCGCTTAATATCATTATTATAAGGAATTAAAAATATACTTCAAAATATTTTATGACCTTGATATTCAAGGATTCCAAGAAGGAAAAAGTGGGAGTGGGAGATCCTAGAAACTTATTATCATTATTAATTTGCGCTTAATATCATTATTATAAGGAACGTGACCTTGATATTCAAGGATTCCAAGAAGGAAAAAGTGAGAGTGGGAGTAAAATTCAGAGATGTGATGCAATCGTTTTGAATTCAAACCTAATGTTGGGAAAATAAATTAAAACGATTGCATCACATCAAAAAGTTGTAAAATAACCGCAAAACAATCTAGAGGAGTTATATGGACAGCAAAATAATTATTATTAATATCATTAATTTAAGATATATAAGACGGGATAGATAAATAATAGGGAAAATCATTTTTAGGGTCCTTTTTGGAGGAAAAATACCAAAAAATGCCCTCATAATTCTGAAATCTCAAAAAATGCATTTTCTAGGATTTTAAGAATCTTCATGAATTGTTAACGGAGCTGATATAGTTGTTAACGCAGTCGATATAGTTGTTAAATGGGCTGATTTAGTTGTTAGAAAATTGTTGTTAATGAGGCTGATTTAGTTGTTAATTAACAACTATATCACCTGCTAACAACTCATCACGCAAAGATCGAAAATTTAGAAAATTGTCTTTTGGGATTTCAGAATTTTGATGGTCTTTTTTGGGATTTTTACTTAAAAAGGGTCCTGAAAAGGATTTTCTCTAAATAATAATAATAATAATAGTGTTATACCTGTCCTTTGTTGACTAGATGTGATCAAGAGGAGAGAGAGACGAACAGGATGAGCTATACATTGAGTAGAATTTAGAAAGGATTGAAACATACTTACACATATCTATCTCAGCCATCAATATCCAACCTCATCATTCATGGCTACACATCTTGGTAAACGCCTGTTGAGATTAACGCGTTCTTTTCAGAAGCTACTTACTCATCAAAATTTCATCTTTATAGAGAAATGTGTTGTTCTAACGATATTTCCTAGCATCGGTGAAACGGCGGTGCTCGTTGACGTGGTCACTGTTTTTGCAGCAGTGCAGATTTTGTGCTTTGCCGGTTTGAAAATGGAGAAAATAAATTCCCCTCACAACTATCGCGCAATATTGACTGAATTTTGCGTCCAAGTTATTATTAGTCTTGTTTCGTTTCAAATCGGCCCACGGTCTTTCAAAGCACTCCCTGCATTATGTACTGGACTTTGCGCCCAAGCTATTATATTTTTGGAATTGGACGAAACCCAGGTGTGCCATATATTTCTTCCCTTCTCTTAACTGCTATATACTTAACCTCATGCATTTGACGTCATTGAGAAGTTGAGCCATCAATACACTTGACTAAGTAATGAACATGATTTTATGAAATATAATGGTTGCTTCAATTTAATGATCAAGAAGGGCATGGAACAGGAACAAGATACCAGACACACCCAAGCCCCTTGGGTGTGTCTGGCATCTTGTTCCTGTTCCATGCCCTTCTTGATCATTAAATTGAAGCAACCATTATATTTCATAAAATCATGTTCAAACAAGGGGCTTGGGTGTGTCTGGCAAACAAGGGGCTTGGTTCAGCAACACAATTATGATGTTCCTCCTCGTGCAAGCTCTACCCCCTCAAGTTTTAGCCAATGGGAAACAGGGGATCACCCTATTGGGGGTGGTGGATTCCCATCTGGTCATGTTGCCTCTCACATGTACTACTCTACTCCTATTTATAATGTAGAGAGAATCAATTTTTAATTTTATTTACAAGGAACCTCATTAAATTTTTCATATGAATGCATATTTTTGCTCTTTATTTATTATTGTGTTGACTTTATTCTTATAAGGGATAATATACTCCCTCCGGTCCATATATAAAGATTTATAGAAGAATAGTTTGATTCAAAATATAAGTCACTTTTGTAAGATAATTAATTCTCATTTTTTCAGTTTTGTCTCTGTAATGAATGCTCATTTTCAATTTTGCCCATTCATTATTAAGTTTTTAAACACATTTTTCAATAGAGGTAAAAGTAAGAAAAAAAATCAATTGAGAACATATTTAATGAGTTAACTGCTATTCTTGTTTCTCATGAATTAGATAAGGATAAAGTTGGGCTTGAGGGAGTATATTAGATAAGGATAAAGTTGGAAGGCTATTAAATTTTATGGCAAAATTCATTAAGTTTAACGTTTTTCTTTGACTATGTAAAACATGTTGGAAGTGCTTATAACAAATAGGATTAGAGGAGTATATGTGTGTGTATACATGTATAATATTCTCCCATTAACTTGATATTTTAATCTTATTTCTTAATTTCATCATTTTTTTAGTCAATAATTAATGTATTGTGTAGACACTTTTGCAGCCATAAAAACATGTGTTTATTTTTTATTATTTACAGAGTAACCGGAGCCTTATCTGCAGTAAAGAAACCAAAAGACCCTGACAATCTTGACAACCCAAGCTCTCTTATGAAGGTACGTCTTTTATTACATTGTTTATTTGTTGCTCCTGGATTTGTATCCTTCAAAACTGAAGATTCTTCCGTCCTTGAAGAATCAGAAGGTTAAAGATTTCCTGGCGTGTCTTCTGAATAGAACAGAAGAAACAGAGAAAAGCAATTGAGTTTATTGACAAAACAATCAACATGGTACAATATTCAAATAACTTTTGTCATCACTGACCTAACAAGCATTAATATAACTTTAAAGAATACATAATGTGCTATACATAGTTTCTGAATCGAAAAGTAGTGATTATGTTATTGCTTTAAGATGAAAAGAGTACACAAGTTATTTATCGTTTTGTCCCAATTTTTATGAAGTCCCAATTTCTATATCTATTGCTTTGTCCATCGTATCACGTAACATGATGTACCAAGCAAAACTTCTATTCAATCTCGTTATATGTATTCTGTTCTTGATCTTTATGTTTTCTCAACTTATTTATGTCAGAAACTCAAGAAAATCGGGGATGCCATTTCTTCCCCTTCTCTTAACAAGCATTATTATGTCAACCAAATTCCAGAGCATAACTTATTAATCTGTCATATATATATGATTTTGCTCTGGTAAATATATATTAACCCATACACTTGACTTCGTTGCCCCACAGCAATACATATGCTGTAGACATTTTCATGAGTTGAGTCATAAACATACTTTACTATCACTTTGGTCCTTTTTATAAGTCTAGTTTACCTAATTTGATACATTTTCCCTATTTAACCCTAATTTAATAATGGAGTTCTCAAATTTTTTCTCTCTTTCCAACATAAATTAATTTATTATTTCCTTACATTTAATAGGGATAAAATTGTAACACTGTTATTAATTACTGTTTAGGTGGACTTCTAATAATAACACAAAAAATTTCCCATGGACTTGTAAAAGGACCAGAGTGGTAAAGAACATGCATGCTTGGATGATGAAATCGTTCTGAAATATAATGGTTGCTTAAATGATTAAACAGGGCTTGGTACTGGAACAAGATATCAGCTCCACGGAAGAAACTTCTTTGAACACTGACGAGTTGGTTGATCAACAGAATTATGATGTCGCTCGTTCAATCTCTTCTACCTCTAACTTTAGCCAATGCAAAACAGTGGATCCTACTGGGGCTACAGAATTTGGAGCTGTTTCTTCTTTGAACACTGTGTTGGTTCATCAACACAACTGTGATGCTGCTAATTCAGTGTCTTGTACCTCAAATTTTAGTCAATGGGAAATAAGGGATCCCCCTATTGGGGCTGGTGGATTCGCTTTGTTCATGTTGCCTCCCACAAGTACGTATACAATAATTCTCCCACTAAAGTCATACCGCTTTGGTCATTTTTATAAGTCTAATTTACCTAATTTTTAAATGTTAAGGAAAATTTGTTAACTCATTAAAATATATCTTAAATTGATGCATTTTCCCAATTTTACCCTATTCTGAACACTCTCTCATCTTTATCTAATGAATACATTTTTTCATTACATTTAATATGGGCAAAATAGTAACATTATCATTAATTACTTTAGACTTGTAATAAAGATTTTTTTTTTCAAACTAGACTTATAAAAAGGACCAAAGTGGTATTTTGATCTTATTTTCTTAATTTCATCATTTCTCTTGATCAATGCTTAAGAATTATGTAGACACTTGTGTAGCCATAAACAACTAGCATGTGCTGTGTTCTTCATTCTTGACAGAGAAACCGGGAAATTGTGTGTGGCAAAGAAACTAAAAGACCCTGACAATCTTGTCCACACAAGTTCTCTAAACAAGGTACGTCTTTTATCACCATGTTTATTTGCCCCACCTGGATTTATATATACATCCTCCAAAACTGAAGATTCCACCCTTGAAAAATCAGAAAGTTAAAGATTTTCAGGTGTGTCTTTTGTATTTAGGAAATCCAAATTCTCAGCCAACTTGAACATCCATATATTGTGAAGTATTATGGCACTAAAAGAGTAAGTTGTGCACTGACTTATGAGACAAAAAGCATCAAATTGTGCATCATTAATTGTTTCTGGTGTTGCCATATGTTCCATTTTTGTGTGAGTGTGTCTAATTTATAGATTGGTTTAAGCGTGAATAGGTTGAAAACCAGACATGGCTATTCATGGAATATATTGAAACGGGGACACTCACAAAGTACATAAGTGAAGAAGGTGCTTTCCGAGAACGTTTAGTTCGAGATACCACTGCACAAATTCTCTCTGCATTGGCTTACTTACATAACAAAAGAGTAGTCCATAGGTATATATACATTTACCTACTTATATGCAATACTGCATTAGTTCCATACAAAATACTCTCTAGTATTTAATGTAAGACCTAATCGAGGAATTGATCTTGTTTCTAAATATAAGACTTATTTTCCATATTTTTTAATATTTTCCTAATTAATCTTGATGCTCTCTCAACAATAATTAAATAAGAGAAAAGGAGGGCATTACGGAAGATATTCAATCTCCCCTTTAAACTTTGCCTCCTTTACTTTTATGATTATATAGGGACATCAAGCCTGATAACATACTTGTGGATTCTTACGGCCTTGTAAAGCTTATTGACTTTGGTTCGGCTAAGCATGTAAGTACTTGAATATCTCCCATTACTGCATTTAGTTGACAAATTACTTTCTCTCACACTCAAATAAAATTACTTTTCATTCTTACCTCCACTCAACCCTAGCCTGCACCTCACAATACTTCATTTCTCACCTTAATTCACTTTTTTAACACCCATGGAATTATGATAGTCCCTATCGGCCTTTTATGTGTTGAACAGGTAAATGAATCTATGGGCCGTCACTCCACGTGGGGAACTTCACATTATGCAGCTCCAGAAGTAATATGCATTTTGATACTGTATATATAACCATATTCCCTCCGTCCCTAGTTGCAAGGTCATATTTTTTGAATTAATCCATCCCTTATGTTTAGAATCTGGCTTTTCCGTGTTGAACACTAGATGAATCTGAGCATTAAATGCATTTTTGAAACTGTTAGCTCTAATTTAATTTTTCAATTACATTTTCTTATCATTTTTTTTTTCAATATTACTCTCTATCATTTACCCATTTATAAATAAGAACATATTTGAAAAAATAAGTATATTTCCTATATATTTATTATTTTTAACTAATTTTAACTATTTTCTTGAATAATAGAATCTTATATATAAGGAGGGAGGGAGTAATTTACAAATCATTTCTTAATAAACCATAATGTTTCTCATACAGACTCTTGCAAATCAAGAATATAGCAGCTCGGATGAAGCATATAGCGCTGATATATGGAGTTTGGGTTGTGTAATCATTGAAATGTTCACAGGGCAGCGCCCTTGGCGTGATCTTCAATGGGTATAATAACACTTTTAACAGTTTAACCTTTAGCTAATAATATGGCATTTACATAAGATGATTGTCATCCTATTACGTTAAGTAACAAATAAGTGCCTTGGTTAATTAAAGACGCCGAGGACAAGTGCATGTGAAACATTGAATGCATCTGATATATGGATATTGTTCAATTTATGGTCAAACATATGACTAAAATAGAAACATTTATGCAGTGGCAGGTCAACAGGGAAGTTTGTTTGAATGAGCAGGATCCTGAAATACCACAAAATTTGTCAACTGAGGGTCAAAAGTTTCTGCAATCATGCTTCGAAAGAAATCCAGCCAAGCGGCTATCAGCTTCAGAATTACTGCAACACTCATTCGTGTCTTGATGAAAGCAGAGTTGCAGAAAAGACATAAATCATAATTTCTTTTTTCTTTTTTTCCTCTTAATCATATTTTCTGGACGTCCGTGAACCTCAAATTATTGGGATTAATGACTTGCTAATTGCTGCCTTCATGAAAGAGGCTTAGCCATGAACTTTCATCTTGCTCGCATGAATCCAAGACATCTTAAGTTAAAGACCTTTCATGAAGGATGCAAGAGTCGAAGACATTTCATCTAGTGTACAAGAATTATTGATAATGTATGATGCATTATATCCTTTTAGGGTACTCCCTCAACATGTAGGACCTAGTTTGGAAGTTAATTTTGATCATAAATGTAAAACTTTTTTCATTTTTCTCTAATATTTATTATTTTTAAAAAATTAATTTGTCAGAATTATAAACTGATATATAATTTAATATTTGTGTTTGATTTTGGAGGTGTCTTCTTTGTTCTCTAATGTGATAAGTTTTGTGGGCTTATCAATTGTGCTTATTTTGGCTGTAATTGTGACACCTTTAAGCCCACAACAAAGTGATCCCTTACCTTAAACTCTGATACTCTACCACTGTAAGGCTTTGTCTTTACACAAGTCAGACAAGTTTCTTAATAATGGTTTTGAACCACTAAGCTAGGTTTGGTCCAAGGTATAAAAACTTTCATAAATAGTCGGAAAACTTAACCCAAACACAGGATGTATGATCTTGTAAAATGAATGATTTTTTTCTGGAAAAATTAAAACTTTTTAAAACAGTTTATCAGTGGTTCAATTCTTCATTAAAAACTCATCATTCCTTAAGCTAAACTTGATAGTATCATATTGCTTCTCTAATTTTTTTATATATTTAATCTAGTGTTCTGCTCTCTGCTTAATCGTTCGTCACGTTATAGGCTGTTTCATACATGCCCATCCTTACAGCAATAACTAAGAACGATATAAAAGTGGGCTTCTACTAGTATGTGGTTGATAAATGCCAATTTTCATATATTTTATCTCACATTAATCATTTATTTTGGGGATTATTTTAGGCTAATTTGGATATATTAGATAATATTTAGATTATCACCAATTTTAGGAAATAATATACATCTAAATTAATTATGAGATTATTGTGCTTAAATGATTAATATTTTGATTAATATCTTGTGATTAAATAATATTTCTTAAGATATGGTAGATTATGATTTTATCATATTAGAGATCCTATGGTGCAGAATTTTTCAGGGAAACTAAAAAGGAATCCAATGGTGAAATTCTATTGGGCTTATTAAATTTGGATAAGTTCAAATTGTTATCCAAAAAAATTTCATCTCTTCTTCCCCATTTATTTAACCTAGCCGCAGGGATTGAGAGGATTCAAGCATTCACGCTGAGAACCACGCAGCCGCCAAAGATATACACGCTCTCTTTGAGAGCCGGACATTGACGCACACGACGAAAAAGGCTGGAGGCATTCACGTTGAGGGAGAGACGCAGAGCAAGACGAGCCACGCACGGGATCAGTTTTGATTCATCAATTCTTTCTTCAATTCATTCAACTCACTCGCGGGTCCATCGTCTTGAATTGATTTCATCAATTCATTCCACTTTTCTCTCACGCATGCCACTCAAGTGTGTGTGGAAGCCTTCATCCATCAATATTCCACTGTTCCCTTTAATTAATGGCCATGACTTGCTTGAAGAGTTTGAAGAGGAGATTTTCATGGTAGCTTAAGCTCTTTTAGGAGGTAACTTGGGAGGAGCATGGAGGAAGCTAAAACCTAGGAGCTTACACTTGAAGACTACAAAGGGAGTGTCATTCTTTTTATCTTTTTTAATTCAAACGAGATTATTTAGTTTTAAATATTTTTGATTGTTTTATTGAGAACAATTAGTAATTTGGATTTGAACTGTGTTTAAGATATTCATTGGGATTCTTATTTGCAACCCGTGATTGTCAAATAAATTAGTAATTGAGTTTTCGTTATTAATTTATTTGTCAACTCGGGTTTATCAATTTAATGGTTTAATTAGGTTGATAAATTGCTTAATTGTTTAATTAGATAATTGTGAATAAAATTCCAAAACTATTTCGAAATTAACTGAGTTTGGTTTTTAATGAGTTTAATTAACCACCACTTATTTCACTATGAGTTTTCTAGCAGAATAAGTGTTATTAAACTTGAGGGTTTCCCATGTTTAGGTAATTAAATTAATTAATTCCAATTCTTCATTCACCCCTTTGGTCTAATTAATTAATTTAGGCTAAAAAAGTTAAACTTCATGCGAATCCTAAGTTGTCCCCTTCTTCATTATAACTGAATTAAATCTTTATTATTTGTTTTGTTTTTAATTAATCTTCTTCTTAGGATTTTTATTAGTCTCTCATATCAAAACCCCTTAATTGCATTCAAATTCATATAGACTAGTCTTATTTTCATATAGGTCTTAGAGTAAATTACATCTTGCACTTAGTTTAATTTTATTACATTTTTCATCATTTTTTTTAATAACGAAAACTCAATTACTAATTTATTTGACAATCACGGGTTGCAAATAAGAATCCCAATGAATATCTTAAACACAGAGTTCAAATCCAAATTACTAATTGTTCTCAATAAAACAATCAAAAATATTTAAAACTAAATAATCTCATTTGAATTAAAAAAGATAAAAAGAACGACACTCCCTTGTAGTCTTCAAGTGTAAGCTCCTAGGTTTTAGCTTCCTCCATGCTCCTTCCAAGTTGCCTCCTAAAAGAGCTTAAGCTACCATGAAAATCTCCTCTTCAAACTCCTTCAAGCAAGTCATGGCCATTAATTAAAGGGAACAGTGGAATATTGATGGATGAAGGCTTCCACACACACTTGAGTGGTCAGTACGTGAGAGAAAAGTGGAATGAATTGATGAAATCAATTCAAGACGATGGACCCGCGAGTGAGTTGAATGAATTGAAGAAAGAATTGATGAATCAAAACTGATCCTGTGCGTGGCTGCGTCTTGCTCGCGTCTCTCCTCAACGTGAATGCCTCCAAAGCCTTTTTCGTCGTGTGCGTCAATGTCCGGCTCTCAAAGAGAGCGTGTATATCTTTGGCGGCTGCATGGTTCTCAGCGTGAATGCTTGAATCCTCTCAATCCCTGCGGCTAGGTTAAATAAATGGGGAAGAAGATATGAAATTTTTTTGGATAACAATTTGAACTTATCCAAATTTAATAAGCCCAATAGAATTTCACCATTGGATTCCTTTTTCTTTTCCTTGAAAAATTCTGCACCATAGGATCTCTAATATGATAAAATCATAATCTACCATATCTTAAGAAATATTATTTAATCACAAGATATTAATCAAAATATTAATCATTTAAGCACAATAATCTCATAATTAATTCAGATGTATATTATTTCCTAAAATTGGCTGATAATCTAAATATTATCTAATATATCCAAATTAGCCTAAAATAATCCCCAAAATAAATGATTAATGTGAGATAAAATATATGAAAATTGGCATTTATCAACTCCCCCACACTTATCATTTGCACTCCCAGGCAAAACAAATCAAGACCAAGGAAAAATAAACGAAAAAACAAAAACAAAAACTAAATTAAACTAAAGCTCCAAAACTGAATGTTCCAATTACAAGCAATAAGTAAACAAAAGCATTTCAACACCTATCATATCTAAATGATCTTCTCATAAATTAAGAAAGCAAACGTCATGGCAATTTACTTGACAAAGGGAAACCTAAGCTAGAAATCTCTCACCAAGGATAATGTATATGTCACTCTTCACTCAAAAGTGTATAGGTCTGTGTTTACACTCAAGTTCATCCCTATCCAATACTCTTTCCATAGGCTTGACAAAAATCTACATTCTCCACCACTAATAAAGCAAGTGCATCCATAAATCCAAAGGACTTTTATTAGGTTGTAATGGGGCTAATTTTAAGAAAAGAAAGGTACGATGTGTAGAAAAACAAAGTTGAATATCTTAAAAGTTGAAGAGAATGATATAATAGAAAATATGAGATGCAAAGAACTAAACCAAACCTAAACTGAGTCATCATTCTTTTTTTTTTTCCTTTTTCTTTTCTTTTTCTTTTTCCTTCTATTTTTTTCTTTTTCTTTTTTCTTTTTTCATAATTTTTCTTTTTTTCTTTTTCAAAATAACCTACCATATTTTTCACAATGACCCAATTCCTAACTTTATATATGTTCTTCCATCCAAAACAGATATAATGCAATACTCTTCAACTCCTAAGACATTTAAAAGGGTAGAGATTTTTTTTATATATATAGAGCAGTGGGTGTAGGAAAAATGTAAAAATATAGGCTCAAAGGGCTAAACAAAGGATATATGGATGAAAAAGGTAGGCTTTTGGCGTATCTGGCTAAAACGAAATGAATGCCTTTATCATTTTTATGAATACTCCTGCATAAAATGCAGCCTCAAATAAGATTCAAGTCAAGTTCTAGATCAAGTAAAGAGATAGGGGTACACACTAAAAAATGTATATATGTATTAGGCTCAAAATCTCACTAGGAATATGATTACTAGCCTAAATTCACCAAAGTCAAATTTATTGCCACTAGGTTCACCAACTCAAAACATGATCAATCACTTTCAAATCAAAGGATATATCATACCAAAGTCACTTAAAACTTGCAATTTAAACATTCAAAACAGTTGATCCCTCCCCCACACTTAAACAATGTGTTGTCCTCAATGCAAAACAATTATAATAGATCACAAAGTCAAGTAATACGTAGCATCACACAACTCAGTAATATGACAATAAGTAATATGACAAAGCAAGATAAAAGAGTGAAGGAAGGAATACAACCGAGGTCTACGTGGTGTCACGTAGTGCAAAGCAACCTCCATTTGTTCGAGTGGAGAATCCATCAAAGAACGACTTCAAGCGGTGTCCATTGATGGTGAAGCATTTTCCATGTGGCTCCCTTTTGATCTTCACAGCTCCATATGGGAAAACATCAGTGACAACGAAAGGTCCCTCCCATCGAGAGCAGAGCTTTCCGGGCATGAGTTTCAAGCGGGAAACATAGAGTAGAACTTTTGGCCCACTTGAAAGTCTCTCTTCATAATAAGTTTGTCATGGGCTGCTTTAGTTCTTTCCTTATAAATTCTAGCATTCTCATAAGCTTCTCTTCTTAATTCTTCAAGCTCTTGCAATTGCAACTTCCTTTCAATACCGGCACTATCAAGATCGAGGTTGCACCTTTTAATTGCCCAGTATGCCTTGTGCTCCACCTCCACTGGCAAATGACATGCTTTGCCGTAGACAATCCTGTATGGAGACATGCCAATGGGACTTTTATATGTTGTGCGATATGCCCAAAGTGCATCATCGAGCCGTTTACTCCAATCCTTTCGGTTGGGTTGCACTGTCTTTTCTAAAATGAGCTTGATTTCTCTATTAGAGAGTTCTGCCTGACCATTCGTCTGAGGGTGGTATGGGGTGGCAACCTTATGCATCACCCCATACTTACTAAGCAAGCCTTGCAAACTCCGATTGCAAAAATGAGTTCCTTGATCGCGATGATGGCTCTAGGAATGCCAAATCTACAAAGAATGTGAGAGCGAACAAAGGAAGCGCTACTGAGAAGAGTCATTAGTACGAGTGGGGATTGCCTCAACCCACTTTGACACATAATCCACAGCTAGCAAGATGTACAAATAACCAAATGAAGTGGGAAAAGGTCCCATGAAATCAATTCCCCACACATCAAAGACTTCACAGAATAATAAGGGTTGTTGGGGCATCTCATGCTTCCTAGAAATATTACCCACAAATTGGCACCTGGAACACTTCTTACAAAATTCATGGGCATCGCGAAATAGACTTGGCCAAAACAATCCACTTTCCAAAACTTTCCTAGCAAGACGCTTGGCACTAAAATGTCCCCCACATGCAAGAGTATGTCAAAAAGTCAAGACAGACTCAAATTCAACATCAGGAATGCATCGCCTAATAATTTGATCACTACATATGTGCCACAAGTAGGGATCATCCCAAATATAGAATTTAGCATCTCTCTTAAACTTATTCAACTGATGTTTATTCATGTCATCCGGCAAAACAGATGCAACTAGATAATTAGCAATATCAGCGTACCAAGGGATAGAAACAATAACCTCACAGAGCCTTTGATCAGGAAAGTCATCTAAGGGTAAAGATGTTACCGCAGGTGTTTCAATCCTACTCAGATGATCAGCTACCATATTCTCTGCACCACTCTTATCACCAATCTCCACATCAAACTCTTGTATCAGAAGCACCCATCTAATGAGGCGGGGTTTGGAGTCCGGTTTCTTAAATAAGTACTTGATAGCTGAGTGATCTGTAAACACAGTCACTTTCGTGTGAAGGATATAGGATCGAAATTTCTCCAACCCAAAGACAATTGCAAATAACTCTTTCTCTGTGGTAGTGTAGTTAGCTTGAGCAGCGTCTAAAGTTCTAGATGCATAAGCTATGATATATTGTCTCTTCTCTACTACTCTCTCAAGAAGCAAGAACGGCACCTAATGCATAGTCAGAAGCATCACACAAGAGCTCAAATGGAAGGCTCCAATTAGGTGGCCGAATGATGGGGGGTGCCATGCATACCTGCAAGCATAATCAAAAACAAAACCCACATCTTTCTGCAATAAACGAGACAATGGCAATGCCGTCTTACTAAAATCTTGGATAAATCTTCTATAAAATCCAGCATGCCCAAGAAAAGAACGTACATCTTTCACACACGAAGGATATGGAAGAGAGGAAATAATATCAACCTTAGCTTTATCAACCTCAATACCATCATGAGAAACAACATGGCCCAAAACAATTCCTTTCTTAACCATGAAATGACATTTTTCAAAATTCAACACAAGATTATATTGAATGCATCTTTCCAGAACCATGTCCAAACTAGCTAAGCATGCATCAAAAGAATCACCGTAAATAGTGAAATCATCCATGAAAACTTCCATGCAGTGCTCAAGAAAATCAGAGAATATGGAAACCATGCAATTTGAAAAGTACACTGGTGCATTACATAAACCAAATGGCATGCGTCTATATGCAAAGGTTCCAAATGGACATGTGAATGTGGTTTTATCCTGGTCCTCAGGTGCAATAGAAATTTGGAAATAACCAGAAAAACCATCCAAAAAGCATTAATTTGATTTACCAGCCAATCTTTCCAAAATTTGATCTATGAAGGGAAGGGGGTAATGATCCTTTCTAGTCACTGAATTCAATCTTCTATAGTCAATACATACCCTCCAACTGTTTTGAACTCTAGTTGGAACTAGCTCACCTTCATCATTACGAACCACAGTAATACCAGTTTTCTTAGGTACTACCTGAACTGGACTTACCCAACGACTGTCAGAAATAGGGTAGATTATACCTGCAGAAAGAAGTTTAGAGACCTCTTTATTTACCACATCAAGGATCGTGGATTGAGTCGTCGCGCCGTGGCGTCGCACGCCTTTGGCACCATCTTCTAACGGGATCCGGTGCGTGCACACATTTGGGCTGATCCGGGGATATCGCAAGAGTCCATCCAATAGCTTTCATCCGTCGCCTAAGTACCTCTAGCAAAGGCGGGTCTCCTCATCGCCAGATATGTCACTAGCTACAATCACAGGAAGTGTCTCGTCTTTCCCCAAATAGGCATACTTCAATGAGTCAGGAAGTGGCTTTAACTCTAAAGATGGAGCTTGTTGAATTGAAGGTATGAGCGGCTTCAATTCAATATCAGTCAAACTAGAAACCTGCACAGCAGACTCACAAACAAAAGAGCAAACTTTCCCACCTTGGGGATTATTAGTAGAAACTGCAAGAGCAGAGGAATCAACAGACACATCACAATCAACATCAATAGTGCCATCAGTAGCACTCATGTCAGAGATAGAATTAGAATCAGAAATCGTCCCATCAGAAACATGATCAATGCTAATCAATAACTTAGAATCGGATAGTGAAGATAAATCAGTTTTATCCATAGCATCAATCACACTAAGTAACTGAGAAAGTCCATCAGAATCAAGAGAAGTATTGGATACATGATCACTAGAATCACTAATGCTATAAATAGGCATAGAAGTATCATGTCTAGAATGTCGCATAATCTCAATAGCATCAGTGAAAATATCAATATCAGCATCATCAAGGCCAGCACATGTATCACAGTTACCAATTTTAGCACATTAGCAAGAGATATTAACATCTAAACTAGCAATATCACAGAATCTATTAAGCATACCCTCTTTAAGTTTTACTACAGAATCATCTGTAATAGCATCAATAACATTAACATCTATCTCCGCACAATCATCAGAGGGGTGTCTCATAGATTTAAGCACATTAAATTTAATGGTTTCACCAAAGCAAATTTCGTAGTAAGGCTACCAAAGATGCACATCTATCATGGCTCTAGCAGTTTTAAGGAAAGGTCTACCTAAAATTAAAGATGAATGTCCTTTCTGCCTAAACCGACCATCATCCATATCAAGAACATAAAAGTCTGCAGGGAATATGAAATCTTTTACCTTAACCAAGATGTCCTCCGGGGACGCCATCGGGACCGTGCAACGTCTATCAGCAAGGGATGCAACAAGATTTGTAGGCTTAAGCTCTACACCCTTGAGTTGATCAAAGACTGATTTTGGCATAACATTAATAGCGGCTCCCAAGTCTGCTAAGGCATCGGAGAATTCAACATCACCAATAGTGCAAGGTATGAAAAAACTACCAGGATCTTTGCACTTCATTGGCATTGGCATTTGATAAAGAGATGAGACAACTGCCCCTAAGTCAACCTTGCCTTCATGCTTAAACCTTCTCTTTGTAGTACACAATTCCTTTAAGAATTTTGCATATTTAGGTACTTGTGTGACTATGTCAACTAGTGGAACATTAATCACCACCTTCTTGAATATATCATAGATTTCTTTGAACATCTCAGCTTCCTTCTTTTTCCTTTCCACCTTAGCTACCACAGTAGGAAAAGGTAGGGCTTTCTTGATCATTTGCTTTTCTTCATCCTCCTTTTCTTGTTCTTCATTAGGCACCACATGTGTTTTTGGTAAGGTGGACAGATCCGTGATGTGGAAGCGTAAAGAGAGTCATCAAGCAACTTCCTTGTCTTTTGAAGTATTGATGGTAACGGGATCTGCAGAGGGGATTATCTTCCCACGTCGGAGAGATATAGCATTGACTCCACCTATATTAGGATTTTGCTTTGAGTTCCAAAGCGTTTGGATTGGTTACCACTTGAGATGGAAGTCTTCCTGAACCTTGATTTTGTTCATTACCATGTACATTAGACAATGGACCAACATTAGTTTGAAGAAGGTCAATTTGTTGTTGTTGCTTTATTATGATCTTCATCATAGCCTCCCACTTTGAACCTTCATCTTGCACTGGCATTGATGGTCTAACTTGTTGAAACATTTTGCCACTAGAATTTCCACTTTGATTATACTGTGCTTGCTGAGGTTGGCCATTTCCATATCGAAGATTTGGATGGTCACGCCACCCAGGATTATATGTATTGGAGTAAGGATCATACTTTTGGCCACCTTGAGTCATGGGTCTAGAAGGATATATAGCGTTGCAAGATTCAACTCCGTCATTCAAGTAGGGGCAAGAGTCAGTAGCATGAGTGGCTAGAGAGCAAATAGAGTAGAGTGGCCCTATTAAAGCAGAAGAGGCAGGCTGTGGGTTAAAAGGAGTAGAGGGCCCCATAGGATTGGCCATATTAGAAGAATTTTGCGTATGAGACATAGTCATTTTTCCCACAAATAGAGATGTTAGCCTATCAATTTTGCTCTCTAGGCGAGACTCGTAATTGGAAGAAGACAATCCCACTTCATTAACCTTTCGGTTGTCTAGAACCAAATTGTTGGATGTTCTTAGCTTTCTTTTCGGTCAATTCCCAAGCATCATTGATCAGTCAAGAAGACCACCACCGGCGCCGAATCTAACAAATCTCTCTCTAAAGGTAAGAGCCCTTCATGGAAGTATTCGATCAATAATGTATCTGCAATTTGATGGTGAGGGCAGCTAGCACAAAGTGTTTTAAAACGCTCCAAATACTCATATAAGGATTCCCCAATAATTTGTTGACATTTACTTATGTTCTTCCTGATAGATGAAGTGCGGGAGGCTGGGAAATACCTTTCTAAGAATAGTTTCTTCAGTTGATTCCATGAAGTAATAAATCCAGGGGGTAAACGAAGCAACCAGCTTTTAGCAGATCCTTCCAAAGAGAATGGGAAGGCACGCATCTTAATTTGATCTTAGTCACATTAACCGGCTTCATAGCAAAGTGCAAACCATGTGAAACATCTTCAAGTGATTGTATGCTTCCTCCCCGAAAGGCCATTAAATTTTGGAAGTAAGTGTATCAATCCAGATTTCAACTCAAAATTCTCAGTAATATCAGGATAATTTATGCACCAATTTTGAAAATGCAGATCATGTGAACCCAATTCATTAATGGTCATAACAGGATCAACAATATGAGCATCTAGATTATTACCAAGCATTAACAACAATATGACCATCTAGATTTGCATTATTACCAAGCATTAACAACAATATTATTACCGTCCATATTGACTTTAGAAATAAAGGACTCAACAATGGGCTTAATAAGGGAACTACTGCCTAAAAGAGTACTAGCTCTTATTCTTCTTTGTTGGTGAAACGTCCTCTCAATCTCAGGATCAAATTCAAGCAATTTTTCAGAAGAGGATCGGGTCATGCAATAAACAACTACCTACGAAGTCACCTAAAAACCCAAACCTAAAGCCTAACCGTTGCTCCCCGGCAACGGCGCCAAAATTGATGTGCCTGCTTTTGTCGCGAAAGCAGTCAATTAAACTAGGTCCTAACTTATTATGCAGTTTAGGATCAACCTAGGTCATTCTCCCAAGGAGCAAGTTGTGGGTTTTCTTTAAGTTGATTTTAGGTGATGAAAAATGTAATAAAACTAAACTAAGTGCAAGATGCAATTTACTCTAAGACCTATATGAAAATAAGACTAGTCTATATGATGGGGGTTTTGATATGAGAGACTAATAAAAATCCTAAGAAGAAGATTAATTAAAAACAAATCAAATAATAAAGATTTAATTCAGTTATAATGAAGAAGGGGACAACTTAGGATTCGCATGGAGTTTAACTTTTTTAGCCTAAATTAATTAATTAGACCAAAGGGGTGAATGGAGAATTGGAATTAATTAATTTAATTACCTAAACATGGGAAACCCTCAAGTTTAATAACACTTATTCTGCTAGAAAACTCATAGTGAAATAAGTGGTGGTTAATTAAACTCATTAAAAACCAAACTCAGTTAATTTCGAAATAGTTTTGGAATTTTATTCACAATTATCTAATTAAACAATTAAGCAATTTATCAACCTAATTAAACCATTAAATTGATAAACCCAGTTGACAAATAAATTAATAACGAAAACTCAATTACTAATTTATTTGACAATCACGGGTTGCAAATAAGAATCCCAATGAATATCTTAAACACAGTTCAAATCCAAATTACTAATTGTTCTCAATAAAACAATCAAAAATATTTAAAACTAAATAATCTCGTTTGAATTAAAAAAGGTAAAAAGAACGACACTCCCTTGTAGTCTTCAAGTGTAAGCTCCTAGGTTTTAGCTTCCTTCATGCTCCTCCCAAGTTGCCTCCTAAAAGAGCTTAAGCTACCATAAAAGTGGGCTTCTACTACTATGTGGTCATATGTATCTACACACACACACACAAGGCTAATTCAAAAAACTAAGTATAAGGATACGATTATACAGAAGGTCAAAAATATAAAGCTATCCAAGCTTCTCCACATTCTCAGTTATCAGTGATGGTGGGACCACGCCTTTGCCTTTTGAACTCCTTGCCTTGGTTGTATGTCATTTTATGGAAATGGGTGAGATTCCTGAGAATCTCAGTAGCAACCACAGACAATCATAACATATTCAAGTTCACGAAGCATGCAAAACAAAGCATCAAATCAACAAATGCACAATACAACAATCATCACATATAATGGGAATACAGCCCAAAAATTACACAGATTGCATATTAGGTCTTACCGCCTCAAGACACATAATCCAATAATCAGGTCTTACCGCCTCACTGTTTGATGAGAGACTGCCCCCATTGTTTCAATGAGGGATTGCGACACCACACCACTAGTTCAATGAGGGGGAAAGACCCACGGTCTAGGGCATGTGCTCTGGGATTTTGGCCAGTCTTGATCACATGACCAGTAAGCTTTTGAGTAGCCAGTAATATGGATAGTAACTTAGCCCATGGGTCTAGTCAACAGGAATAAGGCAGTTTGGTTGGATTGATGGGAGGCGTCTTGGGAATTGTGTTAGGGAAGCTGTTACATAATATATGACAGAATTTTGATATGGAATTTGACGTGTAAATTGTGATATAAAATTTGTGATTTGGAAATTGTGAATTATATATTTAATACTTCGTTATATAAATTGTTCCACTTGGCATCTGACAAGCATATATTAGTATTTGTAATGAGTTGGATTGATGGTTACCATTATTTTTCAGGTGATAGTTCTCGTGCGAATCCATCAGGGAAGACTTCATAAGCTTAAGATACTTCTGCTGACAATATTGTTTCCATCTTTTGTCATATGTTGGATTATTGTATATTGCCACGTTAGGGCTCATTTTGCATACTCTGGTTTATTTTAGATATTTTGATAAATGATGAAGCATTATTAAGTTATTGATCAAACCCTTAATTAGTTATTATGTTAAGTAAAATGGAAGATGTTACAGATACCTTGTTGAATATATACTTTTATTTTAGATGACTTAGTCAATGATGTGCAATATATGGCACTAAATTTATCCAAGTTTGGTGGCATTCCTCCAATATGCTCAAGTTTAATGCAATTATTCAACAAAAGATATTTCAAATTGTGACATTTTTTGATGCATTCTGGAAGAATTGTGAAATTATTAAAACTCAAATCTAAATGTATCATATTAGTGAAGTGGGAAACACAAAAGGCAAGAGAGTCATATGAGATAAATTGCAATTTGAGAAACAAAGTTGTTCCATTTTCAATGACATGGCTGATCGAGCAATACAAGCTTGCTTCATCCCTTTCACGCATCTTAAAATGACTCATTCCTTCACAAAATTAAATTTGTTGTTAGTTTCCATAGGCTTGGTAATGTACAAATGTTAGCTGGTAGCTGCTTAAGATTAGGACATTCCTCCACGCTTAAGGTTTCCAGTCCAATAAGATTGCAAAATGAAGATGGTAATTCAATTATTGCTGTCCTAACCAAATCAAGTGTTTGCATTTCTTTCATCACGATTGATATACTGGAAATGTCTGAAGACTTGAACAACCAAAAAGGTTGAGATGCTCAAGAGATGTCAACCTAAGGCGAGAAGGAAAAAATCTTCAAGTTTTTGCATCCCATAGCACTCAATTCTCTCAACTTATTTAAACATCCAACTCAATCATGAATTTCAATTAAATTTGTGCAATCATCAAGCCACAATTCTATTAGATTAGAAGCTCCAGATAAGTCTGGTATTTGTTGTAGAAATTTGCAATTGCTTAAATTCATATGACTTAAATTCAGAAACTTCTGCAAAACAAAAATCAATTTACTTTTAGAATTAGGCAAAGAAACAAAAATAAAAGTACTATAGTACTTGTATATATATACTCACCTTATCAAATGGTTGGAGAAATTCACAAGAACTGTCGGACAAGCCAAGGTAGACAACCACTTAAGCTATTTGGTAGATATTTTGGACTTTTAGAAAAGCATTATGCTTTCCTTATCAAAAGCATTTTAAGATTTTTCATCTTCATAAGTTCCTCTCCGCTCCATTGTACTTCTATACTTCTAGGCAAGTTTAGAATTGTAGCTTCAACTTTATTAGTTCCCTTGCAAAATGAAAAGCACATAATAAATTTCAAAACTTAGATATTATAAATCATTAGGAACTTTTTAGAGAAAAAGAACATCATGTTGGTGATCTTACTGTATCTTGCTGTAAGAATGAAGAATGTCTTGATATAACCACAATCTACTACGTCCACCAACCAGGCTCATAGGATGATTCTTGTGGAACAATATTTTTACCTAAGTCTTCTATCAAGTCATGCATTGTTATACAATTTTGTTCAATCTTTATAAGGGATTTATCAACAAGATTTCTAATAGCTTATTCTGGTGGGATTCCATGAATACATAGCACCATATCATTGACATGTGCTGATTTCTTACCATTGAAAAAACAAGCCAAGTCAAGGAAAACTAGTGTGGTGGCTATCGGTTCTGAGTTTTTCCATGGAGATGATTTTCCTTCACTTATATCATTTCCGTCCCTTGGAACTCTTCACTTAGAACAATGCCGCGACCATGATGAGGCTATTTGGCCCAAACACACGTGTTATTTAAGGTAGCACTGATATCATCCCTTATTCCAATTATTAGTTTAATACTCCCGGTACATTTTTATTAGCAACAGTTGCTACGGTCACCCAAATTAAATTGTTGTTTAAGATTAGTTAAAACTAATAAGTCCGTTGAATGTATTTTTTAATATATATATATATATATATATACCCTTATTTATAAAGATAGTGAATGAGAGAGAATAATGAGTGGGGGGAAAATGAGAGCTAATACTGGGGAGTAAAAATGGAAAAAGCACATTATATTTTTAGACAAATACAATTGTTGCTTATATATAATACCAAATCTAAGTGAAAGAATGTTGCTCATAAAATAGGGGAAAAAATAAAAGAATGTTGCTGATAAAAAGAACCAGATGGAGTATTATTACATTTTGCTTATTACGTGCTTCCATGTAAAATGTTCCTCAGTATTTAATTATATGATTTGTTGAATTAATCCATGGAAATTATTTCTCCCTTTTGTGTAGAGTGTAAGCAGATTCATTTGAGTGAAAATGCGAAATAAACTTCTAAGTCTCTTTTTCTTATTTTTAGTATTTTTCTTTACTCTTAACCTCTTGAAGCGTGCCTTTGTCTTGTTTCTGGAAAATTTCTCCCTATTTAATTGTTTAATGATTTACTTCTGAAAGTGGAGCTTAATCACCAAGAGAGGGGTGAATTGGGGATTTTAAGAAATTCTTTCGAAAGAGCTCTATTTTTTGAATGCTAAAACAGAGTAGAATAAAGAGTAGAGAAGAATAGCAAGACACAAGGATTTATACTGGTTCGGTCCAATCTCTTGACCTACGTTCAGTCCCCAGACTCTCTGGGATTTTCACTATCACTATTGATTACACACTCTGTACTCAAGAGTAATTCTCTCACTAGAACTTACTCCCCCTCACAAGTTGCAATCAATAAACTCAATCACCAAGTCCCCTTGACTTGTGATTCTTTACAATAAATGATTTTTAAGTAAGAAATTCTCTCTAAGAGTGAATAATAATAAACACTGAAGCTTAATGTATCAACAGATACTTTACACAGAAAAACTCAAGAGTAGTTGGAAACTTTGAATGATTTTCATTTTCTACGGTCTTAGTTGTTGAGAGAAATTGAATGCTACTCTATTTATACTAAGAGTGCATTAAATGACCATTGCTAACTCCATATATCCGTTGAAGTGTTAATCTAGCTGTTGGAGACAGTTTTGGTTTCTTCTCTCACTAATCTTCACTTAATCCAGCTATGCAGAAGTTCAGAGTTGACTTCTTGAAAATAAATCCGTTGGAATGGCAACTGCTGGATGTGGAAGGCAGACATTAATCCTTTGTAAGCGTGTGCAGAAGGATTACCCAAAAGTATGCAACTCTCTGGTTTTAGCATTTAATGTTCTGACATGCTTTTTGCTTTTGCTTTAAACCTTCATTTAATATCTTTAAAACATCTGAAACTCACTAACAAAGTGGTTAAACATAGCTAGAAATATTGAGGAATGATAATCGGAAGTATTGAGATCAATCGAGAAGGTTTCACAAATTCGTCAATTTTGAATTTCAAACTCACTGATGAAAACTCGAGTTTTGTTTCTCAAAACTCGAGTTACAAAACTCGAGTTTTGGATTTTGGTGTGTAGAAACGATTTAAGTCCAAAACATCAAAACCGAAGGTTTTCTTCCAAAACTGGAGCTTTTCAAATCATTGAAAAAACATCAAACTTTCGCTTGGCCAAAACTCGAGTTTTGATATCAAAACTCGAGTTTCCATTTAAATATGAAAACTTGAAGAAACTGTGCCAAGTCAAAACCGGAGGTTTTGGAGGAAAGCGCAGTTCTCAAAAACCGAGAAAATACCAAGACTTTCTGCCTGAGCAAAACTCGAGTTTTGAAATCAAAACTCGAGTTTTCACTTTACTATGAAAACTTTGAGAAAACTTTGCCAAACTCAAAAATGGAGGTTTTCACAAAAAACCGGAGGTTTTGAAAACTGGCTAAAAACCGAATCCTCTCTGCCAACTCAAAACTCGAGTTTTCACAATTTTAGTGAAAAATTGGAAAATTTCAAGCCAACTTGAAAACTGGAGGTTTTAGCCAAAACTGAAGGCTTTCAAGGTTCAAAAACTTAGGAGACTCGTAAGTCCAAAACTCAAGTTTTCAATGAAAACCGGAGTTTTGTCTTTTCCAAAAATATTGAGAAGTCTCAGTATTGTGAAAACTTGAGTTTTCTTTGAAAACTGGCGGTTTTGCTTAATTCAGTAAATTGAGTTCTTCTCTGTAAGATCAAAACTCGAGTTTTGTAACCAAAACTCGAGTTTTCCTTTGACAACAAGTTTTTTAATTTATCAAAGAAAAAACTTCATACTTTGTTTGCAATTGTTAGTAATCATCAAAACTCTTAGAGAACTAACAACTTCAAATGCTTTCATTTGATTGTTCTTTTAGAACTCCCTTCCAAGCCCATAAGTTACTTTTATTCAAGTACTTTTTTTTTTTTTTTTGAAAAGGGAGTATACTTATTATTCCGAGATACATCATTCAAAAGTCTATCCAAGTTACTGCACAAATCATCATGTGATTACATTTGTTATATTTGAATCACTACAATTGTCAACTCTCAAACTCAGAGCTGTCTATTTTTTGTAGTGACTTGGAAATCGACACATCCTCTAAAGACTAAGACATGAACGAAGACAAGTAATTTTTTTTTTAAAAAAAAAAATACCTATTTGTAAAGATGGTGAATGAAAGAGAATGAGTGGAGGAAAATGAGAGGGAATAATTGGGCGGTAAAAATAGAAAAATTGCATTAGATTTTTAGACATTCATAAATTGTTGCTTATATATAGTATCAAACCTAGGTAACATAATGTTGCTTATAAAATAGGACACAAAAAAAGAATGTTGCTTATAAAAAGAACTAGATCATTTTGCTTATTACATGCTGTCATATGAGGGATAAAACTCGCGACCTCACTCATTAAGGAGTTTTCATATGCCATAAAGTGACAAGATCATTGGATATTTTCCTTTTAGTTCCTTGATATAAAAATTTGAATTAGGAATTGATTAAAAAAAAGTTCAATAAGACCTTATTTAAGATGTTTATATTTCTTTCTGTTTTTATGCATTCTATTTTTAATGTTTTCTAGTTTTGTATCTGTAAGACTTTTACCATTGTATTCTTTTTTCTTTGTTTTTTTTTTTTTGGGTTGTGATGTCTTGGCATTAGGAGTTTAGGTGTAAGAAAGTTTTCTTCTATGGTTTGCATTTGTTTGTGGTAATATTTGATGTAAGCACGATATTCCCCCACCCTAAGCAAGGGCTATCAGTAAAATTTGGAGGTGCGGTCCTCTTTTCTTCCAAAAAAGAAAAAGGATAATGTTTTTTTAAAAAAAAAAAAAAATCTTAACATGATTCCTTAACGGTTTGGAGATAGTAGGAGAAATAGTAAGACGTCCATCATTATTTGAAACGAGGCATTTGTTATAGGGAAAAACACTTCTCATCTTGTAGGAGAAGTGTATCCTCATGTCTATATATATATATATATATATATATATATATATATATATATATATATATATATATATATATATATATATATATGGGTCCCACCATTTCATGTGTGTGTAGGAATCTTCTTCTTCTCATGCAACATGATAAGTTTAAACCCTTTTGTTATAAATACATGATGAAGTTGCTTGAGTTAAAATATATATGAAATTGTAAGTTGTCATCTGATTTCTATTCTTGAAACTTTTTTTTTTTGGGCATAAATTTAGGAACTTTTCTATGATTTATTCCCCTATTCACAAGTCATGGTGCTGCCAATAATAAGTCTGATCAGCACCTCAATTGACAAGTCAATAGGTCATTAATGACAACTCAAAGTGCAACATTTGACAAGTTATGCAATAATAAGTCATGATACTATCAATAACAAATCAGCCAATTAGGACATCTCAATAGACAAGTCAATGTGCCACCATTGACAACTGAAGGTAAAATAATCTTATTACATTTCCAATAAATGGCCCACAAGTCCTTTAAGATTTCATATCATTTTGATGATTTCATGGGATCTAACAGCGTATAATTTATCTTTCTTGGTACCTCAATATAATTCCCACTTAATAAATCAATGTTTATTTTTTATAAATAATATAAATTAGTTATATAGCTCAGAGCCAAGAGTAAATGGAAATTTCATGATTAAAATTGAGCTCAACTTTTGCGATGTGGAAAAATTACATATTTTACGATGAATTGGTAACTTTCAATATGAAATTAATATCCTACTCAAAACATTCCTCACTCAAAATTAATACTTTCACTTTCTTTTTGTTTTTGAAATTTGAGGTGAAAATTCATAATCTACCTACCCTACTCTTACGGACAACATAAATGTTTAATATTTTTTATGTCTTTAATATTTTCTATTTTATTAGGATGAATAAAATTCTTTTCATTCTAATACCAACAAACAAATCCTCCAAATTCCCTAAATGAGGAATAAAATTGTTAAAATTGTTTTTAAACTCACAATATTCAGTATTCATGTTATTTCAGAACATTTGCCTATAATTTCTCACATTTTTTGGTAAATTGATACATATTTAGGGATACATGCATATACAAGAAAAATGTGCATAGTCAACTTAGGTTAAAGTGTGAATATTTTGGCGTATTTCATCAACTTTGGCTTTTATAGACTTTCTTGTTTTGATGGGTTATTATTTGAGCCACATGTGGAGTAATTTGAAACTCAAATCAATGACTGAGAAGTTGGATATGAGTTTAGAAAGTCAAGACAAGAAAAGATGAGACAAAAGGAAGATGAGTCTTTGACCTCAACCAATGCATTTTATGGCCTCAGTCAGAGACATGATAAAGAGTTGTTGGCCTCAGTGAAAGATACCGGCAGAATGTTGTTTGCCTTGGCTAGGGATGAGATAAAGAGTTGTTAACAGAAAATAATGAAGCTATGTTTTTTTGCCTAGCGTGATTCTTCACTTCTTGGGCGACTTGGGGGGTACTTAATTTCGACAAAGCATTTTAACTGCTAGGATTTGGTGCTCTTGGAGGAGATTCAAGTGTAGATTGAAGATTTGAAGAGATTCAAGCTTATTTCTCATGGTTTTGCTTATTCATTTCCCTTTCTCCATTTTTCTAATATGGTTGTGACTATTGAGTGTATTTATGGCTATTTTCCGAATATGAGTTGCTAAACTCTCATTCTAAGATTATTTCAAACATTTGTATGGATTAAGACTTGAATATTACTTTCTTTTGATAGTTAATTATATATATGTTGTTGATTTTATCCCTTGCTTAATGCTTCTAACTATTTGGTTACTATTTCAATTGATTTGTTAACTTGGGTTTCACTTAGAAAAAGAAGGGATGGAATTGGACTGAATTCTCCTCATGAAAATTCTAACCTTATATGGGACTTTTAGCTTCCAAATATGACTTCATATATTGAAAGGTCTAGAAGAGGATGAGGCGCCCTTCACCTTCCCTCCCCGACATTAAGTAATTGCATAATTCATGTGGAAGTTTTTATGGAAATGAATGTAATAACAAAAAAATTCCCAACAATAAGCATTTGTGAAAAGTAATTAATGATTACATTCCAAGGAATAATTCATGATTTTACCAATTACATTTTCAGTTATTGATAAGTAACACTTTCCTATTATTCAAAATATGACATAATTGAGGAATTAATTTTAATTTTAAATAGAAGACATATCTCCCATAATTTATTATTTCCCTCAATTACCCCTATAATTGATCACAACAATAATTAATGCCAAAAATAATGAGCATCAAATACTATATAACATGGTGTTTCATTCATTTAGAGACTAAAACAGTGCTCTTATATTCCTATTTACATTTTTTTAAGGTTTTCTCTTTTAGAGAGCAAAAAATTCTTACTTCTCTCAATAAACGTGCTTCCAAGATTTGAATTTGTGTTATCATCTTTATGGAGTGATGCACTTTATCACTTTAACTAACCGTTTGTTGGTGGCTTATGGTAACTTCTTATATATTGGTATCAAATGCTAAAATAGTAACTTAGAAAAACTAAGGGTAATTTTAAAAAGCATGTGATATTTATTATAATTGCTATATCGTAGTCACGTCAACTAATTACATAATTATTGATTCCAATAACTAGTTATTGTGGGCAAAAATAACTAATTATTATTTTATGCAAAAATTGTGTCTGTGGATTTAACGATTAAATCTTGGTGTTTTTTTTTTTTTTTGCTCAGAATCTTGGTGCTTTTTCCCACATTAGCGCGTAACTAGTTATTGTATGCGTTGTGTGGACTGTGGATGCAGCCATTTAGTTCTTTCACGTCAATCTTTAGATAAGGCGGCTCCCTAATCAATTTTTTTGGGTATTCCTTACCCAACATGCATTTTGAGAGAGTACCCGTGTGGCATTTTTCAATCCCGGAGACGAAGACGCTGTGCCAACGGAATCCTGGAAGCCTTTGTTTTAAGCCACCTTCTTCTTCTTGATGCAGTTTGTGCTCAGTCAAAATGGGTTAGGGGGTAAACTGTTAGGGGTTTGTAAATCTAATCGGTTAATTTTGAGAGTCTAATGCATCTAAAAGTAAAGAAAACCACTTCTTTTTATTGCGTTTATGAGTTTCTTTGAGGCAATGCTACGTACCTTTCATGAAATGCAACAGTTTTTCCTTCTCACTTGGAGTAATTGTAGTTTAGCAATCAATAGAGTAAAATAGTTCACTGGTGCCACTTTATTGACCCTGCCACTTTTTCTCTATGTTCCTTGGCGCTCAAGGATCGAGTAAGGATTTGGCGCCCAATGGGCATCCCAGTTATGTTGTTATTATTCGTAGTCTGACCGAAAGGTTTCTTCGTCGTGGACTTCGAACCAAAGAGTCCCTCTTGTCTTAGCTCCTGTGAAGATCATAACCAGAAATTAGAAAAACATTAACCATTCAGGAAATTCACACAAAGTTGGTCAAAACAGCCAGTCAAACACCATAAGGCTTGAAACATAAAAATGCCGAAGTTATCACAACACTAGCAACTATTGCAGCCAACTTTTCAGCAGAAAAAGGAGCATAGATTTTTTGAAACTTGTGGCACTCCCAAATAAAAATTAGATCAACATTTTAGAAATTTTATATGGATTAATCTTTCAAACAACTTTATATTATTTTGAGTTAATTTGATTCACTTTGATGCATTTCTTGTATTAACCCCCTCAAACAGAAATGGAAGGAGCAAGAATAAAAGAACAAAACAAAGTAGAGTTGCAGTAATACTAAAATAGCTAGATAGCTTGTTGATTTTTTTGTGTCTTACAGAGTGAATCTCAACATTAATGATTCAAGAAATGGTGCGAGTACGTTGTTACAAATTATGTATTTTATTTTCACACAAAAAAATATGTATTTTATATTGATTAATTCTGGCAATCATGGAAGATAAGGTGTATCTCTTATCTGCATATAATGATTCTAGAATACAATCATCAGTGGCTCTAAATAATGTCGTTGTCCAATTAGTAACAGCATAGTACCTCCAGGCCTATAACTTGTTTCTCATAAATAGGGCCAAAGGTGATATATACCGACACAGCTTGTAGTATGAGGAAAATTCAAATATATTTTGCGCCCTACAAAACAGGGACTAAATTCTTATTTTCTGAATGATATAGACTAAAAATGAAAAAACAAATATTCAAGGAAACCAATTATAACAGGCATAAAATACCCAAGATTTGCGCTTCTCTTCTTCTCTCCGTTGTCTGTGCAAATTGAAGTCATTCAAGCTTTGTAGCATCGGAACTTGAAAAAGAAATGAATTGTTGAAAAACTAAATAATCTCTCCCTTTCAAAACAGGAAAAGTCGGCTCATTATCTTGTCTATAAGAAAGGTATTCCTTTTTTTGTCTCCCAGGCCTTTACTTTTGCAGTCAAATTCTCGACTATTGCTGGTCAAAAAAAGATATCAAGACAAATAATGTTAAACCAACGAAAAATATAGATATTACAAGTTCTTCTGGAAAAAACATAGATATTACAAGTTATTAGGTGGAGCTACTTCGTATAACGTATGCATTTGGATACATATTTTCATTCATGTGTCCTCTTTCAATGCAACCGCATGCTGGTATTTTTTTTAAAAAAAAAAGTTGAATGCATGCTTGTACTTAAAACTTAATAATGTGAAACAATATTCAATTAGCCAATTCCGTTCAGTCAGTAGTGTGCAGAAAAATTAGATTTGACCAATTAACAGGGCTTCCATGACAAGTCATGCTGCTTCATATGTTTATATCATCAAGAGGAGAGATCTATGGCCGAATCAGCAATCTAAGAATATTGCAGCCCACAATTTTCAGCCAAGATTCAGTAGAATAGCAGGCACCAAGTAGAAATAATATCTTAAGAGCTGTTGGATTCACATTTGTTAGTTAATCAAATCTAGAACCCTATATGAAACCTACCAGTTATAAAATTAGAATAAGTTTGTGAAATGATGGGTAAAAAAATAAATCATCTAATTTTAACATATTAGCACCCCAAATCTTATAAATATAGGCAAAATTGTCACAATCTCATTTATTACTTGAAACTGGACTTATAAATATAACCAAGTTTTTTGGTCAAAAGAGACTTATAAATAGGATCAGAGTGGTATCATATACAATCCAAATTTTCTAGGGAACCTTGAGCACCTCTTACATGTTATGTTTATAAAAGATAATGATCAATAGCTAATCATCAGTCAACTTCTGACAGATCAAAATCTAGGCATTCCCTAAATTAGAGTTCCTATAGGATGTTTACAGCCATGTATGCTTGTGTGTGTGTGAAAATCCAATCATCTGTCAAACTAAAAAAAACATAAATGAGGCTGCGATAAGTATATTTTTTTACTCCCTTTTAGCAAATGGCAAAAAGGGTTACACTAACAAGTCCCCATATATGTTGAAAAGTATTGTGTGTGCGTGTGCGCGTAACAAGTAGCTGAAAATCCAATCGTCTACTGTTAGAACTAATGATTAATTAGTGTGTTCAAAATTGTAATTAGTGTTTAGCTAAGTGTCTGTATAATTAGAATATGTTGTGATTGATTCCTCACCAACTGTCATGAGTGCCACGATAGGTGGTCTTGATGTACGATTGTAACAACCCTGTACTATTATGCTATTATCCATTCTATATAATGAGCACTAGGGCCAGAGACAATTTACCTGGTCATTCATTATCTTTCTCTTTTGTCTAATATTTCTGCTCTGCTCCTGATTTCTTTCTTGGTATCAGAGCACAGTAGATCCTTTTTCTTTCATCTCAGTCGTCATGTCTTCTCAAACCGCCAATGATGATGCGTCTCACTCGGTCTCCAAATCGTATTCTCTCTTTAGTTCTTCAAGCCAGACAATGTCCATGAAGTTGGATAGGACCAATTTTCTCGTCTGGGAATCCGTTGTGCTCCCTCTCATCGACGGCAATAAGCTTCAACATCATCTCAAAGGAACCACCCCTGTCCCGCTGGCAACGCGAACTGTCTCTAGATCTACGCTAGCTCTCGTGAATCTCGAGTTTGACAAGTGGTTCGCCATTGAGTGAATGCTCGTTGGGTGGCTCCGCAATAGCATGACTCAGGAAATAGCAGCCTAACTCCTCCATTGTCGTACCGTTGCTAAACTCTGGACTGGAGCTAAGACTCTCACAAGCACTTTCTCATGATCTCACGTGATGATATATCAGTCGGATCTGCATCATACAAGGAAAGACGACATGAAAATGGAAGATTATCTTGCCAAGATGAAGAATATTTCTGATCATCTTACGCTAGCTTGTGCACCAATATCCATTGATGACCTAATCCTCCATACACTCAATGGATTAGATGCTGAATATAATGCAATAGTAGTGAAACTCATTGATCAGGTTGGTTTGCCTTGGGTTGATGCTCAAGCGTCCTTGTTGGCTTTCAAAATTCGTCTTGAGCAATTAAATCAGCTCTCCTCTTTGTCTCTCCAACCCTCAACTAATGTCGCGGCTCATGGTGCCTCTGCTCCTCATAGAAATTGTTTTGGTCAAAACTCATCTGCTGGCCGAGGCCCTTGGAGAGGCTCTAGGGGTTTTTGTTGTCGCAGATCCAGAGGTGGCTATCGTGGAGGTCCTCCTAATGCTAGCAGTGGTCGTCCTCACTGCACCTTTTGTGATTGTTTCGGTCACTATTATGACACCTGTTACCAACGTCTTGATGCTCTTAATGGTGGCGGCTCTGCCTCCAATTCCTTCTCTCCACAAGCATACTATGCAGACCCTCAAGTGATCACTGACCCTGATTGGTATCTCGATAGCGGAGCAAGCCATCATGTTACTCCTCACTCAACCAAAGCTTGAATCAACTGTCCCACCAGGTAATCATTTCCTCTACACTTGCATTGGAGACAAAACTAGAATCCACGACATTGGCTCAACTTCTATTCCTTGTGCCAACTCTGAACTTCATCTTAAGGATGTTCTTATTGTTCCCTCTGCTACTAAAAATTTACTGAGTGCTAACAGATTGCTTGAAGATAACCCAGTTGACATAACCTTCTCTAACAATGGCTGCACTGTGAAGGAAAAGGTCATAGGTCGAATGCTAATGAAAGGCAAGGCAAGACAGGGTTTGTACCCCATGAGTAGAGTCCCCTTGATCGCTCAAGTTCACATGGCAGAGACAACCAAATCTAAGAAGGATGCAGAGTTACTCAAATGGTATTATAAACTAGGACATCCAAATAATAACACTCTAAGACAAATTTTACAAAGCTGTAATGTGAATGTTGTTGTCAATGAAAACTTTGTTTGTCCCGCCTGTCAATATGGAAAGTCCAAAAAATTGCCATTTCCTTCCCCTTGTCTCATGCCTCTTCCCCTCTTATGCTCATACATACTGACGTTTAGGGGCCATCTCCAATGCAATCGACTAATGGCTATCGATATTACATACACTTCCTTAATGATTATAGTCGATATACGTGGTTTTATCCACTTAAACACAAAGGCGAAGCTGTACAAACATCCAATCACTTTCGCAATCTTGTTGAAAATCAATTCAACACTACTATTAAAACAATACATTGTGACAATGGTTCTGAATTCAAACCTTTCATCCCTATTGCTAATGTTGCAGGAATCATCATGTGTTACACTTGCCCATATACTTCACCTCAGAACGGTCGCGTAAAGCGTAAGCATCGCCACATAGTCAAGAATGGTCTAACACTTTTAGCTCAGGCAAGATTACCTTTGAAGTATTGGCTAGAGGCTTTTCAAATAGTTGTACATCTAATAAATCATCTTCCGACGCCGACAACCGATGATTGCTCTCCTCTGTTTTGCCTATTCAACACTCATCCTGATTACAACTCATTGAAATCATTTGGTTGCATATGTTATCCTTATCTACGGCCATACAATGTTCACAAACTCCAATTTCACAGTCAACAATGTATTTTCCTTAGCCCTGCTCCTCAGCAAAAAGGATACCGATGCCTCGAACTCCTCAGGTCGTGTTTATGTTTCTCGACATGTTGTGTTTGACAAATCTATTTTTCCATGTGCTTCAGGTTTCTTTCCACCCAACTCAGTGAACTCCAATGCAGGGTAGTCCATTCCATTTGTGATCATTCCATCATCAAAGTCGTCCTCTTCCTGCACTCCGGTCTCATGTCCAACAAGCCCATCTCCTGAACCAGTTGTAAGGTCACCTGGGTTAATTAATGAATATCCATCGGAGGAGTGTGTTGGGTCTCAATCCATTAATGGTGCTCAATCCCCTACTGGGTCACCCGAAGCCCAACCTGAGGCCCAACCTACTTCCACTTTACCTGCTCCACGGCGTGACTCCACCAACACCCATTCCATGACCACTCGGGCAAAAAGGTGTTTCGAAGCCATGCCATCCCTTTATTGGTCTCCTCAAGACCGAAACTCCATCTCTGCTTTATCAAGCCACTCCTCCGAGATCGGTCAACGCTGCTTTCTCCTCTCCGCCATGGAAACAAGCTATGCAAGATGAATATGCAGCACTTGTTCGAAACAAGACATGGACCCTAGTGTCGTATGATGGAACTCAGAAGCTGATCAAATATCGCTGGATTTACAAAACAAAATTCGGGGAAATGGTTCAATACTCAAGCATAAGGCAAGTCTAGTTGCAAAGGGCTTTCAACAAACGCCTAGAATTGACTACTTTGAGACCTTCAGCCCAGTGATTAAACCTACAACTGTAAGGCTCATTCTAACCCTACCTGTCACTTTCTACTGGGATGTGAGACAATTAGATGTGAATAATGCATTCCTTAATGGGTTTCTTCAAGAGAGTGTATTTATGCGCCAACTTGAAGGTTTCTGTGATACTTAGAAACCAAATCATGTCTGCAAATTGACCAAAGCTATATACGGTCTCAAACAAGCCCCTCGTGCTTGGTATGATCATCTTCGACACGTATTGCTTCTATGGGGTTTTCAAAACTCTAAAAATGATATCTCTTTGTTTTTCCTCAAGCATTGGTCTCTAGTTGTTTATGTCCTAATCTATGTGGATGATATATTGGTCACAGGCAATAATACTGATTACATTCACAAATTCATAGCTAAGTTGAATGACACCTTTTCTTTAAAGGATCTGGGTTCTCTGTATTACTTTCTTGGTATAGAGATACATAGAGATCAGTCGGGTATATATCTTAATCAAGGGAAATATATTCTAGACTTACTTGACAAATTTCATATGTTTGATTGCGCACCTGTCCCTACACCTATGGTCACTGGGCGTCATTTCTCTGGTTCTGATGGAGTTCCTATGACTAACCCTTTTTTTATACAGACAAGCCATAAGGTCATTACAATATGTTACAACTACTTGGCCAGACATTGCCTACTCAGTGAACAAACTAAGTCAATTTCTATCCTGCCCTATTGATATACACTTTCAAGGAGTTAATCGTATTCTTCGGTATCTTAAAGCCACTTATCACTATGCCCTACATCTCAAGCCCTTTAAATCTTTACACCTCATGGCATTCACTAATGCAGACTGGGCCACAGATTTAGATGATCGCAAATCCATGGCTAGCCTTTGTGTATATCTAGGAGGTACTCTAATTTCGTGGGTGTCAAAGAAGTAGAAAGTGGTGTCTAGAGCAAGCTCAGAATCAGAGTATAGGGCTCTTGCCGACGTAGCAGCTCAACTAAAATGGCTATGTGGCTTAATTACTAAACTTGGTTTATTCCTAAGAAGACCTTCCTTTATATGGTGTGAAAACCTTAGTGCCCAAGCACTTGCATCAAACCCTGTTCATCACTCTGGGAGTAAACACATTGATATCGATATGCATTTCATAAGAGATCAAGTCCTAGCTGGTGATATCAAAGTAGCTTATGTCCCCTCTCAACATCAAGTGGCTGACTGTCTTACAAAAGCATTGACTCATACTCATTTTTCATACTTAAGGAGCAAACTCGGACTGTGTCCCACACCCTCTCGTTTGAGGGGGAATGTTAGAACTAATGATTAATTAGTGTGTTCATAATTGTAATTAGTGTTTAGCTAAGTGTCTGTACAATAGAATATGTTGTGATTGATTCCTCACCGGCTGTCATGAGTGCCACGATAGGAGGTCCTGATGTACGATTGTAACAACCCTGTACTATTCTGCTATTATCCATTCTATATAATGAGCACTAGGGCTAGAGACAATTTACCTAGTTATTCATTATCTTTCTCTTTTGTCTAATATTTATGCTCTGCTCCTGATTTCTTTCTTCTACTAATCTAAAACCACCACAAATGAAGATGTCATAATTATGCTTTTTCCTCCCTTCCAGCAACAATTTAGTAAATGGAAAAATGGCTTAGTATGATAAGTCCCCGTATATAATATATAAAAAATATTGAATCATGCTAACTTGGGTGGTTGGTCAGCCCGGCATTTGGGTAAAGTTCCTAGGCTTAAGTGCATTCAGAATGGAGGAGCAAGGCAGTCCGGTGAGTCTCTCATCTTCCCTCATTATTCTTGCATCTGGATCATCTAAATTTGATCCAAGTATCCAGAGGGAGAAACATAATCTATTTCAAATTACCGCATGCAATATTTTAAAATAGATTATATGCCTCCTTCTAGATGTTTGAATCAAAATTAGATGGTCCAGATGAAAAGATAATGAGAGATGATGAAAGAGACGCCAATGAGAGTATTTGCTTCCAAATTAAGGTATGCCATTCTCGGAACAAACAAAGGTAGAGCAGAGAGATAAATCCAAGCTCGAAAGGGACAAATAGAAACCCTAGAAATGAGAGAAATCAACTCAGAATCGCGAGCGTCACAAGAATGAATTCATGAGCGTTTTTTTTGTAGTTACATTGGTACAAAAAAACTCTCAAACTGCCCGCTGCTTTGATTCACATTTTAGTCATTTCAAATTTTCAATTCAATCTGTATATATCCTTACCGCCAATTAATTTCACATTTCAATCATTTTAAATTTTTAGTCACTTTTTTCATATATCTATAAATTATTACATACAAGCATATTATATTACTATCACAATTCAAATGTTCCTGCGTTCAAGTATAATTGATTGACCCAGGAATTTATATATAGCAAGTAGTGTACTAGTGCACTATTCAAATGGAGTTTTCTATTTAGGAATTTTAATTGCCTCATAATATACCTACAAAAATAACTAAAAACCTTATTTTCATATTTTTTATAATTCAATATTTGAGAAATAATTATAGTCTAAGAATATTTGTTGGCAAAAAAAAAAAATTAAGGTATTTGGTGATTGAAATAAAAGAAAACCAAAATAATAGCTATAATATAAAACTTGGAAGGTAAAACAAACACGCTGGAATAGCTCAGTTGGCTAGAGCGTGTGGCTGTTAACCACAAGGTCGGAGGTTCAAACCCTCCTTCTAGCGCTAATGTGTTTTAATTTTCTTTGCCTTTAGCTGGGCCTTTTTTCTTATTATTTTTTAAAAAAGAAAACGATTAGATTGTGGGCTTTCTTGGCCCCAATGAACGGTTTTGGACTTCACAGTGATAAATACTCTCTCGAAATAAAATTTTCCTTCCTTGTACCAAAAATATGATTATCCAAGGCCCGGTTCTATTTGTGCGAATTAATTATATATTCACACATAAATTATTTACCTTCCTATTAAAGATTGTTATGATGGGACAGAATAGATGTTTAATTGGCAAGAATTTTTCCATTTTCTGTATAGCTTAACAAGAACATTTTCATAATGTTTGTTTTATTTTAACTTCAATGTTTTTTTTAAAAAAAATATACGCAATGGTCAGCCTAACTAATGTATACTATAGAAAAGGAAAATAAAGTCAATAATGTTTTTATTATTTGTTTTGACAAAATGACTAAAGCATAAAATAAAAAATAATTCAACAAAAATAATTATAGGAAATAAATATAACATGTAAATGAGTTTAAGTTTGTGTCTATTTAACAAATTTAAAAATTCTAATATTTAATTTAGAATACTTTTTTCAATTTAGTGTCCCATAATAAATACATGAAACTGAAATGTTTTGGATCATTTTACTAGGTGTTCGAGCAATCTACTACTCCATTTTTAGGCTTTATGATTGCTTTTCTCGCACAAATGTCTCTTTTATCACTTGACCTCAAGACCCAAAAATATTTAACCGTAGTTTACACTATAAAATCAACTTCGTTCTAATCATGAAACTATACTCTTTTTCAGAATGGATCAACTAAATTTGATCCTTAATTAACGAAATTAATTTTGAGAAATTTGAGATGATGTATTATTCAGAACTAAGGTACAAAATCAAAAATCAAATTAAATGGCTAAAGTGCATATAGCACCCTGAAGTATCTTTTTTTAGGGTCATCAAGGCCCTAAAATATTTTATAGTGTATCTAGCACCTTGCAGTATTTTTTTAGAGGTATTTATCACTTTAAAGTATTTTTTTGTTTTTTTTGCAATTTTGCACTTTAACAATTTAGGGTATTGGAACTAAGAGAATACTTCATGGTGGCGGACACATAAAAAAAATAAATTATGGTATTGTACGCAGTTGAAAAAATACTTCAAGGTGCTAGATATAATCAGAAAGAAATAATTTAGAGTGCGTTGGGTATACCACAAAATACTTCAAGGTGTTGGATAGATCTGAAAAAATATTTTACGGTACCTTAACCTTAAATTCAAATGGCTTTTTTCAATTTGACTGCTGCAATCATTGAACTTTTGCCATTGTTTTCAAAGTAGTGAGTTGGAGTTAAAATATAAACACTGTTGTTGTAAAGACTGAGTTATAAACTTATATTTCAATCAAATTTATAAGGGTTAATAACATCTTTAGTACTTTAAGTTTGTCCTTATTTTAGTTTTAATCCCTTAAATTCTAAACTATGGTTTTTATTCCTTTTAGGGGGCAAAATGGTCCAAGTTTTTATTAAGTTGTAAGGACCAATGTTTTAAAAAAAATGAAATTCAAAAGACCAAAACCTATGGTTTAAAACTTAAAAAACCAAAACTAAAATAAGGACAACCTTGATAAACAAAAGATTGTATTATCCTAACTTAACTTATAAAGGACAAAAGATTAATTTTTTAAAAGGGAAAATCTCAATTAAATCTAATTGAAATACTAAAATCTAAATTCAGGCACATACTTTTAACAAATTTTTATAAAGGCTAAAAAGTCTAATTAGAGATTTTTGAAAGTTATTAAAAGACCAAAATATCCCTACGTAGTTAAAAGAAATTGAAAATCGGTAAGAGTATGTGTTACTATTCCAATAGGATTTAATTAAAATTTTCTCCATAGTTTTTATCAACTCGACAACTCGGTTGCGAAATCGTGTAGGCGACTACCATACAATTTCTTGAGGCAACTGATTTATTCAGCATATATAAATAGCAAGCGGAAATAATCACCGCTCTTCCTTAAACCTGATTTGTTGGTGTTCTTATTAAAACGTTTAAAAGTAGCTTTCAATCGTGATTTACGGTATACAGGATAAGTATGTGAAATGAGTTTTATTTCGATTTATATAAATAAGCACTTTTGAAACCCCCAAAAGTCATCTCAAACATGCATTCATCTTTACCTTTCTTTTGGAACTAGTTTCCTGCCTATCCTTTAGATAGGTAGATTGATCTCATCTCATATGAACCGTCCATATTTAACTTTTTTAGTGGCTGATTTCTAAATACAAAAATTATTTTTAAAAAATATTCGTTAAAAAATTATCTTTATTTTAAATTATTTACCCATTAAAATAATCTTTTTAAAAAAACAAAATGTTAAAAAAATTTAATCTAAATCATACAGATCTCATATAAACTAAACTCCACCTGCCCACCCAAAGAATAGGGGAAAAAAACTAGTTCCGCTTTCTTTCCATCTCCCTCTTTCTTTCTTTCTTTTTTTTTTTTTTTTTTGCATTAAAAGGCAAGTCGAAGCTTGAAAAGTGAAATAGAGACTAGATTATAAGACTCTAGCCCTTAATACAACAAGAAGAAAATACTAGGAGTGACAGGAGCGTTGATCCTTCAAAACCATATCGAGGCATTCTTTAGGGATAGTTGGAAGCATAACCACCCCAGCACCCAAGGCAATATTATGGCCCTCTTTGGCCATATAATCAGCACAAGAGATGTTTTCTTTTGGAGTATGATGAAGTTCCACGTCCCAGTCCCGGAATAGAAGGTCTTTAGTCTCCCCAATAATGTTTTTAAGGGGATGATCGTGTTAGTATGTAGGTGTCCTAGAGACAATCTGTTGAACACCTTGTATCTTGTTTGATATTTCATGATTAATATATTTGAAGATAATTTATCTTTATCATATTTATGTCTCGCCTTTATATTTTATGGTTAATATGAGTTTAAAGATAAAGGCAAGGAATAGAATAGGTGTTCACTCGATGATCTATGATAGAGATCATGATCATGAGGAATCGGGACACTACATGTCTATCGCTTAAAACTTGTTCCTAGTCTTGAGTCACCAAGAAAGGGCATTGGTGATCTCAATAAGACTAATCTGACATCATCTACTTGTATAATGATCAAGGTAGGGACTCATGGAATGCAGGTATAGTGATACCTTAGGCGATGTCGTGGGTGGATCTGTTAAACGAGATAAGATAACTGACCACCGGTGAGAACTCCGAGGATTCATTTGTAGAGAGTATCATTGGATTTGAATGCCTCTCATCATTTGGTAGTCTTGATCATCTTAGATTTGAGGATGTCATCGAACACTATGTCCTAGGGTTATACTTTGATTGTACAACTCTATCCTTTGAAATATGGGGAGAAACGATTACTCTTGGGTATAACTTGAATACACGAAAGTATAGATGGACATCCGAAAGACTTACAATCCTACAAGGGATTAGTTGTTCACAAGAAGGTAGGCTTGGATGACTTTACAGTTGACTTAATCTATCATAGTAAGTGATCATGAAGAGTCATGATCCGTCTTGAGTCCATGAAGAATATTCCTAGTTCGTGTAATATTACATTTAGTCAATCAAGAGAGATGATACTCTATTCTCGCTTCTCGATTAAATATGAACAACGTTGTAAGGATGATACATGACAAGATCCAAATTAGAAAGGTAGATCACTTGATCAACTTGATTAGTTGGATCAGAAAGATTCTAGTGCCTTATGTAGTCATTAGATAAATTGACCTATTAAAGGAGTTTAATTGGTTCAAGTTTATCTATGTCGAAGAACTAATCGCAATAATGGGTCACACACTAAGATTATTCTTGATTGATAGTTTAGCAAGTTTGACCAATAATTGTTATTGGATTTTATCAAGGCTATTGATGTAATTGGGTTAACTGGCCCAATTATAAAGAGGATAAGAGATTAAGGATAATTTATGAATTATCCAATAGATCCAATCGGATTGGATAAAGATAATAATTAATTAATAATTATTCATTCACGTGAATAGTGTCAAATGAATAGAAAGATTATTCATATTTTACTATTCATGAATAATTAATTATAAAAGACTTCTTGAAAGTTAATTAATTATTCGAAGTTAATCACTTTGGAATAATTGATTTTTCAAGAAGATTTTTGGATTTGAAGTAGAAATGAATATGTACTACATCAGCGTTGAAAGAACGCTACGTACGCGGTTCGGTTAATTGTTTCTATAAATGTAATTCATTTCTTCATTCAAAAACACACCTCTTTCTCTTCTTCTCCTCTCTTCCTCTTAGGAAGTTTCTCTAAGCGCCTACAGTAGTTTTATAGTCTTGAGTAAGAGATCCAAACTCTCGAAATTTCTCAGCATTATATCGCAAGAAGATCCAAGGTGTTTTAATTGAGGAGAATGAGTTCTCATTTTGCAATCGTGAGATAATCGTGTGGATCAACGTTAGAGGACATCATCTTTCTTTGACGTCTTTGATGATGGGTATTCCCGAAACCCTGTATGTGTTTTAACGGCAGAGATCCTTAATATGTATTGTAAAGATTCTGACGTGGTCATTGGTTCATGAGAATAGTATTTACGTGCGCATGATAAATATTATTTAAGCGAGACAAAATTTTCTAAGTATCTTCATGTAGCACATTTAGTCGATCTGTCACATCGAAAAGAATTAATCTTGGGCGATAAATATTATTTTGCGGCGCAAAGAAAAATTATTTACGGTGCAAGAAAATTATTTACCTTTACGGTAAATATTATATACTGGTACGGTAAAAAAAAAAAAATTACTGGTACTATTTACATGAATAGTATTTACTATTCACGCAGTAAAAACTATTTACCAGCACGGTAAAAAATATTTTTACTGGTACTATTCATATGAATAGTATTTACTATTTACGTGAATAGTAAATGTCAATGTGGGTTCCGCAAATACAGAAAAATTTTGTTTTTCAACCTCGTGAACATATTGCTTGAATGTCAAGCAAGAACAATTTTAACCTTCAGATCGGTAGTACAGTCTCTCATAAGGATGTTGACGGCATCCAGAGAATCGGATTAGATGACGATTTTCTGTAACTTCATCTGGAGACCAATCTATAACTTAAGCATGATAGCATAGATTTTAGCTTCAATAATAGAAAGGAGGCCAAGGGGTTTATAGAAACCCATTAACCATTCTCCTTGAGTATTCCTTAACACTCTCCCGCAAGCCGCTTGGTGTTGTTGATGCACCGAACCATCCACATCAATGCGGACAGTGTTAACAAGAGGTGGGGTCCAAGATGTCTCCTCAATCTTGTCTAGTTGGAAAATCTGGTGGTTTAGCCTTTGGTTCGCTCCATTTTCCATAAGAAGGTAGTTGCACTGGTGTAGCATCTCCTTGGTTTATGTGCTCTCTCCCTGAAATAGAAATTTGCATCTGGTTGTCCAAAGGATCTAACATCCTGGGCTAAACATTCTTGTCCAAGGGAAGTTCTGGAATCTCCCTTTTCTCGGTTTGTGACTGATGTTCCAATTAAGCCAAACTTGCAAGCTGCCAGAAAAAAACTGAGAGAAATAGTTAGGTTTTAAAATTAATTTCCACAAGTTTCTAGCTCACTCACAATCTCGAATTATGTGAATCACGCTTTCCTCACAATTACATAGGAAAGGACAACCACTATCGTTGGTAAGGCCCCTTCTAGCCCGAAGAGAATTAATGACAAGTCTCTTGTGACTAACTTGACACATGAAATATTTCACTTTTCAGGAAGTTGTCATCTCCACAATTGGAACCAGAAGTTATTGTCGCAAGCAGAGAGATACTGATAGGCTGATTTAACAGAGAAACCCTCATCCTTTGCTGCTCTCTAGGTAAAACAATCTGGGGAAACGTTGGAGGGAGGATTCATTTTTGAGATGATGTGTATAATATTCGGAGGGAGGATTCCAAGCCATCTGTGATAGTCCCAACGTCCACTAGACAGAAGATAATGTCTAACCGTCTCATCTTCATTAATAGAGGAGGGGCACTGAAGAAAAGAGATGATGGGTTGATCAAGGGGAAGCCAGATGTCAGTCCAGAATTTGGTTCCCGCTCCGTTGTTGATCTTTTTACCGACACCACAGATAAATTTATCCCAAACTTCAACAATCTCTTTCCAAGCGGGGAAGAGTTTCTCTTTCTAGAGATATTAGACATGGGCAAGTCACCACAATTGTATTTGGACAACAAACATTAAACCCAAAGCGTATATTTCTTTGTTAAGAGACTCTAATATAGTTTCATAATGAAAGCTTTGTTCAAGCGACAAAGATTTTTAAACCCTAGGCCCCCTTGATTTTTGGCTTGAGTAAATTTTTTCCAAGCAATGAGATGCATTTTCCTTGTGTCTTCTTCCTGAGACCATAAGAAATTTCTGGAAATCCTCTCAATTTCTCTAATTGTACATATTGGAAGAAGAGTTGATAACATGCAATAACTAGGCAATGAAGAAAGAACAGACTTGACAAGCACCAAACAACTTACAATAGTAAAAAATTTACTCTTCCATATGGATAACTTTCCATCTCCCTCTAATGTGTATAGGTTGTCTATATTTATTTATTTATTTGCTCAAGTGTAGATTGTCTATATCGCTATACGTTTTCTTCTGAAGTTTTCAAGCAATATCATCAAATGCTCAAAAACATATTAATTTGTGTATAACCACTTACTCTGTCTGAAGAATATATAGAGATAACATTCAACCTTCAAATTCCCCCAGCTTAATTTCTACTTAGGATAATCGGTAATCAATAATTAATTAATTAGTAATCAATAACTTGGGGAATCTCTTCACGGTCTCTTCTCTCCAACTTCACTCCAATGGCTCCCACATACCTCAAACTCATGGGAGCATAGCTACACTCTCGCCTCTCTCTCCACTACAGTCCCCAGAAATTGCTCTGCAAACCACCTCAAGGAAAATTTGTCAGAGAAGACTATCTTGTGGTATGCTTTAACCCCCTCACTTCTCTGTTTGTCACTGCAAGCTAGGCTAGGCATTCAATTTTGCTGTTTTCTCGGTTTTATATCCTTATGGTGTGAGTGTCTATATTTTTTCTTTCTTTCTTTCTTTCTTTTTTGGCATAAGTGTTTACTGATAAGGAATGAACCGTTTAATTTTGGTTGGTGCCTCTCTTCATAGCTATGGGCTATGACAATGACGGCATTTTCCAGTTCCTTGAAGAGTAAAGTTCGAATTCTGAGAATTATTGGCAAAAAATGAGTCATTTTAAACAAGTACATATGAATGGTTAATTTTTTAAGATTTTTTTTTTTTTTTTGATATTATCATCCGGTATGATTCGTGTTGTTGGCTGCCCCCACCTAACATAAGTGTCTCCACTCTAGGCTGTTTCCTCTGTTCTATAACCTGATTGTTTCCTGGCTTATTTGTGTGTCTGCATTTTCCTTTCTTTGTTTTTTTGGCATTAGTGGCTATTTAATTTTGGTTGGTGCTTCTCTTCACTGCTATGGGCTTTGGCAGCATTTTCCAGTTCCATAAAGAGTAATGTTCAAATTCTAAGAATTATTGGCAAAAAATGAGTCATTTGAAACTAGTTCATATGGATGGCCAATATCTTTTAAGATTAACTATGAGTAATTATTCTTAATTAATTGGACCGCACAAGTAGAATTTCTTGTAGATGACTGTTATTTTAGATGGAGAGAATCAGAAGGCGAAGGAGTAAATGTCCATTTAACTTTGTATGAAGGAAGTCAGTAAGGGGAAAATAAGAAGGCGTTTTTTCCTCTCTCTCTCTCTCTTTTTTTTTTTTTTACAAAAATAAAAACTGGGCTTCGCAGGGTTTTTTCTTAATTATATTATTGATTATAAAAACAAATGAAGTTTGGTGTTGTGGTGATGCTATTTGTTTCAATTTGGTTATGCAGAAAAAGTTGTCAGCCGATGAAGTTCAAGAGTTGGTGAGGGGAGAAAGAAATGTGCCTCTTATTATAGATTTCTATGCAACATGGTGTGGACCTTGTATTTTAATGGCTCAAGAACTTGAAATGGTATGTGCTTGACTGACTCTATTGATGCTTAAATCAGCACTCACTTGATTGTGAGATTGTGGTTGTTCTGCTCTTATCATTGAGTGTCCATTCTGATGTGTTTTTATAAAGTATATATCTTTTCCTCATGTGATGCTTGAAAGAGATGATAAATTAAAAAGTCTCTCAATGATTGTACTCATCTTTCTTAACAATTAAGCCCTATTGAAACATGCGGAGAAATGTTGAAAAGAAAAAAAAAATTACTAAAGCAAATGAAATGTCTAGAAAATGATTGAAAGAATAAAAAAAGGTTGCACTACGGCCAAGAAGAGTCACATTGTGAAAGGATACCAGAAACCTGTTCCATAAAGAAACGCTAAAAGATGCAAAAATAATTGAGCCACTGTTTTAGAGTTATTCACACTAATGAAGCTTTTGGTGTGGGAAAGAACCATTTTCAACCTGCATATCTGAAGCAGGTCAGGAGTATTGAGTCTGTTAGGTACTGTTATTCACATTGCATATGATGAAGATGTAGGCTTAAAGGAAGCCTTTAGGAAAGTGAATTAGGACTTGCATGTATAGACGCCATAAGGATCTAAACACCGTTCTCATTAATTTGACACAAGGTAGATGAACAGAGTCAAGGAGGATCAGAAGATATTTTTGTCCCTCCATGTTGACTCGACGGTTGAAGGATTTTATGACATGAAAATCCATTTCCTTGTGCAGTCTGAAAACATTATTTCAGTCAGTTGTGTGGTTCTTGTTTCTACAGTATCTCCCCATGTTTGTCATGGGTGATTTGTTTAATTTGGGAGCTAAGAAATAACGTTCCTCATATTGGATTTCATTTTCTGCAGCTTGCGGTGGACTATGAGAACAATGCAATTATTGTCAAGGTTGATACAGATGATGAGTATGAATTTGCACGGGACATGCAGGTAATAAGCCAATTGGTATATATGCATATGCAGTGGAGTATAACTTTATTGGAGTGACTCATTACTGGGATGATTATTCAAAACATCCAAGATTAATTTAATTATTTAGTAACGATCACTGTTCTTTTGATTGGGTGCTTTGAAGATAAAACTTATCAATTTAAACCCCCCACATCATCAAATCTACTAATTTTTTTTGCCCCCCACATCATCAAATCTACTAATTTTTTTTTTCGAGCAAAAAAAATAGTAGATTTGCTGATGTGGCATAAACAGGAGCTTATATCAGCATCATATATATAAGCCGTGCACTGACTGTTCCTAAGCCGTGCACTGACTGTTCCTAAGCCGTTAACTCGTCCCTCAAGCCGATTACAAAATGCCAAATTATAATTTGATGCGTTGAAAAAACTACACACCTTCATGCTTCCCGAGGTTCCTTATTTCAGACTGTCCCCGCTTCAGATTCAAATTTCAAATCTAAAATTTTCAAATTCTTCATCTCAGGCATCACAAGAAGGTGTATAAATTGTTAACCCCCTTCGCTTCAGATTCAAATTTCAAATCTAAAATTTTCAAATTCTTCATCTCAAGCATCACAAGAAGGGGTATAAATTGTTAACCCAACAGTCAATGGGCAGTGTGCAGATATTCCGACGGCGATTATGTAAATTGGAGGGCGGTGGGACAGCTTCTCTTCCAAAGGTGTTTCACGACTACCATCTTAGAACGCTCCTCCAGTAGATTTAGAGCCTCCTTACACAGTATTTTAATTTCAAATCTTGAAGTCTCTCCAAAGTTGTTTCTCCAACGCCGTTCTTTGTCAACCTACAAAGTCTCAACAACCACAAGATGATGATGCTCAAAAACACGTTGTATCTCCCACCTGTACAATTTTTCTTTTTTTGTTGTTGTTGATATATCCTCTTTTTAAAATATTATATAGTACGGTATAATATATAGTATGATATATCCTTTCAGCAATCTGAGTTAACCTTCTTCACAGAAAACATGGGCCTAAGGAGGAAGAGCTTTCCGAGGAGGAGAAGCATGGGGAGGAAGAAGCGAAGAAGAGTACGAGACCTTGCGAGAGAAGTGTGGTAGATTTCTTGCTCGCAAGAGAAGTGTGATAGATAGTTGACGGGTATTCGCAAAAATAATTCTGGCTTTGTGCCTCCTCAGTCATTTCAATTTTTTGAAATTTAAAATGGTCATCTTTCTCCTCCTTTTATTTCACTTTCTCACCTGCCCCTTTGGATTTGCGAGCCTCTCATTTGCTTAAACGTTCCCCGCTTTCATTCTTCCTCTGAGCGAGAAGCCGTAGATGGTGCGAGAAGCCATCTGAGCGAAATCGAAGATCGGGATGGAAAAGAAATTGAGAGTGAAGTCGAAGATCGAAGAACCCCTCATTCTGTCCCCACATAAAGAAGCACCTGGTAATTCTGAACTCTTTTCTGTTTCGTTCTTATTTTTCCACCGGTATCTGTGATATTTTTGCAACGCTTCACGCCAGACTTCTGTGAACATATATCCCACGATAGATTTGGGGAGGAAGAGCTGAAGAAGAGTACAAACCTTGCAGAGAGAAGTGTGGTAGATTTCTTGCTCGCAAGAGAAGTGTGATAGATAGTTGATGGGTGTTCGTAAAAATAATTGAAACAATTTTTTCTTTGATTATTTTTTATTTCTTTGTGTAGTTGTTGTTGACTTGGTTTTGTTCGGATTCGTTAATTGATTTAGTGTGTAACCACCCCTCTTCTCAATTTAGGCAGGTATGCCGAGCAACAAAATTTATCAAGGTACGGGCCCATGGACAATTATTTCAACCGGAGTGTTGAAAATTTGGTAAGGAGCAAATTACATCAAATGACCCAAATTATATATATATACCTCCCATAGGAAGTTTGAGATTGTGAAGAACAGAGAGAAAGAGATGGAGAGAGAGACTATGAAAAAAAAGAGACTTGTGATACAACAATATAAATGATAACTTATTGGCAAACTTTCACTCCATTCTCTTAAATTATATTATGTTTAACTTCATCGTGCTGCTTATTTTTTTTTCATTGTTGAATAAAAATATTTTTTTATCTCAAATACTACGCGAAAGCATAAAAATAAAAATAAAAAAACTAGAAAAGAGGTGGGGTTGAAATAATTAATTATACGGGCCCATATATTTAGATTTGATGCTTTAAAAGAAATTCTAAAAAAAAAAATGAAGGTGCAAGAAGTCACGGGAGAAATGCTATGTATTGCACGTGGGTCCCAAATTTAATTATTATTATTATCTTTCATGTGTTTTCTCTATTATTTGAGTGGAGGAAGGTGCGACAGTGAACTAAGGTTGAAATGATCCTTCTATAGTTTTTACTATTTATGTATATTAATAGTAAATATCATAAAAAGATCAGATAGTCTTTTCCAATTATCAAGGAAAAGAAATTATAATTAAGATATATCATATATATGAGACCAATACCTATTTCTCTAAATTTTCCCGTTACTCTCCTCTCGGCCGCCTTCTCTTCTCGAAAAGTTTAAATTATACTAGAACAATTTTAATCAACTACTTATATTTAAAAGTGAACCATTCAAAAACAATTGTAAACAATTGCTTAGCTTCAAAGATATTATACTCGAACAATTAGAATCTATTTATGTAGGAATCTCACCAGAAACACGGAAGCGTATCGAACCAAGACGATGTAGAAAAAGATTAACCTTCATCGTTTTGATTACCTGGAAAGATGAGCGATCTAAAAGCTTCTTCTCGAACGGTCCAAGTCACGAACGGTCCAAGTCCGCTCTATGATCGATCTTCCGGACTATCTCTCGAGGGGGATGAGATGGTTGTGTGGGCAACTGTTCAGATGATGAACGTCTGCCTCTAGGGTTTTATTTCTGATGAGAGCCTCCTTGTGAATGAATTTCTCAATGGGTGAAAGTAGGTTTATATACTACTACACCAAGACCTAACCCTAAACCCTAAAGGGGCATAGGGCTCTTGGGCTGTGGTCTCACTTAAGCCCAATTGGGCTTAAGTGACCAAAGAGCATATATTCCAACAATCTCTCACTTGCTCTTTGAGATACAAAACTTGAGCTCGTAAACCCAAGACCATGTAGCCCTTAAGCCATCATTATCCGATAATTTACCCCATCCCTTGTTTCGAGCTAGCACGGGGATCTATCATTTGTCATTTATCGAGGCTCGTGATAATCTGTTGAAGATTATCTAGTTCGGTGCTACTCCACTAAAAGCCCGAATGTGAACTCCAAGATTAATGACAATTATAACACGAATATGCATTACCCCTTTATAAAATGTCTATAATTTGATTGATTAGTTTTACGTAACTCAATCAATTATTTATTCCTTGACTATGATAGTTTCTCTAATGGATTATATGCACTGGCCAGTGTCTTCAATATCCAAATACCGAAACATATCAAGTGGACATTTCCTATAAATTCCATGTTGTTTATCTTATAAACACCGATAACCAAAAAGTCTCAATCCCAAAATACCAAGTTATTGGCCGTCATATAGATCAAACCTCACTTTGTTGGTAAATCAAAGAATGAAAACTATTTGACTACCTATTTAAAATAAACTCAGGATTAAGAGCAACTACATGACTATAGTTATCGAAGATTTGATTCCTTATGATGAGAAAAGAGAAACCTTAATCAAATCTCTCCTTGATCCATTCAATGTAAGTATTAACTCAACCAATATTTTATAATGATTCGGACAAAACCATTTCATATAATATTGCAGCCTAAATAAAGTGCCCAACTTAATTTAATAGCTGTGAAGCTATTCATCAATTGTGAGTACCTATGACCATGTCCTCTATGAACGTATCCATATGATCATATACTCCACAATTGATCCGGACTTTTAAGTCTGTAAATAGTGTGCGAAATTTAAATGAAAAACACTTCATTTATACCATTCAGAAAAAATTGCAATGTCATAATGTCTTGCTCAAAGAGCACAAAATAACAAAATGAAATTTCAACTTCCTAAAGCTTATAGCAAATCTGGAATCCTCCAAAGACCCATAAATGTAACATGTCTCTCAAACACACGTTCAGGAAAACTCTTAGTAAAAGGGTCAGCAAGGTTCTCTTCTGATGCTATCTTTCTTTGCTACTTACTCAGCCTCTGTGGCAGAGTCAGCCACACATGATTGTTTTACACTTCTCCAACAAATGGCACCGCCATTATGGGTGTACACATATCCCGAGGTGGATTTACTTGAGTCAATATCTCCTTGGAAATCGAGTCCGTATAACCAATGGTTTCAAGACTCTCACTAGAATAGACCAACATATAATCTCTCGTTCTCCGTAGGTACTTGAGTATATGTTTAACCACTACCCATTGTTCCTCTCCAGGATTAGATTGGTACCGGCTTACGACTCCCACTGCATAGCGAGATATCCGGGTCCAGTACAAAGCATAGCATACATGAGACTACCTACCGCTGATGCATAAGGTATCCTACTCATGCGTTCTCTCTGCTCAGGAGTCTTAGGAGATTGCTCCTTAGAGAGATGAATCCCATGCCTGAAGGGTATCATTCCCCTATTGGAATTCTCCATGCTAAACCCGGCAAGTATTTTGTCGATGTATTTAGCCCGGGATAATGCCAAAACCCTATTCTTCCGGTCTCGTAAGAGTTTAATACCAAGAATATAATTGGCTTCCCCAGGTCCTTCATATCAAAATGCTTGCTCGGCCAGGTCTTTATGCCTAACAATACCTACGTATCATTTCGATAAGGAGTATATCATCCACATAAAGTACCAGAAAGGATACTGCGTCACCTTGGATCCTTTTATACACACACGGCTCATCAGGACTTTTCTCAAAAACATAAGACTTAATGGCTTGATCAAATCGATGGTCCATGATCCGGACGCTTGCTTAAGTCCATAAATGGACCTTTGCAACTTGCATACCATATGTTCTTGCCCTTTGGCTATAAACCCTTTTGGTTGCTGCATATAGATCTCCTCTTCCAAATTTCCATTTAGAAAAGCGCTTTTGACATCCATTTGCCAAATCTCATAATCAAGATTTGTCAGAATGCCTAAGAGAATCCGGATGGATTTAAGCATGGTAACCGGCGAAAAGGTTTCTTCATAATCCACATGTTCTATTTGGGAGTACCCTTTTGCCATCAATCTAGCTTTGAAGGTTTCAACCTTCCCGTCTGATCCTCTCTTTCTCTTGTAAATCCACTTGCACCCAATGGGTCTTACCCCTTCAGGTGCATCTACAAGAGATCAAAGTAAGTTGGAATACATAGAATCCATTTCATGATTCATAGCCTCAAGCCATTCCTGAGCATCAACATCTCCTAGTGCCTCGTCATAGCTTGTGGGATCATCATCTTCATCAATGATGACATCGATTTGACTCACCCAACAAGAGAAATCTTGTAGGTTTACGAATCAATCTCCCACTACGACTTTGTCTCACTTGATGTTGGGCATCTACAAAGTGGGTCCATATTTTGTGGGTTAACAATTTCTTGATGAGGACCCTCATTAGGTGGATTAATCAATTTGTGATTTTGTTCTTCCATACGTTCATCATTATGCTGAACTTCCGGTTCTATTTTCGGTTCTGTGTTTGTTCGGGTATGTTTTCCATATTTTCCCTCTTTGAACAACCACGGGAATAAATGCCGGAACCGCTAAGGAGGTGGCGGTGAAACTTGATACGAGACTAGCTCATCAAGAATAACCTTACTTCTTGGCTTATGATTTGCCATATAGTCCTCCTCTAAGAAAGTCGCGTGTGTGCTCACTATGACCTTCTTATCTTTTGGACTATAAAACAACCAACCTCTGGTTCCTTTAAGATAGCCTATAAACATGCATACTTCAGTACGCAAGTCCATCTTATCTGGTTTCTTTTGCAAGACATGTGCCAGAGCACCCCAACTCTGAATATGTTTCATGGTGGGCTTACACCCTTTCCACAATTCTATTGGTGTCTTTGAAACCAACTTAGACGGTGCTAAGTTCAATAGATACATAGCGGTTTCTAAGGAAAATCCCGAGAATGAATCGAAAGAGATGAATAAGCGAGCATAGATCTTGTCATTTCTAAAAGGGTTCTATTTCTCCTTTCAAAGAACTTCATTCTCATTGGGGTGTCCTTGGAGAGGATAATTGTGAAACTATCCCCTCTTTGATCGGTAAGACATGAACTCTCCAGATAGGTATTCACCCCCTCGATCAGATCGAAGGGTCTTAATTTGAACACCAAGATGCTTTTTTGCCTCAGCCTTGAACTCTTGGAATTTTCCAAAAGCTTCAGACTTGTGACACATCAGGTACACATGTCCAAATCTAGAGTAATCATCGATAAATGTGATGAAATATTGATACCCTCCTCGGCTTGGACATTTATTGGTCCACATACATCGGTATGTACTAATTCCAGTGAAGTATGACACGTTTTCCCTTGGCCTTGAAGGATCTCTTTGTCATTTTACCTTCTAAACAAGATTCACATATGCGGTATCGGTTCAAAGTTCGGGATTTTAAAATCCCACTTTTGACCAAACCTTGTATCGTTAGAGTTAATATGACCTAATCTCAAATGCCAAAGATAAGTTTCATTGGAAACTTTTCTTTTCTTTGATGAATTATTATGCTCAACATCTCTTAATTCAACATGATTAACTTCACTGGGGAACATGATTAAAGAAATAAAGACCATTAATCATTACACCGTAACAAATAAAAGAAGATTTACTTCTTATTGAAAGCGAGGAATTAAACCGAACTTGTCATACCATGTTTTTCCAAACAACTAACGAAATTAAATTCCTCTTAAATTCGGAATAAATAAACAGTCTTCTAAAACCAAAGTTCTGCAATTATCAAAAGATAAAATAACTTGTCCCACTACTAGTGCAGACACAAGCTCCCCAGTTCCAAGCTTCAAAACTCTTTGTCCTTCACTTAAAATCAAGCTATGTTTGAACCACTTTGCGCATAGAGTAACAAACATGGTTAGTGGCTCTGAATCAACGATCCATTTTTCATCGTAATTCTCCACTAAACAAGCCTCAATCACATGTAAATTACCCATACCGGTTGATTCATCCGTGGGCAATTTTTCTTCCAATGCCCCTTTTGTCCACACTTGAAGCACTTGCCTTTTTGGCCGCTTCATTGCAACTGTTTTGGCAACTGGAATGCCTGATTTCTTCTTTTTCTTGTTCTTGTTCTTTCCCTTGGGGCAAATAATGCACTGCCCTGCTTGACTAGGGACTGTTCAGCACTCTCAAGCTCGTGCATCAGTTGAGTGAGGTCCAGATGCATCTTATTCATATTATAATTCATCTTGAATTGATTGAAGTATTCAGGCAGTGATTGTAAAAGAAGGTCAACTTTTAAATCTTGTTCAAATTTGACACCATGGTCATCAGCCCTCTTAAAGTTTGCTATCATTGTTAGACAATGATCCCGCACACTTCCTCCGACATCACCTTGTCTTGGTGACTCGAATTCAGCGCATTTTGCCTAGCGAGCCGCTAGACGTAGCAAACATGCCATCAAGAGTACGGAGCATTGTTGCTCCACTCTCAATCATGCTTACTTGCTCCCGAAGGTGATTGGCGAGGCGGCTAAAATATAGCAATGCTACATTCGCCTTCTCCCATTTTTCCTTCTCTTGCTGAAATTTAGTCGGATTGCCACGTATTACACATCCGCATCGCATCGCGCGGCATAGGCGGTTAGAACAAAGTTGAGTTTTTCATATTGAAGAACAATATCCAAATTTGTTTTCCATTGTTTGTAGTTTGTACCATCCATAGGTTTTTGACTCAAGATGGTAGCTAAAGGATTGAAAGACATTTTTCGAAAATAAGGAAAAATCACACTAATTACAAACTATATTTAACAACAAACGAGATATTGTGCTAGTAGATTCTAATAACTACTATTCGTTTATTGTTTAACAGTCCATTAGTTATCTCTACAAGGCTTACGATGGGCAAGATACTTGTAAAACTAATATTGTTATTTTGGGCCTTCAGTTCCATTGGCAGAGCCTCGATGGGAGGGTTAACAATTTTACCAAAGTTGAATGTATTTAACCATTGTTTATTTTCAAAATTATCTTTAGTGTCTAAGTGTTGCCGACGATGAGCCGTACAAAACTTTACTAAAATTTTGAAAATATTAGGGTTTAATCTAGCGAAATCCGATTATCTTTATCCGAGGGGCTTCGGCGATAACCATTTCACTAATAAACCCACAATTGGGGCCCGTAGGTTTTAAAATTAATTGGTTAATTTAAAACCTTCACCCATTCAATATTTTTAAATTTAGAATTTTTAATTTCCAAAAATTGTTCAATTTAGAGTATTTTTTAAATCACTCTTAAATATACAATTCTCTTAGGAAATTTCCTGGATTATTTGTCTAGATTTTAATTCCACAATTAATTAATCCAATTATTAATCTAGATTTTAATATAAAATCATAATAATTAATTTAGTGGATAACCTAAATAATCTTGCAAAATAACCATCATACTAGTCGAATCAAGACATAATAGCTACTATGCAAAGTAATGACGTGTGATTATGCATCAAATATGGCATCTTTCCTATTCTATATGACATGTTATTTCTAAAATCATGTTAATCGCACATTTAATTCATCAATTCAATAAAAGCATTTAAAAAATTAAACAAATAACTTTAATCCATGGCTTTCCTATTTTAAAAAATAAAAAATAAAATTACAACTTTGGAATTTCTCTTTTGTCCAGCCTCTTAGGATTTGTCTCAAGCCCCTTTAGGGTATTCATGGGCCGTAAAAACCCAAAGACCCACTTTTGGCGAGAAACCCTAGGATGCAAAAGAGGAACCCTAGTCGTCGATCTTGTCGCGCCGTCATCCGAACTCATCTCAGCACGAAACTCCAGGGGAAGGACCGCCACAAAGAGTCGATCACATGGCCGCCAGAACCACCCCGAAAGGTGGCCCCACGCGCCACTTCTTTGCCGGCGCGTGAAGCCCAGTCTCAGGGATTGTGGCGGCGTGTGGGGGCGCGTCCCTGCTCCTCTGGGAATGGTTCAACTCCCACTTTGTTCGTCTTTTTGTCCTCTTTCCAACCATATATTGTTTGTCCAAATCCAAGGTCCAGAAGTCCACGAAACGTGTCGTACAGCGTCGAATGTTCATATTCTTGAAGTTTCTTGATCTCGAACTTTTACAGAAATTTGAAAATTTACATAGAAATTGCGAAAAAAAACATAAGAACAAGCAAGGAGGAAACCTAATCATATGGGATTAGCCTCCTTGTTACAAATCAAGAAATACACGAGAAAATCTAACCATGGATTAAAGCGATTAAAATTAAAACTAATATCAAATCTGAATTATAAAGAATAAAACTCATGAAATCAATAACAAATATAGAAATAGATGCCATATTTTTCAAAAAAAAAATTTGAAAAATCGAGATTTGATCGCATAAACTAAATCGATGCCATATTTTTTTAAAAATAATATTTTGAAAAATCGAGATTTGATCGCATAAACTAAATCAAAAGCTGGTTCTTTTCCTCATCGCCAACCTAGCTCGATGCCAATTGTAGGAATCTCACCGTAAACGCGGAAGCGTATCGAACCGAGACGATGTAGAAAAAGATTAACCTTCATCATTTTGATTACCTGGAAAGATGAGCGATCTAAAAGCTTCTTCCGAACGGTCCAAGTCACGAACGGTCCAAGTCCGCTCTATGATCGATCTTCCGGACTATCTCTCGAGGGGATGAGATGGTTGTGTGGGCAACCGTTCGGATGATGAACGTACGCCTCTAGGGTTTTATTTCGATGAGAGCCTCCTTGTGAATGAATTTCTCAATGGGTGAAAGTAGGTTTATATACTACTACACCAAGACCTAACCCTAAACCCTAAAGGGGCATAGGGCTCTTGGGCTGTGGTCTCACTTAAGCCCAATTGGGCTTAAGTGACCAAAGAGTATATATTCCAACAATTTATACATATTCGTCTCTCAGAATCTATATAAGTTATATTATGTTGTTCTATTGGTTATCCATGTCAATTGAGTGTATCATTATTTTTTAATTCAATTAATTGTTTTCTCTCATAATTATATTGAATAAAATCTATTCAACTAATGTTAGTGAGGTAGATTCATTTTAATGAGAAGGATAAATTTTTCCTTAATAATATTCGCCAGCCTTATATAATATTAATACTTTCTCAAGACCATACATTTGGGTGCTGAATTATTGCTATATAATATTATATAGCAATAATAAAATAATATTAAACGTACCACCTTCACGTTCCTTCATTCCTCTCTATTATAATCTTCTTCTCCATATTGTGAAATGGGAGCATGATGTTGAGGCAGCACGGTCCAAAAACACAATATTTTTTTACACGGATATTACAGAATATAATTTCGTTAAACAATTCTAACAGTTTACACAATATTATAAGATTTGATAAATAAATTACAAAACTTATACAATATAATTGCTTGAATTATTAAATAAAGATCCTAATTATTAAATTATAATGTTAAATATCATTCTTATGCAGGTTAGATTAATTATTAAATATTCAATCTTTAAATAAATGTTTCCAAGAAAATACGACATATTTGGTTCGCAATATTGTCTTGTGTGGAACATGAGGAACGGAGAGTAGAATCATATTTGGATTTCAAGCAGGTAATATGGCAGAGGAAAAGTGGTGTGAGGTGATCAGAGGAAAATTAAAGAATGCAGTGCTCAAATTGTTACATTAAATAATAAAGGAGGGCCCATAAAATAATTTGAAGTTGAAATAAGTATAAAAAGGAATCCATAGCAGCATAGTGGTTTACAGATGAATATAAGGCTTCACAAGATTGTAGGTTTGAAGATTCTTAGACGGAAATAATTATGGAAATTGTACAACTACCAATGTTGTTTAAATTGTATGAGCAAAAAAAAAAATTGTTGTTTAAATCGAGATCTTTACAAATATGTAGCAAAATATGTGATATATTGTCTGTTCATGTTACATATAAGAATGTTTTTTGTTCTTTGATGGCTAGCATTTTCATGTCCTTTTTTGTTGCTCTTGAGTTGATGTTGAAGTTGCTAAACATATAAGAGGTGTTATATTACTCATGTGATTGTGGTTGATATTGTGTTTTGAATAGTGATTAGTTAGACAACTACTATTTTAGATGAGTCAAAGGTGAGGATGTGCTTCAATGTCATTTAATTGTTGCACTTGGTTTGAACAAAAAAAAATTATTGTTGCACTTGCGCATTGTACGGAGAGTTCACCCAGTGTTGTTTTCCTTGAGTGAAAATTAATTGTATTTAATGGTAGATGAAAAAAAAAGGTTATTAAATGTAATTTTCACCTTATAATCATTTTAGGAATTTTTCCCAGGCCGAATTTTTCAACACTTTCACCGTGTCTCACTTTTGATTATTTTATAATATATGGAGTAATATATTCTAATATACATCAATGGATTTATATATTATAGTATATAAATATTTATATCTATATTATAGGGTAAAGGAGCGATATATATACATGTGTTTTGCCTCATGGAGCGTTCAAGACCACGAGAAATTTTACGGACCAATTTTACATGTGGTTAGCCTTTGAGAGCAAAAGTCACATGGGGGATTAGTTGACCGTTAGGTCAACGGTTAGTTTGGATGGAGTTACTGTTCATGATGACGTGGCGCTGACGTGGACGCCAAATAAGAAGAAATGCTGAGGTGGAAAATATATTTTTTTAAAAAAAATAATACTCCCCCCTCCTCCGGTGGGCCCCACCACGGCCGGCGGCGGCGGCCCGGCCACCACCGACCCCGGGCATTTGTGGTGGCGGTGGTGGGGCCCGTCGGCGGAGGGGGAGTATTATTTTAAAAAAAAAAAAAAAAAAAAAAATCTTCCACCTCAACATTTCTTCTTATTTGGCGTCACGTGCGTCACGTCGGCATTTAACAAGAATAACTCCATCTAAATCGATGTTGACCTAGCGGTCACAACTAACCCCCATGTGACTTTTGCTCCCAAAGGCTAATCACATGTGTAAAATTGGTCCAAAAAAATTTCTCGTGGTGTTGGGCGCTCCCTGAGGCAAAACTCATGTGTATTATCGCTCATTTACCCTATATTATAATATATAATTATTATATTTAGTATATTGATACCCCCTCCCCCCTTAATATCGTGGGGGCTTGGCCGCCCACTATATATTATAAGTATAATATATATATTTATATTCTAAAATAAAATAAATAATAATATAATATTTTTTTATAAAAACACATATATTACAACTCGGACCAGGCTTTCCTCCGATCTTTGTTAATATGCGCGCCTCCTTTTCCTCCATACTGATGTCGTTTTGGTTCTATAATGGCACGGTTCAACTTTTATTTTTTTAAAAAATAGTATTAATCTTCATCAATTTTTTTAAAGCACTATCTGAAATTTTTTTGAGATTAAAAAAATATAAAGATTGGGATCAGTAAAATATCAAGTTTGTTTTGATAAAAAGCCTGGGAATAAATGAGATTAAGATATATCTGAAATCTTTTTCTTTTTCAGTCAATTTTCACTTGATTTCTTCAGAAAACCGCCTGGGCTTTTATTAATAAAGAATTAATATTATATTATTATAATATTATATAATATAATATAATATTAATATATTATATGATATGATATATTATTATATTATATTAAAATAAAATATTATATAATATAATATTCAAAGATAGACACGGCAGGTGAAGTATTGAAAAATTTGTCGGGGCAAATTACGTAAAATGACCCAAAGGCAAAAATTACACTAAAGGACCCAAATCCTTTCTCACGTACACGGTTTTCATTCAAACCATCGGGGAGGTATAGAAGAGAGCATGAAAGAAAGAGAGATGATTTAGAAAAGAGTGAGAAGCTGTAATTTTGATTTGCTTTTTGAATTTAGGTAGTAACTTTTCTCTCACATACTCTGTATACATTTATATGTATGTTTTTACAATTATATATTTATATATAATGTATAAATGTTGAATGTGTTGCATGAATTGTAGGTATAAATGATGGTTTTCTTTTTGATACATTCATGCGACGATTCGTTGGCTTTAAATAATGTTGACACTTTAAAACGGGACCATGCCGCATTATAAAAAGAGGAACAAAATATAATGGCTAAAGTATACTTTTAGTCCTTTAAGTTTTACATAAGGTATACTTTTGGTCCCTTAACTTCATAAAGTATACTTTTGATCCTAAAATTCTAACACCGTTAATGTTGTTAACGGAAAACGCGATCTGACAAATTCAAGTGATGACTAATAGCATTTAATTACACAAATTTAATATATTTTTCAATTTATCCATATTTTAGATTTAATCCTAATAGCATTTAATTACACAGTTATTACTTAAATTTACATCGTTATCACTTGAGTTTGCATCTCCGTTAACAAAATTAACGGTGTTAGAATTATAGGACTAAAAGTATACTTTGTAAAGTTAAGGGACCAAAAGTATACCTCATATAAACTTAAAGGACTAAAAGTATACTTTAGCCAAATATAATTTTGCTAACAATCAAATTAAAAATGGGTCCGCGTGTGATTTATTTGTTTTTAGAAAATGGCAAAAGGAATACTAATATCAAATTATACGAATTGAACGAAGGAACCGCATGTGATTTATTTGTTTTTAGAAAATGGGTCCTTAAGTAAAATTTTTACCTTGGCCTATTTGATGTAATTGTCCCATCATCGTTTTTCAAACATTTCACGTGAATGCAGGGTTGTTGAAGAAAAAATTGAACGTAGGTCCCATACATTAATATATAAGATTATTATATTTTTATAATATATTACATTATTATATTATCATTATAAACAGACGCATGTAATTCAAACTATTGAAATGTAACCACTATATAATAATGAAAAAAATTCACTTATTTAGTAAAAAATAAAATAAAATGAAATAAGTTTATTTATTTAGCAAATAAATGTTTCCATTTATTTATGTTTAAACCAAAAATTGAAGTAACAATTTCCATGTGTGAGTCTCTATGTTTTTTTATTATAAATAAGTATATTAATTAATAATTATTTCATACTATTGTAATGTAACCACAATATAATAATTAATGTGATTGAATGTCAATTTAAAGAATCATTTACTCAAAAAGATGGTACACAGAAGCATCTGTTGATGGGTTTACAAACCTTCCCAACGATCTGCCACCTCAATTATCATCATTATTACTATGTGTATCAAAGGGTAAATAATTTCATACATGATTTGATAAATTAAAAAAATTGCTGGAAAAAAAACGGAAGCTTGGAGAAGAGCCAGAAAGGATGAAATGAAAACCTGGTGATGAAAACATATTGTTGCCTCTCACTTTCTATGTTCATATTATATTTTTCCACCAATCCGGACCCATATACATATATTTTTCGTCAAAGGACCCCATATATTCGGTGCATTTTTTTCCTCAAATATATTCGGTGCATGCTTCATTAACATAATCTGCAATTTCCTTATTAAATAATTAAGAAAACGGCCAACATATATATAATTATTTCAACTTCCTCAACATATTCTACCTTTCATTCGTATGTATATTATATACTAAACAAACAATATAGAATATTATATATTAAAGAAACACACAGATACCAATTAATATATATATATATATATAGGAGTATTATGCAACGCACACAGTTTGTAAACGGTTTCAGCGCCAGAGGGAGTTAGGGAAGAGAGAAGGAGAAAGAAATAGAGAGAGAGAGGGTGTGGAGTATGATGGAGTAAATTGAGGTTGAATTATTTGGTGTTAGAAAATTAAGAGCATCAAAGTATTGGTAAAAATAAGTAAACTAAGCAAAATTAGCTTGGAATTGAGGTGATTAGGAAAATCAAGAAAGTTCATATGGAAAGTATTGGACGCTGGACGAAGTGCTGGATGAAGCGATAGTCTGAAAGTTTGGTGTGAGGTGTCTCCATTTTTTTTTTTGCTCGCAAAAGACCATATATTGCTATTAAAGAGGTGAAAAAGTTGTTACAAATAACACAACCAGTCTGGAGGTAACAAAAACAGAACCTTGGCAAATACAAGCCAGCAAAGCATAATAACAATATGAAACAAAAAACACAGAAATCAGTCCCACACATTACAGGGCTGGAAATGAGTCATCATTAGTCGTAATATGAGCCTCCCTACAATCTAAGGTTAGAAGTGATAGTAAAGCAGGTGATGGTTGGAAGACCCACCCAATCGGGTATGAGGTGTCTCCATTGACAAATATAGATTTGGAGTAAGTGAAAGTAATCGAACAAGTAGATTTCAATTTCAGTTATTAAGCTATTGCCAATTTTGTTTCACCATCAATCTAATAAAATAATATATATATATATATATATATATATATATATGTATATGTATATGTATATGTATATGTATATGTATATGTATATGTATATGTATATGTATATGTATATTCATCAACCCCCATGTTTTTAAATCCCACCTTCGATTATAATAATATTATATAATAAATTAATAAATTAATATAATATAATATAATAATAAAATATTATCTCACTCCAACACCCACACTTCGTTATGTTTCCACTTTCAATGTAGTATAATAAATTTTGAGCAAAAAAATGTAGTATAATAAATTTATTATAATCATATTTTCTTTAACTCCCCACATGAAAGGAAATTGGGGATGAAAATATAAAGTATCCCCATTTTTTATTTAAATATATAATTTTAAAAAAAAAAAAACTCTAAATTTTAGACCTATCAATTTCCTCTAAACCTCAAAATATTTGATAAATGACATCCTAAAAATACTTAATTACTATTAGAAAAATTGGGATGTTACAATAATACAGCATTATTTTCTAACTAAAGTAATTAATGTAGCTAATAAACTTTGCAAAATATTTGTGGTGAAGGTGAAGAGAGTTGCAGGGAATGAAATATGAAATGAAGTAAATGGATCCCAAGTAAAGCATAGGGAGATATGCTTGAATGTTTTTGAGGAAGGCCATGCTTTTGAAAGCGTCGGGGTGCTAACGGGGCGGAGCCGGGATTTAAAATTAGGGGTACGACAATTATTATAGAATAGAATTTAGTGGAGTTGGGACTTAAAATTAGAAGCCGAAAATTATAGAATTGGACCCATAAGTTTATGAAATTATCTTTACCCTCATAAAAATTTCAATATGTTCACTTTAATCCCTTCTAAAAGTTTGATGGAGGGACTAAAATGAAAATTTAAGGAAGTACCGAGTTGAACTAATATTGTACATTTTAGATTATTTTATAATAGATCATATAATATTTAGGACCCCACGTAAATATTGCATTCTCGATGAAGAGAGTTGCAGGGAGGTATGCGTTTTGTAATTGAAAGAGATTTATTGTATTGTGATGTAATGATTTTTTGAACTAAAATGTAATTTTTAATTTATTTGAATTAAATTGAAATAACTACAAATGATTAGTTGGGATTTAGAGGAAATGAGTTTGTAGAATAGAAGTGAAATTATGTTGATGCATGTATCACGAAAAGTTTAAATTATACTTAAAGAATTTTAATCAATTACTTATGTTTAAAAGTGAACCATTCTAAAACAATTGTAAACAATTGCTTAGCTTCAAAGGTATTATACTCGAACAATTAGAACCTATTTATACATAGACCTCTCTCAGAATCTATATAAGTTATATTATGTTGTTCTATTGGTTATCCATGTCAATTGAGTGAATCATCTTTTTTTTATTTTTTATTCAATTATTTGTTTTCTCTCATAATTATATTGATTAAAATAAATTCAACTAATGTTAGTGTGGTAGATTCACTTTAATGAGAAGGATAAATTTTTCCTTAATAATATTCACCCGGGCAAGGCGCGGGCAGTCAAAGCTCGTTAATTTAAACGTTGGGCTCACACTAGTTTCTTTTCCTTCCTTAAAATGACCTTTTTTATTTACTAGACCAGTCTAAACCCTGGACTTTTATCTATGCTATACCCCCATTCTTACCATCTAAACTAACCTCATGTGAGAAATGACATATTCTAGACACAATTGATGGTAAACATGTTTATCATAAAACAAGAGAAAGAAAAAGAAAAGTTGATGGTAAACGACACATCATTTTGTGCTGGCTTATCTGGCTGTAATTTTCCCAAGAATTGTCGAGTTCAGGGAATATTGGTACTTAGGCTTATTCCAGGTTAGGAGCTAATGCTTTTTTTTTTTTTTTTTTTTTTTTTTTTTGTTGTGAATGGACAAAAGTTTTGGTGAGTTGGGTTTTAGGTCTCCTAAAGAGGCTTCATAGCTTGAAGAGCTCCTTACGAATTACCCACCAATGAAGTCTTTACATTAGAAATGAGATTGAACAGATGATATAAGTAATATCTTTACTAATTAGACCAACTTTTATTTGCAGCTGTTATATGTTCCTTTCTAACCAATTTGTTAATTGGTCATAACTTTGTGAGCTATTATGGATCCTGGCTCATGAAGAGCCCTAAATTTTTTTGACCAAATCACTAGAACAATTCCATGTCAATGCTGCTAAACAATTTTGTCACAAACTTAATTAAAATTTTAAAATGACGTTCATTACGCTGCTTTTTTTGTTTTTGGGCATCAGATGTTCATTACTCGTTCAAGATACTTTTTTTGGGCCAGAAGACTCTTTCAAGATAATAACCTCACAATAGTTAAATGCATTTATTTTTCTACATGTTTCTCTATCAAACTCTTGTGAGTGACTTCGATCCAGTGGATTTAGTTTTTAAATGTAGCAGGTTCAATATAACACATACATTGATCATGTTTCAGGTTCGAGGATTGCCTACCCTGTTTTTCATAAGCCCTGATCCAAACAAAGAAGCGATCCGAACTGAAGGACTTGTCCCCATACAGATGATGCGAGATATCATCGACAAGGAGATGTGAAAAATAGTACTACCTCCTGTCCTAAATATATGACAAAGTTTATAGTGTAAATTGTACTACAAACTTTATCTTATAGGGAGTTTTTTTTTTTTTTTCAATGATATGTGAATTCTCAGAGCATGTTTGGCATGGTAGTGAGAAGCAACAAAAGCCCAATGAGCAGAACAAAAAGTCCAGTGGGAAGAAAAAGTTGATTTCGGACCGTTTGGGAAGGCTTATGGTAATGGACTTCTTTGAAATTAGTGACTTCTAGTTGCACAAATCTAATTTATAATCTAATTTTTACTTAGTTAAATTTCAGTGTTTTGTAATTTCTTTAATGACAAATTTTACTGTTTTTTTAGCAAATTTATGTTTAAATTTACTTTTTTATCCCAATAAGGTTTATGTGATTTTCAGTCTTTTTTTTTTTATCTCAACTGATTTTTCAAAAGCTATGTCAAACAAGTATGTGGAAAAAAGTCACTTCTACCACCGCTATCCCAAACACAAATTATATCTATAATGTGACTTTTTTAAATTTTAAAAAAAAAATCATCTAGAAAAGCCTAATAGAAAAAAGTTACATCTGTGACTGATATTCCAAAAATGCAGTCATTGAATCAGCTGTTTTGCTTTTGCTGTCACACAGATGTCAATTACGTGCATGTGAACACTTCAAACCTAATATAATGTTTTGTTTCTTTTCCCTTTCGGATAAGAGAAAAATTTAGAGACGCTTTTCGGGATGGTCATAGGAACAATGAATTTACATCTGATTCATCGAATATGGTTGTGGTTGACTGGTTGTTGAAGGCTGCTCTGTTTTGTGGGATGAGCTTGAATAGTTAAAAGCGTGTTTTCATGTTTGAAGCTCGTTTGATTCGCAGTATATGAAAAGGGTCCGGATGTCAAATCATAAAAAGCCAGTGAGTCTCGAATTTTAGGATTCAACTGGATATACTGCCCTGATAATATAATAATTAAATAAAGGTTAAAGCATGGTTTTAGTTTTTTAAGTTTACATAATTGGTTCTTTAAATTTATAATGTATTTTTTTATATCATATAATTCTAATATTGTTAATGTTGGTAATAAAAAAAAATGGTTAAAGGGCTCCAACACAACAAATATTTGGTCAAAGCGTCATTCAACACAATTAACTATTAAGTGGGCCAACCAAGACAACAAACTTTTTAAAAATGGCCTTGCAAAGACAATGATTGTTAACAAAAAGTTAACGTCCAGTTATCTAAAGCGTTCAACACAACAATTATTACTTTCGACAAAGCGCGCAGACAAAATTTAAATTTTACTAAATTAAATAATTTTTTTCTCAATTGTCATTATTCAAAACTCCTTATATAAATATCTATAGACACAAATTACTCATTCTTTCATTTTGTCAAAATTATAATTTGCTAAAATAAACAAAAGTTTTCATTAAAAATATAATTATATGATTTAAATAAAAATCAAGGTGTTTTATAGTTTATTATATATGTTAAACAAAAAAATATATGATTTATTTTTATTTTAGAAGAAATTTATGTGAGTTAAAAAATTCATTTAATGTTAATAAAATTTAAAAAAATCCATTATATCTTAAAGAAATGAAATGAGTTTAATTTTTATTTTTATAAAAAGAGTTTAATGGATATCAACTTTGATACTTAATAATATAAATTCGGCAATTTGATGATATATTTATTAATTAAATGATCTCTTGATTATATGAATATGAGACTTGTTGAAAAAAAAAAAGATAACTTAAGAGGCTTGAGCAAAGACAATTTAATAATAGGTTAAGGAGCAATTTGGCCTACGAAAGTCTCATATCCATATAAGCAATACATAATTTAATTAACAAATATATCATCAAGTTCTGATTTATATTATTAAGTATCAAAGTTGATATCCATTAAACTCTTTTTTATAAAAAAAAAATTAAACTCATTTAATTTCTTTAAGGATATAATAGATTTTTTAAATTTTATTAACATTAAATGAATTTTTTAACTCACATAAATTCCTTCTAAAAGAAAAATAAAAAATCATATATTTTTTTGTTTAACATATATAATAAACTATAAAACATCTTGAGTTTTATTTAAATCATATAATTATATTTTTAATGAAAAATTTTGTTTATTTTAGCAAATTATAATTTTAACAAAATTGAAGAATAAGTAATTTTTGTCTATAGATATTTATACAAGTAGTTTTGAATAATGACAATTGAGAAAAAAATTATTTAATTTAGTAAAATTTAGAATTTTGCCGGGCGCTTTTTAGAAAGTAATAGTTTGTTGTGTTAGACGACCTTTAGATATCTGGACGTTAACTTTTTTAACTTGGCGTTGTCTTTTTACGCCTTTTTAAAAAATTTGTTGTCTTGGTTGGCCCACTTAATAGTTAATTGTGTTTGATGCTCCTAAGCCAATAGTTTGTTGTGTTGGACGCACCTTAACCCTAAAAAAAATGCTGATATAACAAACTCAAGTGATAATTGTATAATATTAAGGGTTAAGGAGGCGTCAAAGACAACAAACTATTAGCTCGGGAGCGTCCCAAGACAATTAACTATTAAGTGGACCACCCCAAATGATAATAAACTTTTAAAAAGGAGCGCTCAAAGACAATGCCATTAAAAAAAAGTTAACGTAGATTAGCAAAAAAGTTAACGTCCAGATTATCTAATGAGCGCTTAAACACAAAATTCTAAATTTTACTAAATTAAATATTTTTTTCTCAATTATCATTATTCAAAACTACTTGTATAAATATCTATGGACAAAAATTACTCATTCTTCAATTCTGTCAAAATTATAATTTGCTAAAATAACAAAAGTTTTGATTAAAAATATAATTATATGATTTAAATAAAACTCAAGGTGTTTTATAGTTTATTATATATGTTAAAAAATTGAAAAATGAGTAATTTTTGTCAATAGATATTTATACAAGTAGTTTTGAATAATGACAATTGAGAAAAAAATTATTTAATTTAGTAAAATTTAGAATTTTGTGTTGGCGCTTTTCTTGGAATAATAGTTTGTTGTCTTTAGCTCCTTAGATAATGACGTTAACTTTTTGCTAACGGCGTTAACTTTTTTAACGGTGTTGTCGGGTGAGTCCACTTAATAGTTAATTGTCTTTGGACGGTCCGAGCTAATGGTTTGTTGTCTTTGGACGCTCCTTAACCCTAATATTAAATGCTATTAATATTTAATTTAAAATATATAAAAACCTAATGAAACAATCATTATCGAAACCTGGATTGTACTAAAAAAAACTAGTTTAATAATCTAAATATCAAAATCATGATTTTATTTGCAGTGATTTATTAGATTATTTTAGTTTAATAATCTAAATATATTATATTAAAAAATAAAATTTAAATAGGTTTTGTATTTGTTAGCTGTATAGGCATCACTTGAAACTACCACTTTAAAATTTTTTGTTAGAAACATTAACGGTGTTACAAATATATGATTAAAAGTATACTTTATAAAGTTAATGGACCAAAAATATACCACATGTAAAACTTAAAGCACAAAATGTGTAGTATACTTTAACCTTAAATAAAATATAATTATATGTATAACGTGTGTGTATAAAATAAATTCATAATAAGCCTAATTGTCAATTTAATAACAATACAATATATGAAGCTTTTAATGAAAGAATGGTTTGAAAATATTTTGCGCATTTTTGAGATCATCAATTACTTCTTCTTCTTCTACAAGTTCTGGGTTCTGACACAATGGCAGCTCAATTTCAGTCCAACTCAGCTCAACTAAGAAAAACATTTTTTAGTCCAAATTCAATTGCAAGAGAGTCTGGTCCAAACTGGCTCAACGTTTAATAATTGATTTTGACCCCCAAAAAAAATGATTTTATTTCTTAAGAATATTGTGGGTATAAATGCAAAAAACTATGCTAGGAAATATTAAGAATAATTAAAATATTAAGAATAAAATGAAATAAAATGAGAAATGTCCAAATTTTATCTGGATCATGCAAAGTAAGAAAAAACAAAGAGCAATTTATCCACATCTTTAAAATGAGGATGGAATTTAAATAACAAAATATCAAATTTTATTCCATTATTCTTTTCTTCCCCCTTCATTTTAGTTTTATTTGAAGTACATAATCTTGGTTTTGATGTGCCTCAAAAAGAACATTAGGAAACAACCGAAAGGAAAAAGACTATGAAACTTCAAAAGGGAAGTGAAGGTGTATTGTGTGTGTATTCATTGTAGCATAAGAAGAGAAAGCCAAATTTGAAGTTTCTTCTATCATTCAATTAGTGTTGAGCATCATGGGTTAACCCACTTGCTACATCTAATTGTTAATTTAAATATGATTAAAATTCATTATTATTATTATTATTATTGTAGTTTGTGGGCTTTTCCTAGTGTTTTATTATTAAATATAAATATGTTTCTGGGTAAAAGCACATATTTAGTCATTTAATATTACATAAGGTTTCATTTTAATCCTTTAATTTTATAAATTGTCTTTTTTGTCCTTTAACCCTTGTCATTGCCAAAAATCATACTCCCTCTGTCCTTATATATAAGATACTTTTTTTAAAAAATATGCTTGTCCTTTTTTATCCGATTCCTTTTGAGTTTGTCTCAATAATAAATGAAATTTGATATATTTTACTCCCAATTACTCTCTCATCATTTGTTCTCTATACATTCTCTTTCATCATTTTTTTCATTATTACTCTCTCTCTCTCTTACTCATTCATAAATAGTGGCATTTTTAGAAAATAACTTATATTTCCTAAATATTTATTACTTTTAACTAATTTTAACTATGTATTAGAATCTTACAATTTAGTTAAAAAAAAATCTTATATACAAGGATGAAGGGGGTAACTTTTAATCTTTAAATGTTGACAAAATATTCACAAACATAACATATTAAGTTTAATTTTCAAAACAAGAATTACTATTTCCCAAAAAAAAAAAAAAAAAACTAACAGAATGCATGTACATGCATACCAGCAGGGATCTCCATCACCTCCAAACAAAACTAACAAGAGACTTGAAGAGTCAATGCTTCATTTTGGATCAAATGGTGTCCAGATTCAAAAGTTTCTGTTGCCCCACATGTATCACAGATCCTAGGATTCAAATAATAACTCATCACATGGGGTAGACGGTTTGGATGAATATAAAGATTAAACAAACAACAATTTTTCATTGTCGGATGTCTATTACTCCTTCCGACCCTAATTATAAGACCAAGTTAACTTTTTTGAAAAGATTAAGGAAGCTAATTAAATTACTTTAGAATATTTAGATTTTTTTTCTTTTAACTAATTAGTTTAACTAATAAACTTATATATAATCTAAGGATATATAACATATGATATGATTAAGTAACTTATTTAGCTTCTATCTCTCCAAAAAAAAAGTCAACTAGCCGGTCTTATAAAGGACCAGAGGTAGTATCACTCTAATCTTATTTATAAGTCTCTTTTGACCAAATCACACATACCAAGGAGAGGTAGATAGCTCAATAATTATGGGGTAAATTTCAATTTTACCCTCATTTATGAATGAGTACCTTTCAACTCTTTATTTTTCTCTATTTTTATTGGTACAATAATATGAGCAAAATTGTCACAATCTCATTTATTTGGTCAAAAGAGACTTATAAATATGACCAAATTTTTTAGTCAAAAGGGACTTATAAATAGAACCAGGGTGGTATTATCCAAGTGGAGTATATAATATCATGTGCTTCACAATATATATTGCACACCTTACTCAAGCAATTCCCTCATTTTAATGTTTTTGTATTATTACTAGATGATGATTTGTTTTCCCCCATCTCCTTTTAGCTTTTATCCTTCTCTAACAAACTATAACTCAGTATGGTAGTTTTTTGGGTTAAAGAGCGAATTGGACAACAAACTATCACCCTATGAGCGTCCAACACAAACAACTATTAAGTGGACCTTAAATACCAATAAACTTTCTAAAAGGTGAAGTTAGCACAAAATCATTAATTTATTATCCACGTCCGTTAGTAACCTCTGTTTTCAGTCTCAAGTAAGAAGATTCACCACCGATAGTCCGGTTGCAGTCGCCGGTGGCTGGAGTTTCTAAGTTGCGGAGAAGCAGTAGCTCTTACGCAAATCTCCGGCAGGAGTCGTTGTGGGAAACTGAGAGTGATAGGTATCGGTTTCGTTTCTTCGATGATTTTGAAATCAATAAGTTTTGCTCACCGGGGAAGGAGCAGATTCCGGTGGAGAACCCCGATCGGCAGGAAAATGTTGAGAAGGTTGGAGAAGACGCTGATGTGAAGGAAATTCAAGTTGATACCGTCAAAATTCGCAGTTCATCGCCTCAGCCACCACAATCGACTCCGAAGTCACCCACGCCTCTTGTTACTCCGCCACCGCCGCCTCCTCCTCCAACAGCTACTACTCGGCCCAAATCTAGGCGAACATATCAGACGGTCTCGCGCAAGGAAAATCTGGAAAGTGTGGAGGTAGATGATAATGACACAACAGGGAATCCTTCTCCGCCACGGCCACCTTCACCTCCATCACCGCCGGCGGTCCAAACAGAATGGGAGCATAAGCGTGAAAGGAATCAACGGAGGAAGAGTGAAATAGCAATAATGTGGCCTTCACTATTGAACCAGAAAAAGATACGAGGTGCTTGTAGCGGCTCTGCTTGTGGTGAAGAGGGTGGGAATTCAATAACGCTTTCTGGATTGTTGAATTTCACTGATGGGTTATGCTCTTGTTGTGGGAGCGAGAGGATTTTTGTGTTCACAACCAATCACATTGAGAAGCTGGACCCTGCTCTATTACAAAGTGGGATAATGGATATGCACATTTTCATGAACTACTGTTCATTCTCGGCTCTAAAGATTCTTTTGAAAATATGAAGAAGGTGATTTGGAGGTGTCAGTGATGAAGGAATTGGAGCAAGTTATCGACAAGGCACGAGATGACTCCGGCGGATATCAACGAGGTTCGATCAAGAGCCGGCGGTTCAAGGAGAAAGCAGTGAAGTTGTTGATGGAGTTACTAACGGACGATGATAAATTAATGATTTTGTGCTAACTTCACCTTTTAGAAAGTTTGTTGATATTTAAGATCCACTTAATAGTTGTTTGTGTTGGATGCTCCTGGTATAATAGTTTGTTGGCCAATTCGCTCCTTAATCCTAGTTTTTTTAGTTTAAATTATATAAATCCCCTAAACTTAATATCTTATGTAAAAAATTTACCTAATTTTTTAAAATTTACAATAAACACCCCTAAATTTTCAAGTATATACAAATAACCCTAAACTAACCAATTTTATACTCCCTTAAATCTTTTTTGTATGCATATAAGTATAACCCCCTTAAATTTTGTATTATATATATATATGCAGATAAAAGCCGTTAAACATTAAGCCATTGGCAGAAAATTAATTATTGCCAAAATACACATAACCCTTATCAACTTTAAATCAATTGGATATAAGCTACATCATCTTTAAATTTTAAAAATCACGCCCTCAACTTTTAAATATTGAGCATCAACCCTTATCGTTAAAATGACTGTTAAATTTAATGAAATGTAAGTCACATCAAATTGTTTAAAATTACTTGGTAGATGACATGTAATTTTTTTTATTATTTTTTTTTATCCTAAATTAGAATTATAAGATCTTCACGAAAAGGATAACTTTGTACCATTTGCTATCCCTAACTTTAGAACTGGAGATTGCATCAGCGCTCTCATTCCTTATAGGGAAACTAGCTTAGGGGGTTTATCTGTTAGAGCTTATGATTTCTTTGTACAACAATTGAGGTTATGATTTTAAAGATGAGGGATATTATATTAGGTTTTTTTTTTTTTTTTCCAATTTGCCCCTTATAAAATAACTATTTAACAAAATGCCCCTGTTTGCAAACTATTTAACGATTTGCTCATGTTTGCCCCTTTTAGTCGACTAAACACCTCATTTAGTCGACTAAAATGCAGGGTCATTTTTTTTTAACATCCCCATGATTTAGTCGACTAAACCATGTAGTTTAGTCGACTAAAACGCGGGGACAAATTTTTTTGAATATCCCCGCGATTTAGTCGACTAAACCTTGTTTAGTCGACTAAATCGCCACAAGGGCAAATTTTTTTAAAATTTCCTCGTGATTTAGTCGACTAAACTACAGTGCTTAGTCGACTAAATAGCGATAGAGGGGTTTTTTAAAAACCTCAATCGCTGCATTTGGAACCTTAATCGACTAAACACCCTCCCCAAACCTCTCCCCCTCTATTTTTTTCCCCAAATCGACGCAAATGACACTAGAAAGAAACTTCATTCTACCACAACCAATTTACTAACCATTAATAACTCTTCTAAAATTCTACATAAAATTATAATTTATAATTTCGTAAAATTAAAAGTATACAATTTTTAATAATAAACTTGGAATGCTTGAAGTCGGTAAATTATGACGGGACTGAAAAATTAGGGAGACTATTAATTCTCTTTCTGTTTATTGTTTATTAATAATACCCTTTTCTATTTGTTAGTAATTAATAATACCCCTTTTTTATTTTTTTTATTAATTACTAACTCCCTTTTTAATTTATTTCCTCTTTTTTTAATAATAATAATAATCTATTTTATTATTATTTATTTATTCTATTTTATTATTATATTTTTTTTCCTAATAACAATAACAATTATTATTATCATTATTGTTATTATTTTTCTACAAGTATTTAAATTCTCGAGCTTATTTCAATACTTTAAATTAGGAGTTTAAATAAATATTAACAACATAAAAATATATTTTGTATCATATATCTATATTTGTAAATAATACTAAAAATGAAATAATATAAGAATGAGCTAGATTAGATCCTATTATATAGGAGGAAGTTGGGTCGATTTTATATTTTTGATTTCATGATATTAGATCAATAAAATAACCTCCTAAATATAAAAATGATCCCTATTTCACGTGCAAGTAAGATATATATATATATATATATATATATATATATATATATATGGATAGGATATTGTCACTATCAATTTTATGTCACTACCACTTTTTCACCGTTAGATTAGAATCTCAATAGGAGAGAGAAATGATAAAAGTAGATGAGATTCTGATCTAACGGTGAAAAAGTGGTAGTGACATAAAATTGGTTGTGACAATATCCTATCCCATATATATATATATATATATATATATATATATATATATATATATATATATATATATATATTCAACCATGAAGTTTTTTCCATTCACCTTTTTATGTGTACAGACAACTATTTCAACAAGCTTCCTATATGTGTGCGTTTCATTTTGTGTATATATGTAAATATGTATCTACTTATATATATATATGTGTGTGTATATATATTATAATAGCAACATTTAAACTTCATTCCATGAACGGATTCAGCAGGATTTGGTGAAAAAAAAATATAGGGGGAGAGGTTTAGGGAGGGTGCTTAGTCGATTAAGGGTTCCAAATGCCGCGATTTGGGTTTTTAAAAAACTCATCTGTCGCGATTTAGTCGACTAAGCACTGTAGCTTAGTTGACTAAATCACGGGGATTTTTTTTATAAAAAAAAAGCCCCTATGTCAATTTAGTCGACTAAACTACCGGGTTTAGTCGACTAAATCATGGGGATATTCAAAAAATATTGGCCCCACGTTTTAGTCGACTAAATGAGGTGTTTAGTCGACTAAAAGGAGCAAATATGGGCAAATCGTTAAATAGTTTGCAAACAGGGACATTTTGTTAAATAGTTATTTTATAATGGGTAAATTGGAAAAAAAAAGCCTATTATATTATATTCAAGTGAGTTAAAGTTGTTTGCGGATATATAGGGTCTGGTTGGGATAGCGGTGGTAGAAGTGACTTTTGTTTGTGATGGACTTTTCCTAATAGACTTTTTTTTTTACTAGAATTTTCCTGATGTGATTTGTGTTTGGGATAACGATGTAAATTGGTTCACCTTGAAGTTTGGTTAGGTGGCTTCACAAAAAAAGAAAAGAAAAGAAAGAAAGGTAGCTTCAGACCTTGAAGCCCATCAAATAATAAAGCTATCTCAAACACCCAATTATCAAGGTTTTACTTTCGTTTGGCTGCCAAAGGACTTTTTCTAACTTCTAAAGCTATGCCAAATAGACCATATAATGAACAAAACAAATAGTATGAGAGTTATTTTCATAAAGGTAACAGTTTAGAAACATTTATGATGAGGCTTCAAAGGTTAGAGAAGTTATATAAGGTTAGAGAAATTATAATAATAATAATAATAATAATAATAATTGGAGAATTTTGAATAATTTAGCATTTTTTCTATCAAAATACGCTATTTTGTTTTTTCCCCTAGAAAAAGTGTTTGTGAAATTAGTGGTGGATAATTAAGGGGATCTCTCGGCGGACCTACATAGTATAGAAGGGGTAAGTGCCCCCCTTGAATTGGAGATTTGAGTTTTTTTTTTTTTTTTTTTTTTTTTTTTTTAATAATAAAAAATTAATACATGTTTAAATGGTTGCCCACTTTTAAATGAAGTGTTTACCCTTAATACATCAAGGCGCACTTTGTAATAGTATGGGGAATGATTGGTTGAATGATTGTTTAGTGCCTTATATTGAAAAAAGATGTATTTGATAGCATTGATAACAAGACAATTATGATGGAATTCCAAAAAATAGGCCTAAAAGGATGACATTATAATTATTTTTATTGTAATATACTTTTTCTAATTAAAATATATGTACTTAAACTTATTATTGAGTACCCACTATTCATTTTTATTTATGTATTGCTTTCTAACCGCATCTTCGCCTTACTTTTCTAAATGACGGGTTTGTAAAATATTTTTTTCTCTTATTACATCATTAGTATTCACTTGATTTCATAAATTTTTTTTTTTTTGCTTATATTCTTTTGTTTTTTAATGCATTTACCCCCACTAATTGTGCCCCCGTATGTATTTTTCTGGGTTCGCCCCTCTCTCGCATATATGAATTACTCCCTCCGGTCCTAATTATAGAACATATTTTGGAAGGATTAAGGATAAATGTTAAATTAGTTCATTTTACTTATTTTTCTAAAATGCCCTTATATAAATTTTGCACTTCAATTACCTTATTGATTTCACATAATCCCTCATTCATATCAATAGGGGTATTTTAGGAAGCAATTGACAAAAATTAGAATGTTGTCTTATAATTAGAATCAAAATAAACTCCCAAATATTGTCCTATAATTAGGACAGTAGAGAGTATAACATTTGAGTTGTGCAATTTTTATAAATATATTTTACAAGTATAAGATAATGCATACATAGATAACATCTGGTCAAAATAAAAAAGGTATAGATAAATATAGCCAACATGATATTTTTTTTAATAAAAGAATTGTATGCAACATTCCTTTTCAAGCCTTGTGCCTGCCCACTGAATACGATAATTAATGCGTAATTAATTAAAAGTCCACTAATCTTTGCTTAACAAGCTTTCTCAGTCTCTCTTTCGTGTACCAAATGACGTGCAAATCTATGCTTTTCTTTGTATAGTCACATTCAATGCATCAATTGAAGCCAGTGTTTGTTATAATTAAACTTTGTTAAAATAATAAAATAAATAGTAATATATTATAGGACAGATCGGTCATTTACCGGTCAGAATGTTACAGAAAGGGAAAATCCTAAAAAAAATAGTCTCAAGCCCTAATTATAGGACCGGTGGAATCACCACTTAAATTCTAAAATCATAAATAGATGATTTCCTAATAAAATGAGTTGTCAATTGTTTTAATGTTCTTAACTTATTAATTTCATTACTATTGTTGTCAATAAGATGTTGAAGTTCAAGTATTATTTTTCTGTCATTTTTCTTTAAAGAAACTACCCCTCATATCTTACGTATAATAAAGAGTTGAATTTTTTTAGAGATATTAAGAAAGTTGATTAATTATTTTAAAATATTTATGTTTGTTATTTTTTTCTTCAGATTATTTTGTTTAACTTATAAACTGAATATAATCTAAGGACATACAACATATGATATAATTAAGTAACTTATTTAGCTTCTTTAATTTCTAAAAAAAGTTAACTTTATCTTATATTTAGTACCAAAGGAAGTAATAAATTACTCTAAAGTATTTATATTTATTATTTTTAAGACTAATTTGCCCAATTTAGAAACATATATATAATCTAATGATACACATGAGTATTTCAAAAAAATTATGTATCATATATGATTAAGTAATTTATTTAGTTACTATAATCTCTCAAAATTTGTCAACTATGTTTTATATTAAGGATCAAATGTAGTGTACAACTATGTTATATTTTCCTCACAATAAAATTCTCAAACATAGTAATGAGACATTATATATAGAGTTTATCGTTTTTGTACGCCACTTAACATAAGGTTATGTCAAGTCACCTTAAAACTACGTCATTTTGGGGTTAGAAGAATTCATAAACTCTAAAAACTACGTAGTTTTGGGGTTAGGGAATTAATGAAAGATCTTTTAGTAAAATTCATATAATAAATACAAAAACAAAAATATATAAATAACCTTTATTAATTCTCCTAACTTCCAAAACGATGTAGTTTTGAGAGTTCATTAATTCCTCTAACCCCAAAACAACGTAGCTCAAACATAGTAATGAGACATTATATATAGAGTTTATCGTTTGTCACGTCACTTAACATAAGGTTATGTCAAGTCACCTTAAAACTACGTCATTTTGGGGTTAGAAGAATTCATAAACTCTAAAACTACGTAGTTTTGGGGTTAGGGAATTAATGAAAGATCTTTTAGTAAAATTCATATAATAAATACAAAAACAAAAATATATAAATAACCTTTATTAATTCTTCTAACTTCCAAAACGATGTAGTTTTGAGAGTTCATTAATTCCTCTAACCCCAAAACAACGTAGTTTTGAGGTTAGAGGAATTAATTAAGAGTATTTTAGTATTTTTGTTTTTGTATTTATTATATTAATTTTACCAAAAGATTCTTCATTAATTCTCTTAACTCCAACACTACGTCATTTTGGGAGTTAAGAGAATTAATGAAGGGTGTTTTGGTATTTTTATTTTTGTATTTATTATATGAATTTGCCCAAAACATCCTTCATTAATTCCCTAACTCTCAAAACTATACGAGTTTTGGGGTGACTGACATAATTTTACGTCAAGTGATATGACAAACTATAAACTCTCTCTCTCTCTATATATATATATATATAGAACACCATCTCCACCACTACCTTTTAGATTATATTTAATAATTTTTTATTAGGTAGGATAAATAGCTGATTAGATTTTCATTTTATACCTTTAATATAAGACATTAAAAATGTGGTGTTTATGCTTATAAAATTGAATAATGCTAAACTTGAACAAAAAGGTTGCGTGTGATTTCTTCCTTTTTGTAATGCAAAGTAAGGTATCAAGATTCAAGGGAACAAACTCAACCAATCATGTGGTTTCATATGAAGAACATGCATGTTTCGCACACTTTGCTTGTCTTATTTTCTTTCTTTTAGTACTCCCTCCGGTCTTAATTATAAGATTTAGTTGACTTTTTTTGGAGAGATTAAAAAACTAAATAAGTTACTTAATAATTTCATATATATGTTATGTTTTTTTAGATTATATATTATTTTACTAGTCAAACTATTTAGTTTGAAGAAAAAAATAAAAATACTTTAAACTAATTTAATTAACTTCTTTAATCTATCCAAAAAAGTTAATTTGTTCATTAATTTGCATTTGCCTTATAATTAACCGGATGGAGTAACATCTAATTCATTTGTTCATTAATTTGCATTTGAGCATGCATGTTTGGCACACAGATTGGTTCAGTAATTGGATATTTTTATTATGATAGCTTGAATAAACTTTTGATCATTTTTATTTTCCATTTTATTTTTAAGTACTTAATAATACTAAATATATTTTTTTCTAAAAATTAGAGGATGAAATTAAAATTATAAAATAAAATTATGTATCATCATACTTTTGGCCAAGCATAATAAGCGTACTTAATTAATTAATTAATCAAATTAAGCTAAATGAAAACAATAAAACTCTAAATTAAACAGATCATATGAAAATTGAAATGGATTAAAATTATTATTATTTTTCATTTTTAAAATTAAAAAGAAGCTAAATGAAAACAATAAAAATTTTAACAGATAAGGGCCATGAAAACTTAACAAAAGTATCCCTCTGTATATCTCCATATTCACCCCATGTAATGAATGAAGAATTTTTTGCCCTCTTTTTTTACAATTTTGATGTAAAGACGAAAATGGGTCATAATTTTCACGCGGATAATCTTAATCAGAGGCCAGCCTTTAAAAAAGGGGGGGGGAAACGTGTTGGCCATCACGTACGCCGCACAAACTATTCCCTAACCTACAACCGCCACCTAAATGGCAACGTTTCTACCCGAGCTTCCACAGGCGAAAACGCTAATAACATGAGCGCGGCCAATATCCCCACCGGAAAGAACAGAAGCACCAACGGCGGCGGAGGAAGCGGCGGTAGGATCAACGGCAACACCACCATCGACGCCGTTAGAGCTACCAGAATCACAATAGACCCTAAGCCATGACATCTTTCCATGCTCTTACTTTCAGGAATCAACGAAGATATCTTCTGTTGTATTTTGATCTGATCCGCATCAGTATTTCTCAGCCCTCTCTTTTAAGAAACTGTTCCTCTTTTCCGCTGGAGACGGTGTTCGTAGCTAATCAGGCGACGGTGATGGCGATTGCGTAACCACGAATGAGAACCAAAGAATGAAACGTGTTGCTATAAAAGGAGTTAGGGGATCATGAGGGGAGAGTATTCATTTATAGTATAGATCGGAGACGCCTTGTGGGCCCAGCCTAAGTAGGACCCACATAAGTTAATTTTTTAAAATAAAGAAATAATTTGGTCGGAAAATCTGTTACAGTGAACTGATCCGGATCTGCCGAATCACAAGCAGAAGATACAGTATCTTGTATCTGCCACATCATGTACTAATCTTAATTTAAATTAGTCAAGATATTTCTTTGTATATTTATAATATTAAGACTTGAGAACCTTTTTAGCTTTAGAGGATTTTTTATTTATTTATTGTTGAAATTTATATATAATTTGGAAATAGATTTTGAGTAATAAAACATGCGTATTGAAAGAAATTCTGACATGCGTCTAAACAAAATGCAACGCCCAACGATGAAGATTGATGCCAGAATCAAATCAAGATTAGGTGGATTTGTGAAAAGGCGATAAGATTCCTTCAAAGATTAATAATAATTTAATATCAAATGAGACATCAAAAAAAATTTATAAAATTACATTGCATGTTAAACAATTAAAATTATATTATATTTTAATTATTAAATGACACAAATACCCTTATTTTATTTTGGGTTAAGGTGCGATTTGGCCAACAAACTATTCGCTCGTGAGAAGCGTCCAAGATAATTAACTATTAGTTGGACCTAAAATACCAACAAACTATTTAAAATGTCAAATTATCACAAAAACGTTAGTCTCTCCGTTATCTCTTTACTGTAGACAAGTTTCTTTGATAGGAAATGAACTGGAAGTAATACTATGGCGCCGGTAACCATGGAAGAAAAGGGGGAAAGCAGAGTATTCAAAACATACCCAACAAGCTTCTTCAAAACACTCGCCGGAATATTTAAACCTTTTCCGCAAAACTGGAGATCCTCCCCAGTAAATTCCAAGCTCGCTGGAAAACTGGAGATCCTCTCCGGAAGTTTCAGAAACTCGTCGGAATTATAGAACCAGAAACTTAAAATCTTGCCAGAAGTTGCAGAACTCCGATGGAAATACACAAATAGCGCCGGAAATTAACAGAGTCTGCGGGAGATAACAGAGATTCACCGGAACAATGTGGAACAAGGACGAATAGTGCTCTGAGCTCTTCAAGTTGATTATGAGCTTTGGAACTCACAACACTATGTCTACAAAAGGGTGCTAGCGACAATTAGTATGAGGAAGGTCGAAGTGCTGGTGGTGTGTGGAATCCGACGAAGGTGAAACAATGGCCTCATCTCCCTCTGTTTCTCTGTCCGATCGCGTCCAAGCTCTTCTCCACTCGCGGCTGTGTTTTTTCCAACGGTGGAGGTGGCAATCTGATATGATTTCCGACACTGTGAAGCTCGGCTTCTCCGATGGTAAGTGAAAAGCCGTCGGTTGTGATGAAGGAAGTCCTTGATGGTGGTGGTGGAGAAGAGGAGACGCTGGCTATAATTGGATGGACAACGGTGACCGGTGGCGGCAGAAGAGAGGTACGGACAGGATCAAATGAGGTTAGGGACATACTTCTGAGTGATAACGGAGAGACTAACGTTTTTGTGGTAATTTGACATTTTAAATAGTTTGTTGGTATTTTAGGTCCAACTAATAGTTAATTGTGCTGGATGTTCCTGAGTGAATAATTTGTTGGCCAAAGCGCACCTTAACCCTTTTATTTTTAGAACCAAATCTTTAGTTAAATTGTAAAATGAAAGGGTCTCTCAATATAACTTTACGAAGCTTTTACTTCATAGGACTCTATTGCATTATCTATCATTCTTATTTCTTGACAGCATTTAAATGTCATTCTTTGTACGTGTATGAACCACTTCTAAATATTTTTTTACTATTTTCTCTTTAATAAATGTCAACTCAACTCTTTGTTCATTACGAATCTTACTTTTTTTATATATGTTCATGTTCATTACAAATCTTATTTTTTTTTCTTATATACTCACTCATCTATCTATTTCAACATACTTATTTTAGCCACCCCTACTTAATACTCTTGATGCCCCTTTAAAGAATAACATTTGCAGCCAATAGAGTTGTTAGTCTTAGATTAGTATAATAACACTTCACAGTCTTCTCTTTTACTTTATTAGGTATTTTCTGATCACAAATACTACAAGTAATCCCTTCATTTAAACTACCAAGGCTAAATTTTAGAATTAATATCTCCATCAGTTTTATCATCTTTTTCTTTGACAAAAAAAAAAAAGTTTTATCATCTTTTTGTATAATAGAGCCCTAATATCTAAACTTTATCACTTGTAAAATGATTTAATCTCTCATTTTAACCTCCAAATTGTTTCTAACTTGCCTCTTATTAAAATTATAAAGCATATATTTTGTCTTAATCCTATTTAAGTGAAAGCCCTTAGACTTCTAGGTTATTTAAGTTTCTAGTTAATTTCTTCTCGTGATTTAGCCACAAGAACTATATCATATAGTAAAAATCATGCACTTAGATATTTCTTCCTGTATAAGCAGGATTAAAGCATCCACAATTAGGTTAAACAAATAAGTACCCAAGGATAATCCTGATGTATTAAAGTTAAAAGTTAAAACATAATTTTGTTTTAATTATTTAACATGCAGAATAATGTCATTATATACTATACCACAGTTAATATTAAATGTTTTTTATAATATATAAATGAAATAGTACAAGTAAAGATCTTTTTTACACCGGAAAATAATAGCATAGGTAAAGATACCGACAACATAAAAATTCAAATTGCTAAGTCATGGTCTGCAGCAGGAGAAGAAAAATACTGAAGTAGAAAAAATCATTTTAAAACGAAGAGAATTTCTCTAATTGTGTTAATACCATAGAAAATATGAGATAATTAGAAAAAATTTCCTCCATTAAAATTTTATTGTAAAAGGAACCTAATATATCATTAATAGAAAGTAGGGAAAATTATAATAAAGGGCTTAAGAAAAATAATATTTATTAAGAAGGACCATAAAAATAGTAATTATTTTGAAGGACCAGAAATTAAAATATTAAAATATAAAGACTAAATTGCCCATGTGTTATCTCCAAACCCTTACGACCATAACATTGTCACTACAATTAATGGTGGCTGAGCGGGCTAATTGATATAGGTATAAGGGGCAAAACACCAAAATAACAACTTTTTTTAAAAAATATACCTAAATAACACAGTTTTAAAACAATTTACCGAAGTAACGTTGTTTTGGGGCGTCTTAGTTAATTATGGGACGACGGATTTTGGCGGCCGCCGTCGAGGACCTCGACGGCACTGAAAGTGCCGTCGTACGGCTGACGGCACCGGGTGCTCGTGTCGTTAGGGTCTCCGACGCATCGCGCAGACCGTCGGGGGACACCTAGCCCCCGACGCTTAGTGCGATCGGGGACTCGAGGGCATTGAGCACCGTCTTGCGTCAAAGCCGTCGATGACGGCACTCCGGGTGCCGTCGGGGTCCGACGGCGACGGCACTACCGGTGCCGTCGTCACGGACCCGACGCAAGATCGCCTCAAAACAACGCGTTCGGTAAATTGTTTCAAAACTGTATTATTTGGGTATATTTTTTAAAAAAAGTTGTTACTTTTGTCATTTTTCTTAGGTATAAGTGTATAACTTTGCCACTGATTCAAGAATGGGACATACCGAGGTGACGAACAATAGTTGATTCCTGTAAATGACGTAACTCGTCAAAAAATTGATTGTAACTGGGATCAAGCAAAGCTACTGTTCAGTTGATCGTCCCTATTTGATATAAAGCTAATGATAGTCAAATCATGTTCGCTGTGAAACTGTAGTTAGTAAATGAGATTATTTCAGCATCTCTTGCATTTGGGCATTAATTGATCGTAACTGGGAGGTGAGTTTAGTGCAATAGAGACGCTAATTTAGCGCTGATCAATTGGCAAAAGAAGCATACGATCTCACGGTGGGTTTTCAACTGTTCTCCATTGTTTATACAAAAAAAAAAACGAGGTTATTTGAATTGGTCTGTATTTATCATTATCTATCAATCACTCCAGATTCTCATATAATAAAAAATCATTCTAGATTTAATTAGAGAGAAGATAGGAAATTTGACTAAGGATAATTTAGTTTTTCTATTTTTCTATTTTAATTTTTGGTCCTTTAAAATAATTATCATGTTTATAATCCTTCTTAATAAATATTATTTTTCTTAGATCCTTTATTATAATTTTTCCTAGAAAGTATCGTTTTTCTTCAAATTTTATGCCTATAGAGTATTGGTTTTTTTTTTTTTTAATGTCCTTCTTATCAATAGTTTTTTTTAATGGGGACTTTTTCCCAATTTTTCCTAAAATTATTTAAGAAAATGACATTTTGAGATCTTGCAAAAAGAATATATTATTGTTTTGCGAGATAGACAATAAGTAAACTGATACAATATAATTTTTAATGACAAATGTCTTTTATATACACCAATAAAAATAATTCTATATAATTATTATTAAACAATAATGTGAATATAAATAATAATACTTATTCAATCTCAAATACTAATATAAATTACTAGAGTTTGGTTAATACAAAATATTACTCATTTTTCTGCCCTTTTTGAATCATCAATGGCATTTTTCATAAAAATCCCTCATTAATTGTTCAAAAAAGAAACAATTTTTTATGGATGGAAGAAAACTATTCAATTAGGGGGAAATCTGAAAAATAATTGTATGTACAAATTCACTTAGTTAAATTACCTAGAAAGATATTGTTAATTTATGGTATATTTTGCTATTTTATATGGGAAGTCTCACACTCTCACTAACCCAAAATATAAGTCATATATAATTCTATTTAAATTATTAGAATGGAATTATGGGTTTGATTTTCTTACCAAATTTAACATTCTACTCAATTCAATCAAATATTATAGTTAAAAATAGTTTTTACAAAAAAATACTAAGAATTTTTTTTTTTAAAGACTACCCTCCAAATAAAATTAGTTTGTCTTAATTACGATTAATCTATTTCTTACATTATCTCTCTATACAATAAATTACTGAAGACATTCGAGGTAAAAAGAACTTAATACTATTAATTTTTTATAAAGTAACTTGTATTTTAAAACTATAAACCTTCTGGAAGATATATTATATTAAGCACGAAAGTAGTATTATATTTTCAAGAAATAAATAAATAAATATCATTTCAACTTACAAAAATCTAAAAGTTTGTTAAGAAATGGAAAGGATAAATAGGTGAAATTTTATACTTTTATCAAAATACCTATAACCTTTTTAAAAAAAAAAAAGAAAAAGAAAAAGAAAAAAAGGGCGAACCCCCTCGCTAGTCGAAGCTCTCATTGCAGCTATGGGATGTTTTTTGGCCAAGTTTTTTGTAGCCAAATTATTCCTAAGGTGTTGGAGGAAGGGTTACCCAAACCTTTTGGGGGCACAAATGATATCTCGATCATTAGCCGTCAAAGCGGCCGGGAACCCGTCGGGCCGGCCATTAAACCCGGCCCCTTCAAGGGCCGAAAAAAATGGACGAGATATTTGAAATTAGCGCGGAGGCCGGCCTGACGGCCACGGCTTACACGGCCGGCCACGGAGGGCGCATGCGCCCTGCAGGCCCTTTTCACTGTAGCTTTTTCTTTTTTTTCCTTTTTAAATTTATTAATTTATATATATTTTGTATTTGTTATAGAGTTGTTTATCCATTTAACTACAAATACATAATAACTATACTTTAATTTTATGATATTCTTACTCACGAGCCGAGACTACTACTCAAAATGAAAAATTTTATGTTTTATGTGAGTTATTTGTGAATATGGCTTTCTTTTGATTATGAATTAGTGATTTGTCTTATTTATTAGATGATTCATGTTGTAATTTACTAATTATATTTTTTTGAAATACGGGAGGAAAAATAGTTAAAATTTGGAATAGTAATTCCCGGGCCCGGGGCCCCCAGTACTCTCGGGCCGGGCTTTGAAAAACATGTGTTTTTCTTACTCTGGGCCCTGGAGGGCCGGCCCTGGCCCTTCACGGGCCGGCCCTGATTGACAGCTCTACTGATCATTGAGCTACGGCACAAACAAGTACAACTTAACATTTAAGGTTTGTCTACATGCAATTGACAACTTTAATAAAGCAATTCACAACACTGCAATACATATTTACTATACTTGCAATATGTTTAATGTCATATTCCTTGTAATTATGACATTTATCAGAGTAGTACAACGAATTTTAGTAGGCAACATAGATATAGAATAGTACACTGATAACTGAAATCATTCTTGGTAATGTACAGGAATACATATAGAGTTCTAAAATACAGTGATTTATTACATCAGTGCCAAAATATACTTTCTCATAAGAAAAGTAGCAAAATAAAACTAAAATTCTATAACTCCGACTAATGTCCAAACAGTAGCCTCAGTATTCCGCACTCGCCGCCTTTCCTTTGGAACCTTGTCCGCTACTATGACTATGTCCAAATCCTTTTGGAAACATCTGGGATTCAAATTGAACCCCAGAATAACAATTAATCTCACACACACACACACACACACACACGGGGCGTATGATGGTTAACCACGATCATAACGACTCAACTATCAGAGATCATTCATCATAAAGCATGTGTAGCAACAGTAGGTAACACACACACACACACGGGGCGTATGATGGTTAACCACGATCATAACGACTCAACTATCAGAGATCATTCATCATAAAGCATGTGTAGCAACAGTAGGTAACACAAAACTGTTTATAAACACATGACTCAACGTGTCCCGGGCATAGTTATATGCATTATTGACAGTGTACGAAGGACTTAACATGTCCCGGGTATTATTAACTGCAAAAGCGAATCGCAGGACTTTACATGTTTTGGGCATGGTTACATGCAACGTTGATAATATATGCAGGACTTAACATGTCCCGTACATGATTACATGCAATACTGACGGTGTATGTAGGACTTAACATGTCTCGGGCATGATTATATGCATTGTTCACAATATTCGCAAGACTTAACATGTCTCGTGCAATGTTAATTGTAAATCGCAAGACTCGACATGTTCTGGGCCTCAGCGCTGGGCAACAACTAGTTAAAGACCTATAATAATTAAATACATTTCAGGCTTCGCGACCTAAGGACCACTAGTCCACAAGGTCATTCAACCTAACACGTGTTCACAACACAGTTTACAATCAGGTTACAAACATGTATACATAATCATACAGAGTATGAGATTAAAGTTACTATCTGATTGCTTTATCCGAGTCGAATTCACAAACTCTGATTGCTCCGGACAATTATGAGTCCCTATACAAATACATTATGGACTATGGTCAATACTTACTCCAACTCTTGACATTTCAAATGTCATATAATGCAATGTAACTAATATGAAACTATTAGGCCTAACCCATAATCAAGATTTCAATTTACATTTGGACACCAAATATCCAACATGTCCCATTGTTTCCAACAAATTCACACATTTGACCCAATTTTCTAGATTTTGTACAATTACTTTGAAAAATCATATCTCCTAGTACATGTGTCCAAATGGAGTGATTCTAAAGCCTATAGACTCCTTATTAAGTCTAGTTTCAACGAAAAATGATTTCAGAAGCTATTCACACATATCATTCCCAGTTTGATAAAGCAGTAGCTGTTATCCAAATTCATTCTAGAATGGCAGGCCATTTTGCAGAAATTCATAACTCGGTGTGCACAAATCCAAATTCGATCAATGACCTATCAAATTAAAGATTATTATGTCTACTTTAATCCTGAAAAATTTCATGGAAATTGGACATTATTCACTGCCCTAAACATTCGTCACAAGATTACTGCGCAAACTGGAATTTTCAACGCAGATTTTAGGTTTCGTCACAATTCAATCCCAGATCTTCCAAAATTCCTTTCAAACCTCTATCCTACACAATTTTTCGTTTTAAACATAATGGAATCATAAAATTGACCAAATTTCAAATCGTAAGGTCTACCCTGTACCCAACTGAAATTATGACCCCTTATGATTATCAACATTTTGTAATTTTCACATTCCAAACACCTTAATTTCGGTTCCTAATCACATTTTATCTCATTATTTAAACCATAAACACATGTTAGCGCACTATGGAATTTTGAATAGAACGTGGTCCTAGGGTTCCAATCAGCTAAAATTCAAGAAAAGCAAAGAAACCACCAACAACTTCCAGTACACAACCAATAGGCTTAGAATCGCTTACCTTAATCATTGTTGGTGATTTTCGCAAGTTTCCTTTCTTCTTTGGCTTCTTCAAGTTTCAGTCAAGTCTCTACCAACACCATACAAGAGGGTTTGAAAGATTAGGAGGTAGGAGGAAGGAAAGGATTAGAGATTACAAGTCCGTAGAGCGAGAAATTACCTCGATTTCACAAGATTTTCTCTTTTCTTCTTCTACCTTACAACTTTGGTGTCTATGGAGAGCTAGAATGAAAGTGCCAAAATGTATGAGCAATTGGGGCAGTGAAATAGTTGATTACTCATGGTCAATGGCGGTTTTAAAATTGAAAATGACAATTTTGCCCTTCAACTGTTACGTATTATGAACTGTGCCATTAGTTATAATTCAATCGAATTTCAACCTTTTCTTTTGTAATCCAATTGGCCAAAATTCTTGAGACATTGTTAGGAAAATATTGACCCATTTATTGGCTTACAATTGATGAGCATGATTTATGCCATGTTTTTCCTTGTATTTTATGACTGAATTGAATGGTGAATATGATCTTAACGCATTTAATCTGAGCAAAAAAGGCATTTATTCATTGTACAGGGAACTTAAGGGTGAATTCTGTTTACATCCTAAACATGTGCTAAGAACGAAACAATTTTTGAGGTTTAATGAGAAAGTCACATAACATAGCCGATGATGTGCTATAGCATCAGGACAGCTTTATCGAAGTGCAATACAATGCATCCCTGAAGTTATAACATAGTAAGTGACGCAGTGCTATGCGGCATATATCCTAATCTTTTGTCAAGATTGTTTCAGGAAGTTTCGTTCAGGTCAATGATAACAGTTAGATTGCTGACATATTGAACTAGAAGATGTGGAGGATCGGAACTAAAAAATTTGAGGAATCCCGCAGGATCAGCAAAATCAATCTACCGAGATTAGGAAGAAAGATACGATCGGACCTCGACAGATTAGGAAAGGCCCAGATGGTTGAACGTACACTGCAAGTACACCAGACTATATAAGGAAACAACAGCCAACCCTAAAACGAGGTTGGAAGTCATCGAGAGAAAAGAGTCTAAATCATATACGGCTTGACTCGAAAGAAGAGTAAGAGAAGTCACGAAACACGAGGACCCCAAGAGAACCCAGCATCCTTCCTACAAGTGAGACGGAGTGAAGAAGACGTGGAGTTGTGACGTGACAGAGTTTCTTCCACGCCGTCGGAGCATCCATCAAGCTTTTGTTTCTTGTTTCTTTATTTGAATTCCAGTCAATCTTTTATCATGGGCTATTCTGTAGTACTTTGTTTTGTGATTCCTTTGTCAGTCATGAACTAACCTCCTGAGGTTGAACAATGATGATTTTCTAAGTACAGAATGAACCCAGTTGCTAGTTCTTAATTTAATATATTCGGTTGCTTATCAGTAATTCAATTTCTTGTCGATTAGCGAGAGTTAGGGACTAGATCAGTGGCCTCGGCCCATCGAGAGGGAGTCGTGGTTAGACATCCGAGAAGCGTGATTGCTAGGCAGGCTGGTGCAAGGCTTGGCCTATTATTGTAGACTTCAGGAATGAGTCTACCACTCATAACCATAACACCTTAATTTGTATTGATAATCCAACTAGAAAAATCGCCATAGACATATGGGAGAAGTACAGACTATGATTGTATGTTTTGGACGCGAGAGCTTCGGTAGATTAGCGTGGTGTGGTTAACTGAATAAATTTGCGTAAGGTGTTCATGCTGTAGCATTTGCGAGAGTCATAAAGTATGAATGCTATAGCATTGCGTATAAGCAGCTGGGGGAATGATATGCTTAGAAAGGATTCCAAGTTCAGTCTATCTTTTTTTACTGATATCTTCTTACAACTACGATCATTTAGTTATTTTCCTGTTCATTAGTATAGCTACTAAACTTCTCAAACCAATTAAAGTTATTTTCTTTTTAAGCACAACTAATCCTGCAATGAAGTGTCATCATTCGGTATCTCAGTCTCTGTGGGACGATACTCTACTTACTCTTTATTACTTGTTCGATTGGTTCACTTGACATCAAGGAAATCGAGCAACAATAATCCATGCTCAATTGTCCATAAATTTTAAATAATTATGAGACTTACAGCACAATTTTGTAAAAGTCACAATTTTAACCTTCCTTCAATTTTTCTCATAATTCCTAATAAATTCCTTGCAACTTCTTTTCATTATTTTTGGGAATATTTAATACTCTAAAATAGAGCAAAGAAATATTAATTTCATGTGTCCCATAGGTGACAACATATACTTCAAAACTTTTGGTTTTGGCGAAATCAGGTATTTTGGGTAAAATTGACTCTTTAGTCAAAATTCACCATTTCTTTTCTCCAAATACGCATATATCATACATGGAATTTTGTCAAAGCAAATTTAGGGTATTACATTTGACAACATTAATAAGTATAAAAATAAATAATAAATAATTAAACTTTTATTATAGTTAGCAAACATTTTTCTCATAATAGTTCTAATTTTAGAATTATAAAATAATTAAATCAATTTATTATATTACTTCTTTTACAATTGATTTACGCCTTTACTCATGTAGTTGATACCTTTACGCCTTTAATCAATATCATTACTCATTTACTTAATACATTTACTCCTTTAGTCAAGATCATTATTCCTTTAGTTAATATCATTACTCATTTAGTGAATTCATTTACTCATTTAGTCAATATCATTATTCATTTAGTCAACCATTAGGCATTTGATCAATATCATTACTCATTTAGTGAATACATTTAGGCCTTTATTTAATATTAAATAAGTAATGATATTAACTAAAGACATATTGGTAGAATTGACTAAAGGTGTAAATATATTGACTAAATGAGTAGTGATATTGACTAAAGACTTTAACATTTTAACTAAGTGAATAATAATATTATCTAAATGAGTGATGATATTGACTTAAGTTGTAAATGTATTAACTAAATGAGTAAAAGTGAAAATCAATTTTAAAAGAAATAATGTAATAAATTGATTGAATTATTTTATTTTTCTAAAATTAGAAATATTATAAGAAAAATGTCTACAAAATAGAATAAAAGTCTAATTAGTTATTTTAAATTTTTATAATTATCAATGTTGTCAAACACATTAACATTATAAGTATTGTAAATATGTATGTAGTGTGGTCAATTGCTTTATTGAAGTTGTTTATTGCATCTGGCCACATCTTAAATGTTAAGTTATATTTGTTTGGGCACATATATAACAAGAGTGCATGGTGGCTCAATGGTCACATAGACATCCCTCCGAAGCTTCAACGCTGCCCAATGAGGGGTACTGCATTTTTTTTTTTAAAAAAAAAGTGAGAAACATTTTGGTAAAAGCACAAAATTTTAAAATCATAGATTCCTGCTTAAGGACCTATTTATCTTTTCCATTTCTTAATTGATTTTTTGGGATTTTATAAGTTCAAATGGCATTTATTTATCTTTTTTTCTTAAAATTATCGTAATGTAATTAACCATGCCTTATAATTAGGATTGGAGGGAGTAAAATCTTAAACTTGGTAAAAAATAAAATCAAAACCAATAAAAAATACAAGCAAACAAGGAACAAGATAAGGGCTAAATATTCATGGGAAAATCCTTTTCGGCCCTTTTTGGTGTAAAAATCTCAAAAAAAGCGCTCAAAATCGACAATACCTAAAAAGGCCTTAGCGCTTTTTTCGGATTTTCGCATCTTACGCTGAGTTGTTAATTTGGTGATATAGTTGTTATTTAACAACTATATCAGCCCCATTAACAACAATTTTTAACAACTAAATCAGCCCCCATTAACAACTATATCAAGACTGCGTTAACAACTATATCGCGTTAACAACTCACGCAGGATTCGAAAATCCCGAAAAGCGCATTTTTAGTAGTGTCAGGTTTTGAGGGCAAGATTTTTGAGCATTTTTACACCAAAAAAGCTAGGCGCTAAAAAGCGATTTTCCCAATATTCATTACTTAGATGTGTGACAAAGTGTGGAAGACACGCAACATTGATTTCATTTTGGCATGACATATTGACTGTAACAACATATGGAAATATACATAGTACTCGTACAAAGTATGAACGAAACTCCACCGACCAGAAAGAAAAAACAAAACAAAACGTTATTTTTAAGCAACGTAACGTAACGTCAGATGAAATGAATCATTACTGTAGCGGTCAAGTTATGAAAAACAGTTAAATAGAGGTTACCCCTTTAAATTCTAGTTGTGGTGAATGACTTAAATTATGCCCAAGTTATTTTTCTCCGCCCTAATTATAATAAAGACTTTTGTAGTTCAATTTGTCTTATAAAAGTCTTTCCTATAATTAGTGACCAGGATAGTATATCAAACATGATTTACCATATTTATCAAAAAATTATTTATTTTTAGTTTCTTAAATGTCTAAACATATATATCAAACACATTTTTTTCTTATAAAATATAATAAACTATATATGTTTGAGAGATTTTACTAAGTCATTTAAATTTTGATATTTTTTCTCCAAATATTTTAAAAACTAACTCAAATTTTTAAAAGTTTGTAATATTTACAAATTGTCAATTAAAATTTAAGATTTAGCATTAAGGGTAAATTAGTAAATAAATTTTATTTTTATATAAATTTCAATTACAAACATATTTTTAGAATATTTTTAACAGAGTTAACGGTTTGGACTTAAGTATATGTTTTTAAAATAGAAGGGAGATATGTGTAATTAAAACAAAATATAAGAGTGGTCAGAGTATTTTACTATTTATTTTTTATATCTAGAAAAACTTTAAGTTTTTTAAGAACACAAAACCAAAAATATATATCCAAACAAGTTTTTCTGCTTTTTTATTTTTAATAATAAAAATGTTCTAAAAATAGGAAATCAAATCTGTCCTTAATTTTTTCTATCTTATTTTTTTTTCCCTTATGGACAACTCATGAGTTATTTTACCAAAAATATGTCTTGAGTAATTAATGTAGCATTTGACTTTTAATAAAATATTACTCTTCTAGTCCTAAATACAAAGGAGAATCCCACTTAAATCTATTTGAAATATTAAAATTTAAATCTAGGCCTATACTTTAAACAAATTCCTAATCAGGTCAAGATAATTAATTAGAGATTTATGAACCATGTAAATTTACCCCAATGCCCTTCAATGTTTATTAACCCCTTTACTTTCTTCTCAACTACTAATCCCCCTTTCTCCCAGTCATTTTTTTTTTAATCACTGGCTCTCCAATTATCCATCTAAAAGAATAAAGTCCGAGAGTTTCAATGTCCTACCACATCTTCTAATTTTCCCCATTATTTAATGAAATAATGAAGATTTATTCGAATAAATTCAAATTAATTTAAATTTTAAAGTCTTTAGTTGAATTAAATTAGTATGCAGTATTTTTAATTAATAAAACTCTTTTTTTGGGATATTTTGAATAACGAGTCTGTCACTGTCATAAAGTTCAGCTCTATTATTTATTTATTTATTTCATACTGGGCATTAAGGTAAATTTACAAGGTTCATAAATAAATGGGATAGAAAGATGAGGCCCATTAAACACGCCGTGATCCCATGATCTCACGATCCCATTACCCCTATTAAGGATGGGAGGGGCATGCCATCAACCAACCGCCAGGTTATTTCCTCTCTATAAATAGGAAGAATTCAATAGGTGCGAGGTACACACATTCTCTCTCAGCCTCTTTACCATATTGCATACACAGAGCACACACCCCACGCCTTTGGGTGAAAACCCTTGAGTTTAAGCTCTGTGATCTCATATCTATCTGGGTATCTCGTCCATAGATACCTAAGAGAAGACTAAAGATCCTACAACAACCCACTAGTCCATCTAGGGCTAGACATCTGTGTTCTTATACAGAACATTGGCGCCGACCGTGGGGACCGTAAATTTCGAATCCCACATCGCAAAGCTACGAGCTCAACCAGGAGGATGGCGAACACCAGAAGAAGAAACGTGGAAACTCGGCAGGATCAACTGCCAGAAGAAGCGGGGCAAAATCTCCAGGGGCAAACATCTCGCCAGGAAGGTTCTACCAACCCGGAAGCAGAAAATGTGATGGTAGAGACCGAGTTTGAAACATCAGACACGGCAAATTCTCCTCCTCCCGAGAATGTCATCATCCAGCAAATTAACCCGCAGATTCTACCACAGCAACACTCGTTAGAGTTCCAGACGGTAGACCCCGACATTCGCATTATGCAAACCACACTCGGCTCCATGTATAATCGGATGGAGGAAATGGAAACCCGCAATCGCCTACAGCGCGAGGAGGATGCCCGAGTGTTCAGGAGGGAATTGGATAGTCGAAATGAAGAGTGGAAGCAGTTGTTCGAACGACATTTCGGACGTGTAGAAAACCTTACTCGGATCCCGGGTAAAACTCTTGTCGGCCTTAGCCGAGATGAGGTTTCCGTATCTCAGAATGCAGGAACTTCATGGGCACAACAGGGAGAAGAAACCATACTCGGGGAAGATCAAGAACAACACATCGAGGACCGGTCGCGGAAGATACACGCCTTGCAGGAACGTATCAAGTTCTTGGAACAGCCGGGAAGGAACCCAGATGAGCACGATCAGGAAGTGAATTCTCAGGCAAACAAAGGCAAAGAAAGAAGATCTCGGACAGGGACCGAGAAGATAATAGGTGAGAAAACAAAGGAACCACCGCAGGCCCAAAAACATTCAAAAAAAGATGCAGCGCCGACATCGTCCGAGTCAGATGCCTACGATGACGACAATATCCAGAGTCCTTTCGTGGATAAAATAATGGCCGCGCCATATCCAAAACGATTGGATACCAAAGATTTTCCTAAATATGACGGAAGTCAAGATCCGCAAGTGCACATCGGTCACTTTAAGTTGGACATAATGGTAAAAGGGTTTACTGGGCCGGTAATTCCTCGGCTATTTGCCGGAACACTTAGAGGTCCGGCTCAGATATGGTTAGCTCTCTGCCAATAAAGTCCATCACTGACATGAAAGATTTCGAAAAGAAATTCTTGCAGAACTTCGCCACAAGTCGAAAACAACCAAAAACCGAGTTCCAACTCGACCAGGTTAAGCAGTCACCAGGAGAGACAATACAAAAATATCTGGAGCGTTTCAAAGACACCGCCTTACAAGTACTAGGGTTGAAAGACGAAGTACATTTACATTGCGTAATTTCAAGACTAGACAAAGATTCTCGCCTGAAGAAGTCGGTGATGAAACGTCGGCCCAAAACTCTGTCGGATTTCCGAGATCGCTCTAAACAATATATAGAGCTGGAGCAGATGGACATCATGACCCACGCGCCTCGAAGTAAGGCAAAAAGTCCACCTCCTAGAGAGAAGCAACAATTCGGACTGAATTAGTGGGATACTCGAGTGCATGCAAGGGATAAACAACCAAGGAGGGACATGACTGAAAGAAGATATGACAGATATGCCCCATTAAGGGTACCACAGGCACAAATATGGAAGGAAGTCTCCATGACGGAGATGAAAAAGGTAGAACGACCACGGCCAATGCGCAATGAAGCCACTCTGGATAAATCTAGACATTGCGAGTTCCATGATCAGCACGGCCACACAACGGACATGTGCTGGGACTTACGTGACGCCATTGAGAAATTTATCCGAGAAGGAAAACTACGCCGTTATGTTATACAAACACAAGGACGGCAAAACAAGCGTCACGGAGACAGAAGTAGAAGCCCGACACCTGAAAAGAAAAGAAGAGAACAGAGGAAACCGGGGCGAGGCCAGGATGACGAATTTCCCGATTCAAAATACGATTGTAATGTCATAGTCGGAGGTTTTGGCGGAGGAGGAGACTCGGTTAGCCAAAGAAAGAAGTATTTGAAAGAGGTCCTCTCTGTAAAGAGTCGCCCCGAGTTTAAAGAAGAATATGCAAAAGCTCCTGCCCCAATACTCGGATTCACTGATGAAGAACTAGACGAGTTAATACTAGGACATCACGACGGCCTAGTCATCACGGGAACGTTGGTGGACTACCGTGTAAGGAAAGTCTTTGTGGATAATGGCAGCGCCGTAAACATCATCCTCTGGGATGCGTTCAAACGCATGAGGTTTGATTCTGAAGAATTGAAGCCTTGTAAGACCACTTTAACGGGTTTTAACGGTCAGGATACCCGTCCAAGGGGATTCATTGACCTCAAACTCACTCTGGGCACCAAAGAAGCTTTTAAGACAGATGTAGTTCGGTTTATCGTTGCCGACTTCCCCTCCTCATACAATATCATCCTAGGACGACCCGCTATTCACGACTGGAACATGTTGGTGTCTTCAAACCACCAGAAACTAAAGTTTATCAACAAGAAAGACCAATTGGTTACCGTCAAAGGTGATCAAAAAGATTCTCGGCAATGCTACTTTGACACAGTCAAAGGGAGTAAAAGTACAAAGAAGGGCGAATCAGAAAAAGTAGGGTCGGTCCATGTAGTGGAGTTAGACTTGAGGGAAGAAGACAAGATCCAAAGAGCAGAACCAAATGACGAACTCGAGGACTATGTCTTGGGGGACACCCCTGAGCAAATCACTAAAGTCGGAAAAGGGCTGGATCCTGAGGTCCGAAGGGAGATTGAGAAATTCCTAATCGAAAATAAAGATGTGTTTGCATGGAAAGCATCTGAAATCCCAGGGATGGATCCTGAGTTCTGTTGCCATAGTTTGGCGATCCACCCCGGCTCAACACCCGTGGCGCAAAAGAAAAGGAAGCAAGGCTCCGATCGATCTAAGGCCTTGGAAACACATGTGGAGGAGTTACTTGAAGCAAGATTTATCAGGGAAGTCCAATATACGACATGGCTCTCCAACGTGGTTATGGTTAAAAAACCAAGTGGGAAGTGGCGTGTTTGTATTGATTACAAAGATCTGAATAAGGTATGCCCAAAAGACGCATTCCCGATGCCCAACATCGATCAACTGGTTGACAAATCCTCGGGCTTTCAACTCCTATCATTCATGGACGCATACTCGGGGTACAACCAAATAGCCATGCATCCCGATGATCAAGAAAAACGGCTTTCATCACAAATAGCGCCAACTATTGCTACAACGTGATGCCCTTTGGCCTTAAGAATGCTGGAGCCACTTATCAAAGGATGATGACTAAAGTCTTTACTAGTCAAATGGGGAAGAACGTGGAAGTATATATTGACGATATGATAGTCAAATATAAGGAAGAGAATGACCATGTTAATGACCTCCGATAAACATTTGAAAAATTGCGAAAGCATCGGATCAGACTGAACCCGGCCAAATGCGCATTCGGAGTACCATCGGGAAAATTCTTGGGTTTTTTACTGACCCACCGGGGCATAGAGGCCAACCCGGAAAAATGAAGAGCAGTGTTGGAAATGAAGGCTCCAATCAACAAAAAAGAAGTCCAACAATTAATAGGGCGATTGGCAGCGTTAACAAGGTTTTTGCCTAAGTCGGCTGAAAAATCACTTCCTTTTTTCAAACTTCTGAAAAAAGAGGCGCAAGGAGGATGGAACTCGGAGTGTGAAGAGGCATTTGCAAAGATAAAGTCATGTCTGGCATCTCCGCCAAAGGTCTTTGTCTAAACTTGAACCCGGAGAAACATTGATCCTATACTTATCAGTGGGTGAAGAAGCGGTAAGTGCCGTTCTCGTCCGAGAACTGGAGGAAGGACAAAAACCCGTTTACTTTGTGAGTAGAGTTTTACAAGGTTCTGAATTAAGATATCAGAAGCTGGAGAAAATGGCATTTGCACTTCTAAGTGCGGCAAGGCGACTCTGGCATTACTTCCACGGTCATTCTATCGTCGTCAGGACCAATCAACCCATACGCCAAGTACTGCATAAGCCGGACTTAGCCGGTAGAATGATAAGCTGGGCAATCCAGTTGTCCGAGTTTGATATCAGCTACGAAGCCCGGCAAGCAATCAAATCTCAGGCCTTGGCTGATTTCTTAATGGAATTAATCCCGTCAACTCCAACAGAGGGAACACAAATAGAGCCGTGGAAGGTATTTGTCGACGGCTCGTCAAATGTAAAGGGGAGCGGCGCGGGAGTCATTGTGGAGAGCCCCGAAGGAGTGGCAATGGAATTATCGCTTCGGCTGGATTTCCCGACATCGAATAATCAGGCCGAGTATGAAGCCCTCATTGCTGGTTTACTGTAGGCTAAGGAAAATGGAGCTCAACGGGTGCATGTAGCAACCGATTCTCAACTAGTCACTTCCCAGATTCAAGGAAACTATCAAGCAAAAGGCCCGTTGTTGGCCAAATACTTGCGAAAAGTGAAGGATATCATTGCGGATTTCGATAAGGTAGAAATTGAGCACATTCCTCGGACATAAAATGTTAGAGCCGATGTCCTTTCTAAACTTGCTAGCACTAAAAATCCGGGAAATCTTCGAACTGTAATCTAGCAGAATCTCCTAGAACCGAGTTGCATCATGCTTATATCAGATAATCGCGATTGGAGAAAGCCAATTGCCGACTATCTAGAAAGGGGAATCATTCCAGAAGATGCCGCGGAATCAAAGAGACTGATCAGAACAGCAGCCGCTTATTCAATGATGGACGATTAGTTGTATCAAAGGGGTCTACATTCTCCAATGGCCAAATGTCTTGACCAACTTGAAGCCCAATACGTACTTGCAGAAATCCATGAAGGTATCAACGGACAACACATGGGCGCAAAGGCATTAGCCCGAAAAGCAATACGAGCCGGCTATTATTGGCTTACTATGGCCCGGGATGCCAAAAGGATCATGTCAAAAAAATGTGAAAGCCGCGTAAACACGACAGGATAATATGGACCCCTCCATCCGAGTTGACCCAAATCTCGGCCCCTTGGCCGTTCTACAAATGGGGTATGGACTTATTGGGGCCATTCAAGGCGGCACAAGGACAATTGAAGTGGCTCATTGTTGCGGTGGATTACTTCACCAAATGGATCAAAGCCGAACCTTTGGCGACCATCACCTCGGCAAAGGTGCAGAAATTTCTTCAGAGAAGCATTATATCGCGGTTCGGAATACCAGCCGAGTTGGTGACCGACAACGGAACCCAATTCGTAGATAAAAACTTTCAAAAGTTGGTATCCGACTTTCAGATTAAACATCATTTTGCTTTGGTTGAACACCCACAATCCAATGGGCAAGCCGAAGCAGCTAACAAGGTCATAGTGGACGGACTGAGGAAGCGTATGGAAGATGCTGAGGGCAGTTGGGTAGAACATCTACACTCAGTGTTATGGGGACATCGGACCACTACTCAAACATCAACAAGCGAGACTCCATTTCGACTCACATATGGATGTGAAGCAATGATCCCAGTCGAAGTCGGGGAACCCTCATGGAGAAGGTTGCACCATTCACAAGAGCAGAATGATCAGGAGTTAGCGGTGGAGATGGATCTTATAGACGAAGTCAGAACCGCAGCTCACTTTCGGGATTTAGCCGCCAAGCAACTCGTCGCTGCGAGATACAATAGAAAGGTAATCCCACGCTCGTTCAAAAAGGACGACCTGGTACTCCGAAGGGCCGACGTTGGTAACAAAAACGCTCGGGAAGGCAAACTCGCCGCAAATGGGGAAGGACCTTACCGTATAACAAATGAACTCGGAAAAGGAGCCTATATGCTGGAATCATTGACCGGCAAGGCAATCAAGAGGACCTGGAATGCGGACAAGCTCAAGGCTTACTATAGCTGAAGTCGGGAAGATTAGTTTCCAAAACTTTAATGTTTTCTGCTTTTCGCAATTTCACTTAGCTTTATTTTCAGGAAAACCAGTCGCAAGTACATGTAAATTCCCATGGGAATCAAATCTGATGTAACTTCGTGAACTGAAGGAATAAAGAATATAGGGTCATGAAGCCCGTATTTTGCAATCTACGAGTGAATATAAAAACACTGAACATGTATGAATCGAGGTTCGAAACTCCTTCATAAATCATGTGGTGTTATAGACCGAGTCTAAAATGACAAGGCGAGTATCAATACAAAACATGAGCGACTCTGGGTAAAAAACCCGATATGAATCGCAAAGCCGCCAAAGAAAAAATACCTCGAGTCTAAAATGACAAGGCGAGTATCAATACAAAACATGAGCGACTCAGGGTAAAAAACCCGATTACGCGAAACATGTCAGCGGCAAAGCCGCCAAAGAAAAACATACCCCGAGTCTAAAATGACAAGGCGAGTATCAATACAAAACATAAGCGACTCAGGGTAACAAGCCCGATTACGCGAAACATGTCATAGCGGCAAAACCGCCAAATTCAAAAAATACCCCGAGTCTAAATTGACTAGGAGAGTATCGATGGAGAAGGGTTTTCCGACACTGATCACGTCGGATCCTAACTTAAATTAAAGACGAGAGTAGATAAAGCAGTAAGCGCAAAGGGAGTCAATTCGGATAAAAAAAAAAGACAATGTCATTCAATAATTTGTCCTTTACAAAAGGCCCAAGCGGGCAGAGCGCCAAATAAAGCAAAAAAAATGAATTACAAAGACTAAGATAATCAGTTGGGGGGAGGAGATTGGCCTTCCCCATGGGCTTCCGGAACCACCTCGGAGCTAGGAGCAGGTGAGCCAACAGCTGGAGGAGGAGCGGGGAAAAACTTCCCGTCTTCGACATAGGCGTTCATGTGAACCCCTTCCAAATTCAAAGTCACCGTGGGGTTCAAAAACTGAACCTGCTCCAGGGCGTTAGCAAACGCATCCGAGACGCCGTTCTTCAGTTTGGCAACATCGGCTTGAGAAACAGAAAGGGCTTCTTTGTATAAAGCCAAGTCCGAGGACGCCGCGTTCTTGCAGGATGCCAACTCGGACTCTAAGGCTGCAATCATAGTTTTATGCTCGCTCATGGCCTCCAAGTCTTCTTTATGAATCTGCAGCCTCCGAGTAACTTCGGATTCAGCCTTATGAAGACTATCATGGGTACGGCGAAGCTCTTCATCTAAACTCTCCTTCTGGCCCTTTGCCAACTCCAAGTCTTCAAGCGCTTGGGTTAACCGTTCCTCGGTCTTTTTCTTCTCTTCCTCAAACGAGTCCAAGTCCTCTTCATTGAGGCCGACCTTTTCCTTCAGATGGGCAACTAGTTGGCATAGGCCGGCGTTCTTTAAATTGACACGCGCCAGCTCCAAAAGCTCTTCCTTCTCAAAATCGGCAAGTCTCTTCCCATCAAAATAATTTGGGGGAGGACGAAGAGCTTTGCGAAGGCCAGGAGGAAAGTGGCCTTCCCAGAGATAAGAAGCAGGAACTCGGACTAAGGGACCAGGACCGGATCCCGAGGGCACATCTTGTTGCATCTCAGGCTCGGGAATTGAAGAAGATGGAGCAGTAGCTTTCTTCTTCGAAGTTTTTGCTTTCTTGGCAACCGTGGGCGTGCTAGGCTCTCCATCAGGGGGTGCTCGTTTTCCACCCGTGGATGCTCGTTGTCCACCCGTGGGTACATGGGCCATCTCCCGACGACAAGTGACGTCAAGATACTCGGGCCTCTTCCCCATCTGCTCACCTGAAAAGAACAAAAAAGGATCACAGATCTGAGCAAGATAAACAAAAGATGATGAAAACAGGATATATCATACCCAAGACGGGTTTTGATTTGTTAGATGTGATATAATCGGCCAAGTCCACCAAAGGCCCTTTTCTACTGGCCAGTGTGGTTAAGGTAACAATGGCTTTATCCTCGGAATCAGAACACTGTGAAGGGACGGGTAAGAAATCCTTGGATTGAAACTTGTGATGACTTTCACTCCAGTATAGAGGAAATCGCTCTTCAATTTCCCCGGACGGGCTTCTCTGGAGAAACCAAGATAACTCTCCGGGTTTGGCAACTACTTTGAAAAAAGAAGTTTTAAACCCTTTCCATGAATCAGTAAACGGCTTTAGAAATTTGCGTCCGTGACAAGCACAAAGTGACGTCCAACAAAACCATATCTTCTCCTCCTCCGTGGTGGCATTGATCTCCAAAGGTGAGAAGAAGCTACAAAACACAGGTATTGAACACTTGAGTTGGTGTCTCGTGCAATAATTTTCAAAAGCTAAGGCAAAGGCCCAACCATTCGGGTGTAATTGCGAAGGGGCCAGGTGCAGATGGCGGAGAAGACACATTTGGAAGTCAGAAAATGGAAACTGAAGGCCAAGACGGGTAATTACATCCCGGTAAAAATAGAAGAAATGGCCGTCCTTATCAAATGACCGACCAGAAGCCACTGATTCGCTCTCCGAAGGCAAAACTACGTTATATCCCTCGCCACCTCGGACGATTCGGTCAAGCTCCTTCACGGACATTCTATTCCGTACACGGGTTATGGAGCTACTCACCGCATACTCCTTAGTCGACGGCATGCGAGAAGACCCAGAAGGGGCGGATTCTCTGGTCTCGGATTGGTTTGATGGGTCTGAAGGTGGAGACATCTAATACCTATAATGAAAACAAAAACAAAGGGCGGAGTCAAAACCATGAAGTATACCTGACGCAACAGGAGTGTCAAGACGAGTATCGTAGAACAAAGGGACAGGAGGAATCTGAGAAGCAACAGCTGAAGTCGTCTGCGGTCCGATGTTGCAGCGACATTTGTCAATTAGTAAATCGGCCTCTCTCTCTTGGCCATGGCGGATAAGCTCTATCGCTTTATAACGGCAATTTTCGCAAGGATTACAACCTCGAAACATAATTGGCGGATTATTAACCACGGGCGTCGAAGAAGAAGCTGCCAACGAAGAAACTGGTGCACTTGCGGCCGGCATAGAAATCGGCGATGGGAAATCTCGAACACTTTCCGTTCCTTCCGCCTCCCCGAGAAGAGCCACCTCCCCGAGTGGAGCCAAGTAATCTTCCCATCCTTTCTTCTTCTGTAGGAAGGATGGACCATAGCCATAGTTTTGTCATACCAGGGACGTTTTTTAGAATTTCCCTATCTTCCTCCGGGATAGGTCTACCATACATGTCTACTAGCACCTCGGGGTCGGGATCCATCTTTATAAATGACAAAGAGGTTATCAACGGCACGAAAAACAGGCAAATAATCAACGCAAAAACCCCCGGGTGTAAAATATCAACGCTGAGAAACCCGAACTCCCACAATAACACCCAGAAAACTCAAACACATATGAACTGAGAAATCACCAAAATGACGAATGCAGTAGAAAAGGAGTGGCATACAGTTCAATCAGAAATCAAACGCATATAAAGCAAGCGAGAACATTAAGATCAAAGAAAATACCTGGAAGCAAGGAGATGAAATCACTTTCTGAATAGGAAGAACAGGCAATGAAAGCTCTGCAAATGGATGCTCCTTCAAGTGTTTCAAAGGCAGTAACGGATGCGTAAAGAATATGAGACGAAATGCGGAGAATATAAAGACGAGGTAGCACCAAGGAACCCGAAACGCCTACCGTCGTGACAATTACGAGGTGAAAACCCTAAAGCAATCATGACAGACAGGTGAAAAGACATGTGAAACGACAGGGGCCATTAATGGGCACGATAACCGAAGGCGGCGCCGAGGACGCGTGGCTGTAAGTTCGAGAACATTAGTGATTATCTGCTGCTACGCGGGTAAATGGAAAGGCGCCTAGTCAAGTGAACTAGTCGCCAGGGTAGGAGACAAGATGAGCAACTCGTCCTCAATCTACATGGGAGAGCGTTATGAGAGAAGATCGGTGAATACCCGAATACAAAGTCGGGCGTTAGAAGACGTAACGATCGGAGAATACTCAAATTCAAAAGTCGGGATTTGCGGATCAACAAGCTCGATTGTCGAGTCGGATCTTCCACAACAAAATCAACTCGGCAGATCAGAAACCTGAGCGACCGAGCTTGGGGGCAACTGTTATGGACCGAGATAAATGGGCCTCGGAAGATGAGGCCCATTAATGTACAATTGCTGGAACAAGACCCGTGATCCCATGATCCCATGATCTCACGATCCCATTACCCCTATCATCATGAATGATGGGAGGGGGAACACGCCGAGTGGAAGGATGGGCATGCCATCAACCAACCTTTGGGTGAAAACCCGAGTTATTTCCTCTCTATAAATAGGAAGAATTCAATAGGTGCGAGGTACACACATTCTCTCCAAGAACCCGAACCTCTTTACCATATTGCATTTACTATAAACTTTATTTGTGACGGCCATGATAATTATTATTTCACACATGAATACATAAAATTCAAATTGAACACGTTCTTGGTGGTTCAATGAATATTGGTAGAGCAAAAAAAGCTAAGGTTATGTATTATGTTGCTGGCTTCTAGCAAGAACAATAAAGAGTAGGAAATAATAACAATAATTTCAAGGAAATTAAATTAATTAGTAATCCTTAGATTCCATATGGTTACTCAAACAAAGAATAACAATAATTTAAAAGAAATTATATATGAAGGTTGATATGTTTATTGAGTAATGCATGAAGGTAAAAAAATAAAAAAAAATAAAGGAAGATTGAGTTTGGTTTTGTTTTTTCTTTTTTACTTGAAAAGAGTATGTTTGTTAATCTTATAATAATGTTATTTTTTGAGGAAGCACATGTTGTTTGAGTTATTAGATCCTAATTATTTTAAGAAAAAATAAATAAACTTAATGTGTAAGTATTTGAGGATGATGTGTAAATATTTATATACAGCTGGCTTGGTCCGTGGAACAAGTGAGAATGTAATGGGACTTACATGAGTTTGATTGTTATGATATATTTAAGAATATGAGAATCAAATTTGTTATTTATATTTGATTAAATTAAAATAACATTAAAAGACACAAAAACACTCTTAACAAGAATTCCTTCCTCTTTCTTCACCATGGTCAATTTCCTTACTCTCCTCTAGATGGAAATAAAATTAGGGAGAGAGAAGAAAACTAGGAGGGAAAACTACAAAAATATTACTCCATCCAGTCCTAATTATAAGACTAAGTTGACTTTTTTTAGAGAGATTAATGAAGCTAATTAAATTATTTTAGAGTATTTTTATATTTTTTTTCCTCCAAACTAATTAGTTTGACTAATAAACTAATATATAATCTAAGGATATACAATTTATGAAATAATTAAGTAACTTATTTAGCTTCCTTAATTTCTCAAAAAAAAAAAATCAACCCGGTCTTATAATTATAATTAGGACCAGAGGAAATAAAGGTTTTTTGTTTTGTTTTTACCATTTTTGGAATTTTTCATTCATAGAACCCCCTCCCCTAGTTTTCTCCTCACTTTTGTCTCCGTCAAAATATAGTGTTAAATCATCAATTGGACAAAGATGGAAGTGAATGTGGAATCATCATTGATGGTGTCCAAGGTTTGAGCTTCTCCAACACTGCTTATTGAGACCGTCGCTAAAGGAGGATGAGGGAGAGGAAGAGGATGGTGCGGCGTCACTGCAAAACTCTTAGATATGTTCCATGAAAGAAGATGACAACATCATGTTGTCAAGGGATTATGATAGTTAAAGAGGTTCACCGGTGGAGGAGCGTCGCCAGTCAAGGTTGAACGACGATAATGGTGGAAGGGTGGTCAAGGGAAGGAAAATAATGCCTTGTTCATATGTCCCAATAGTGTAATATATACATTACAAAAAAACTTCAGATCAGAAATGGAATTATTGACTTAAAAAATTCTGTAGGAAATTACTGACAGAATTCTGTTAGTAATAATCACTGACGGAATTAATGTTTTCTGCCACGGTTTTTCTGTGACAGCATTCCATCAATAATTCGACTTTTTTTTTTTTTTTTTAAGTGATATGCGTCTATTTAAGAGAATCATATTACAAAATGTAATTCCCTTTATGTTACATAACTCAACCAAACATCCAAGTCAATTTATATTAGAATTACATGTTATTCCCTCTCATGAAATCGAATCATTTAAAATTTTAACGTTAGAGTTTGTTTTTTTTGGTGAATAAAATTTACAATATCAGAGTTAAGGGACTTAAAAAACACTTTGGAAAATTAAGAAACCAAATATAATCCTGTGTGAAGTTATATCAACAAGCTTACACTTTTGTATAGTTTTGTTGATATATTTTATTGTGGCCTTGAATTGATCGTAGGAATTAACGCCACTATTTATAAGTAAAATAATCTAGTTTATTTTAAATAATATATATTGATAACCAGATTTTTATATCTTTTAAAAACTGACAGCTCAACAGCAGCATAATTTTCTTTATTTTAAACTATTTTCAAATATATATTCGGAAAACTACAGATGAAAGGTTGATGGTAAATGATCTGAAACTCAAATTTGAGAAAGTAGTTTAAAAATTTAGTAAATTATTTTGTTATATTTTCAACTAGTCATAGGGACATTTTAATCCCTTACATTTGTTTTTGTAAAACGGAAAAGATCAGTAAAGGACCTTATTCCTTAATTGTTACAGCCTGGCCTTAATTATAAGATCTAGTTAACTTTTTTAGAGATTAATGAGGAAAGTTTAATTAAATTACTTTAGAGTATTTGTATTTTATTTTTTTCTCCAAATTTATTAGTTTGACTAATAAACTAATATATAATCTAAGAATACGCAATATATGATATGATTAATTAACTTATTTAATTTTTTTTAATCTCTCCAAAAAAGTTAACTCATCTTATAATTAAACCTAGTAGATTTCAAAATTTAAGCCTCTTGTATATCATTATCATCCAAAAAGAGTCATTTTCCCTGATACTTAAAGTTGGCGTATCTTGTTTTTATTTGGCACCAAACCTTTCAATTACAACTCTTGGCATTGAATAATTTGATTTAATTTGTTGGGTTAAAGTTATTATTATTCTAAGCGTGTTAAATCAAAATAGATGAGTCGTCCAGGAATTGAAATCCTTCAAAGAATAACATAATTATTCGTTGATTGATTTAACAATTCCAAGAACACTTTTGTCGTGTAATCATCAATTTGTTTTAATTAACTTACATTTTAACATTTTTTAATTAATAAGCTGTAATATAAAGTATATTAAAAATTATTGAGTAGAATATACATATATTGTGAACTTTGATTAATTAAGTCCCCCTTCATCCAAAAAAAAAAAAAGTCTCTTCAAGAATTAACCCTTTAAAATTAATTTAGAAAAAAATGGGGGGAAAGTATCCCATTGAAAATTGTATTTTTGAGGAGCTGATAATTTTTTTGCAGAAAAAAAAAATATCGAGACTCTGATTTATATATCGTAAGCAATATGACTTACCTTAAACTTCATGTCAAAGCATAGGTTTACTGTTTAATTAATTACTCCCTCCAATCCTAAATATTATATAAACTGATTAAGAGTTTACTTTGATCATAAACTTAAGACCTCAATTCATTTTCTTCTCAAGTTTTATGTTTTTGACCAAACTCATTTAGAGAACCGACACACATATTTTTATAAACAACTAATTTTAACTAATTTTTTAATACAAATTAGTTCTTTTAACTTCTATATTTATGACATGTGGGAGTAATATTATAAATAAACTTCTCATATTTTCTTTTGTAGAAGGAGACTGTGTACTAAGCAACTTATGGACTTTCTAAAGAGATTCCTAAGCAACCATTATAGTGAAATGGAATATAAAAAAAGTGGGTTGAATAGTCAATGGGACGACCAAACACGGCGTTTAATTAGCAAAGAGTATTACATTAGCCAGCCACCTCAATTGTATCCCACAAAAAGGTTTTGATTAATTATTCTCTCTCGTTGTAATGTAAGACCTATTCATCTAATGATCAGATTAAATAAGTTAGTTAAATTAATTAATATACCATATTTATTCTAAAACACACTTATTATCTTTCTTAATTCTCTCCACCTTTCTCTTGATTACTATTTAGAGAGTATTAAAGGGTTAATTAGAAAAAAGATTGACAAATATAAAAAATAGATATTATATTTTGGGACAAGATCAACTCCCATTAGATCCTATATTAATTGTAGGAGGGAGTATTTTAATTTTGAAATAAGACTAATGCTTCTCAAATTGTCTTCATTATCTTTTATTTGTTTGTTTGGTTTACGTGGTAGTCCAAAGATGTAACTGCTGCAATTTCTTTTCTTTTTTTTCCCCATTATAAAGGCAGACACTAACAGCCTGAATTACAACAAGCGGGATTGTACTCCCAACTTCTCATTAGTTGAAAAATATTCATACCACTAGACTACAAGGTCTTTGGTAAATGCAGGAATTTCTGAACTGTTTTTTTGTCTCTTTTAACTTCATCCACCAACCTCACCAACTTTTTTCTTTTGGACGACTTAGACCAATCCAATTGACAATTTAAAATTAAAATGGTTTTGGAGAATTCCAAATTTTGAATGATATAATTCTTGACTAAAATAAAGAGTACTCTTCTCCAATTTATAAAACTCAGACTCATTAATTTTTACCCATTTTAGTGCTAAATATTGGAGTTAGATAAATAATATATAGACCCTAAAATTTTAGTAAGGTAAATTATGTACAACCCAATTTATTAATTTATATTTAGAAACTACTCCATTAAACTCTCACCAATACAAAAAGTTCTTTTTATAGGCACATATTTTCTTATGAGAGGAAATCATTATCGAAGCACGACTGAACACTGAATATGAACACATTTCCTTTAAAATTTGCTTTTCAGTTTTGAAACTAGTTTAGATAAAGGCAATCTAGAAAATTAAGGAATTTTCAAACCAGTTGTACAAACAATTAATAAAACATTTTTAGACAAGCTGTCGTTGGTATCTGTCTTAAAGTGTCATTGGAAATCTGTCTTAAAGTACTTCTTTTGGTGCTTAATGTATAATATAATTGGAGAGTTGATATTGGTCCTAAAAATAATACCTATTTGTTGTAGATAAAGATTATAGATGTATTCATGAAATGAGAGAAAAAATTCTTGATATATTTACCCATGAAGCAGAGCCTACTACACGAAGTGAAGTACAATCAAATGCCTTTAAAATTGATGATAGAGGTAAAGAAGATGAAATGATAGTTATCATACTCATGTTGTTTAGTGGTAAACTTCTTATGTTTTGTGTGAGTTATTAGTGGATAATAGCTTTCTTTTGATTATGAATTAATGACTGTGTTTATTTGTTGCATGATATGTGTTGTGTAGACCTTAATGTTGACAACATTTACTTAATAAATTAAAACTTTAATTTTTGTAATTTACTCCCTCTGGTCCTTATTATAAGGCACCAACTCCCCAAACCTCTCCCTTTTTTTTTGCAAAGTTTATTTGGTCCTTTTTATAAGGCACTTGCTTGTTCCCAATGAACAATGATTATTTTTTTCCATGTTCTCTGATTGATTTAATTAATAAAGGTAGTGGGTGAGAGTAATAATTAATATAATATTAGAGTTTAGTGCAATTAGTAGGGGCAATATTAGAAATTACTTAGATTTTAGGACAACTTTATTGACTTAAACTACTTTTATTGGTTTGTGAGAAAAGTTAGTTGAAAAAAAAACCTGTTGTGTAGACCTTAATGTTGCTTTAAAATAATTTTTGTAGGAGTACTAATTATATTTCTTTGGAAAAAAAAAACGCAGGAAAAATAGTTAAAATTTTAAAAATAGCTTCTGGCCCTATAAGGCTGGCCTAGCCCGCATGATCTCAGTCGGGCTTTGAAAAATTTTCATATCCCAAGCCTAGAAATGTTAGCCCTTTAACAGAGTGAAACTTTGACATTAATCTATGGGTCATAACTTTTAATGATCAATTCTTCTTCTCGCCCATATAGTTAAGAAAAATCTATATTAGTTCTCTATGAACTATATCGATTTTATTATATGTATGTTATTTAGGAACTAACATATATTACTGCATATTTATATAACTTCTGTTACAGCCTCCCCACCAGGAAAGGACCATTGTCCTTGGAGCCACTGCTTCGAACGCCTACGTGGGTGTCAGTCTCCACTGAGGCAAATATTGTCCTCCCCTCTAGAAGATTTGTTCGTTATAAATAAATTTCCAAGAGCACCTCCCCAAGAACTCAAGGCCATGACTTGAGGCATAAGTATATACCTTAAGAGTCACTTGGTAATCATGTGCACGTAGGTGTGAACACTTAGTTTAACAAGTGATTCTTAAGGCATTTTAACCCAAAAGTAGCTTCTACCAAGAAACCCAAAAAAGTGGCTTCTCACAACGGTGGAGCGGAGGACCATGGCACTTATGAAAATTTCCCTTCCTGTCCTTTTAATTTCTTCAACCATGTCTCTCTTCACCCTTCTTCTTCTCACATAATACACGTCTCGTCCATGGCACTCACAAACAAATGTCGTTAGTGCTTCGTCGGCTCGTTTTCATCACCAAGTTGGAGAAGAGAAGACGCGACTAGAGGCGATTGGAAGGTTTGTTGGGACCAGAGGAGCCGGCGACTATTGGGACTAGAGGAGTTGGAGTAGCATCGAAGAGGAAGAAGAGGAAGATGAAGAAGTCTCTTGGAATTTCTAGAATATGGGATTCTGAAATTTTTCTCTTTCTTTATTTCTCTCATCACTTTGGGTGTCAAATAAATTAGGGGTAGTTGGATGTAGAAATCTCTAGAAATAATTTATCAGAAGAGTCTATAGAGGGCATGATGTTGTGGCAAATAAATCATCACTTTCAAAAAGAAAACATGATGATGATATGGTAAAACATGTGCCACGTACATAAGTAAAATTGAGTCAAATAAATCATGTTTGTGATAAAGTCAGAAACAAAATTTTTTAGGATAGGTGATCTAATAAATACTATAAACATGTTCATATATATTTGTATGTATTCTAATTCTTTTTTATTATTGTTCTTATTTTTTTAATAATAATTTCATTTTTTAATTAAATTTAAATTTAACTTTTTATCTTCAATTATCCCAATACATATATGTACATATGTGTATATACTATATACACATATGTGTATATATGTGTGTATACACATATATATACATTATATGTATATGTACATATATGTACATATTACATGTATGTATACATATGTGTGTGTGTATACATACATACATACATATAGGTACATACATACATATATGTATATACTTTAAAATAATTTAACTAACTTCCTTAATTTGTGCAAAAAAAAATTAACTTTGTCTAATATTTAGGACCAGAAAGGATACTATTGTACCTTAAAAAAGTATGTATGTACACACACACACATATACCCTTTTCAAATAATAATCCAAACACATTCCAGTTTTGAAAAAAGTCACGTCTACCACCATCAATCCAAACACAAATCACATTTAAAATATGACTTTTTTCTTATCTTACTTCTGCAAAAGTCAAATAAAAAATAGGGTTAATGTGTACTTTTACCAACAAAGTTTTTCTCCAAAAGCGTCTGGCATAAGCAAATTTTGGAGGGAGCAAAAATACCAATAAACAATTAAAAAGAAGTGCAAATTCACCAAAACCATTAAATTTTCCCAAACACCGTTAGAGTTTTATTCTTTTATAATTTAACGGCCGTTTGGTCAAATTTAGCTGTTTTTGTGAATTTGCACTCCTTTTAATTGTTTGTTAGTATTTTTGCTCTGTCCAAAAATTTATTTGTGCCAAATGCAAGAGAAAAATTTTGTTAGTAAAATTGCACCTTAACCTTAAAAAATAAATAACTTTTCCACTACTAACCAAAAGGACTCGTAATAATTTGGAGTCAACGAACTAGGGAGTGATTTTCATAAGTATCAAACTCAACCTAATACCAACAGGAACTCAACATGATTGCTTTTGCTTTTGCTGAAATATGATCCTTATACATAATTACAAATATTAACCACAACGTCACCAATTTATCGATAGGCTCCTATATAAATAATTGCATAGAACTTCATCACTACATCTTAATGCAAATTGTGGAAAACCCCATACATATCTATAAAGCTTCTTGCATATGTGCCTACAAATTACAATGCACATCTATGAAAGGAAAATTAGAGTAGTCCCAGCCATTTCATCTTTATGTATACCCAAGTATCAAAATTCGAACAAATTGCGTTATTTATAGCTTCTCTATATATTGAAAAGGTAGTTCATTGCATTTACTCTGTATCCTCTCCAAACAAAATGTGCTCCAATTGATTGGGAGGAGTGACCCTCTTCCTAACTAACATTTCAACTGTAGGACACTTTCTCTTGCACCCTCACTTGAATTGTTCATCAGATTCTTCAAAATCCCCCTGCAGCGAGGCAAATCATAAAATTTCTTCCAATAGGTACTCAATAATTTGTCAAAATTAGAATGGCTAGTTATTGATGACTACTTACATGTGTATAAACATGTAACCCAGTTTTTTCATGATTGTCCCTCACATGTTTGTAGGAAAATCTCATGCCACAATCAGGAAAGCCACATACAAATGGCATCTCTTTGAAGTGTACAGCCTTTACATGCTTTTCAAGATTGGATTTCTGTCCAAGCAAACCAAAATAAGGTAAATTAGAATCAATTAAATGTTTTGAACTCGAGGGAAAAAACTGGATTTCTGTCAAAGTAAATAAACAGCATGTCACCAATATTTGACTTCGAATCAACATCTCCAGCTAAATGCAAATCATATAATCTAACAAGTAGAAATGTCTTACAGTAGTGAATGTGCTGCTACAATCCTTGTGTTCACATTCAAATGCCTCTGAGGAAGAACTAGTTTCATGCGAACGGGGGTGCCGCTTGATACTTCTCATCAGTTCCTTTTTCCCACAAGTCTCACAGGTCACAAATTGATGACAGGTTTTGACATGGGCTTTAAGGCACGGGACATTAGTCAAAAGCTTCATACAACCAGGATCCAAGCAGACTACCTCTACTGAGTCCAGCTTAACTGCAGAACACAGATTGACTTTAGAAGTGCGATCAACTTTCCTAAAGATCAAGAAACTTTCCAGAAACGACCAGTTAACAGACATCTGACTAAAAATAGCAAATTGATCAAGAAAGTCAAAAGGAACGAAACTTGCCATGACAATTTTCATGCTTTTGTAGCTTTGAAGCAAATTTGAAAACCTTTTCACAGCCGATTTCTGGGCATTCATACTGCTTCTGAGTTTCCACTCTAGCTGGGGAGGAATTCCCATTATGAAATACTTTGACGTGCCTGGTCATATTCCCTTGGAGAGCGAAGGCACGATTGCAATCCTTGATTGGACATTTAAAAGTTTTCCCCTTATGCTGCAGAAGGTGGCGAGTCAAGTGATCCTTTCTTCGGTAACTTGCTTGACAGTCATCAATAGAACACACATATGGTCTCTGAATCATTAAAATAATTCTTAAATTTTTAACATCAAAACTAAAATGTCATTTCATCTCTAATAAAAACAACACAAGTAAATCAACAGCCAACCTCTTTAAAGAGCGTGACTGAGGCATCCTTGATGGAGCTTCTCAAGAGGTCTCCCTTCTTGATACTGATCCATCAAGTCAATAAAATCTGCCTCAATTGGAGTTCTCAGTTGGGGATCCAATGCTTCACCCTACAGTATCCATAAATTTCTGATAGCATAAATATCTTTCCTGCAAAATATGTATATTCAGTTTATGGTGACAACTGATGAAACTTGATTGTTGATTTAGGGAGCTACAGATTACAAGACTGGTAGCAAATCTTTGTTCAAATCCCTTATGTACTGCAATGAGGATCTTATAGTGAAAGTGGCTAATGGAACTTTCACATGGGCGTATGATATTGGAACAGTTAACTGTCTGAGAACCTTGATATGAAGAATATATTTTTTCCTGAGTTGAAGCGTAATTTATTGTTAGAGTACATTCAGAAAAAGTTGAATGTGTAGACTGATATTTGATGATATTGGGTGTAGTTTTCGGGATTTGTCATCAAGTGGGATGATTGGCAGTGCAGAAAAGTGGGATGAACTCTATTACTTCGAAGGGGAAAGCATAGGAATCGAGTCATTGGAAAGGCTTTACTTAGTTCTGAACCATTTGTTTTCTGAATTCTCTTTATCCACAAGCTTAAAAAAATTCCAGAACCACTAATACAAGGTAGTCCAAAATTTCATTTTTGATGATAAAATTTAGTACATTAGAACATGTGCTGCACCAAATATGCTGGATTTTTGAAACTAGCACCACATTCCTTGCAAGTATTGAATTTTGTGTCCCCGACTTCATCATCTTTATCTACTTTGATTCTTTCCAACTTCTCCTAAGAGACGTACAAAGATCTCAATATAATCATGGTTTTAATGTATAGACCAGATAATCAAAACATATATCAGGGAAACATAGCATATCACTCCAGTAAAATAATATAAAACTCAAGTTCCCAGAATTACATTCTCTCATGATTAAATCTCTCCCATGTTGATAGGTAAAATAATACATACTCATCAATGTCTGCCATGCATAGTATAATAGTTTTAAAATTTAAAAATAGAAGATTTCCTCCTAATTCCTTCAAAGGTAGGCATGGAAATAGGTTAGGTTAGACCAGACTTTGGATAAACATGCATGAGCCTGTAATTGGAACAGAAGGTCTGAGCCTGAATTCAGACTTTTCTTCAAGCTCGACCAGGCCTTATGAAAACTCAGACAGGCCTCATATTGTAAGCTTTGGAGGCTATAAATAAGCTTTGTACACTTCGAGCTCATCAAAACCTATATAAATATAACTTGAAATTAGAATATAAGAATAAATAACAATAAGTATTATGTTATTTATATGATATAAATATAATTATATTTATTTAATATATAAAAGGTTAGACTTTGCGACAAAATAAGCCTAGCCTATTTACACATTTAAGCCTTTAAATAGACTTTGGCCTGGTTTTTTTAACAAATGACCAAGCTCTAAATCGACCCAATCAGAAATAGGCCGACAGGATCCGATAGGGCCTATTCCTACCCTTGTTTAAAAGAATCATTCAAGCACATCACGTCTACAACATTATAACTAACCATTTTCATGGCACTAGGAAATCAAAACATGAGAAGAGAAGTACCTTGTGGCAAGAAATGATATGAGCGGTTATCAGGGTCTTATTGGATCGACAGATGCCACAGTAGTCACTGTAATAGCGTCTAATATCTCGAAAATAGGCCTCTCTCCAAGTTCCCCCAGTTCATCCGTCTTTATCTCAGACGTTTAGCCTTATGAGGTGTCAATCCTATCAAGAAGACAACAAATATAAACTTAGAACAAGAAATTAACCAAGTAATCAAAAGCCACAGAAAGGATAAAACCCACAGGAAATTTTCAATCTTTTTTTTAACTGTTGTGCGTAGCGATCTTGTGGGGAGGAAGGGATTTCCTTCACCATTAAAGTCTTGCAACATACAAAATTATCCATTAAAAGATGAAACTACAGAGGAACTTGATCTCATAAACGATTTCAGCAAAAAAATCATTTGTCCGTAGCGATCTTGTGGGGAGGGAGGGATTTCCTTCACCATTAAAGTCTTGCAAAATACAAAATTATCCTTTAAAAGATGAAACTACAGAGGAACTTGATCTCATAAACGATTTCAGCAAAAAAAATCATTTTTACACCCGGTATGCACAGCCAACAAATTTAATTAATCTAGCAAGCTGAACTGGCGTTTTGCTCAAGTTGAGCAAGCATGCAAATCAAAAACCTCAAGCAAACACCCAAAACCGAACCCATCACTATGAAACATCAGAAAAGATGGCATGAAAAAACGAGGTGCTCTACCTAACTGAGCTATAGCCCTTGTGCTTTTTTTTATACATATTTTATCATATTATGTAAAGAATTTATTGTCAAGATGAATAAGACCTCAATTATTCTGTCTGATTTAACTTCAATTACTTTGTCTGATCTATAAAGTACAGCTGTTCAAGGAATATCTGGCATTCTGTATAATCCTAGATTGTGTCTCGTCTTTTATGAAAGTGCGTTGCTGTTGCTAAATCTATTTTGAATGAATTCTCACATGTTGATTTATTTATTGTAATTTCATGTTTCAGGGAAAAAAGTTGGCAGGACAACTGAACTTCCGAAACCAGAAGAGGTAATTGAGCAGGTGGACATCAGAACTATAGAAAAGATAATCTGAATTATGTGTCTATTCATGTACAAATGATGTGTATTTATACAATAGGAGAGAGCCTTAGTATTGATGCTCTTAATGATAATTTATGATGATTTCCTCTAATCCCTGATTGTTAGGGATACTGATTGACTATGTACTAATTACAATATATTCTCTATTAATATATTTCCTAACACTCCCCCTCAAGTTGGAGCATAAATGTTTATCATGCCCAACTTGTTACAAAGGTACTCAACCCGTGTCCCATTTAAGGCTTTCGTTAAAAGATATGCTAGCTGGTCATTTGATCGCACATGCCCTGTAGATACAACATTTTCTTTTATCTTGTCACGAACAAAGTGACAATCGATTTCAATATGCTTCGTACGTTCATGGAACACAGAGTTTGATACTATATGGAGCGCTGCTTTGTTGTCACACCATAGTTTCGCAGGTAATACTGTGATAATGCCGATTTCCTTCATGAGCTGAAATACCCACAAAATTTCTTGCACTGATTGTGACATGGCTCTATATTCTGCTTCTGCACTTGATTTTGACACAACGCCTTGCTTTTTACTTCTCCAAGATATCAAGTTACCACCAACAAATACACAGTAACCTGTAGTAGAACGTCTTGTGGCCTTAGATCCTGCATGATGAGCATCACAAAAGCATTCGACTTTAGTGTGCCCATAATCTGTATAAAGAAGGCCACGACCTGGGGAACCTTTCAAATAGTGCAAGATATGCTCTAAGGCTTCCCACTGTGCCACTGGGGGAGATGCCATGAATTGGCTAAGTACACTGACCGAAAAGGTTATATTAGGGCGAGTTACTGTTAGATAATTCATCTTCCCAATGAGTCTCCTATATCTCTCAGGGGATGCAAATGGCTTCAATTTCTCTGGATCAATCTTCTTCTTTAGGTCATCCGGAAGTTCATCCCACATGCTATCATTTAGATCTAGGAACGGATTCGGAATCATGGGGATGCTACTTGGTGCAGCTCCAAGCTTTCCAGTCTCCTTTAACAGATCAAGAACATACTTCCTCTGAGTCAAAAGGATTCTCGTCTTGCTTATCAAGAGTTCAATACCAAGGAAGTACTTCAATGATCCTAAGTCTTTTGTTTGAAAGTGGGAGTTAAGGAAGACCTTAAGCTCTGAGATGCCAGCAATGTTACTCCCAGTAATCACAATATCATCGACATACACTACTAGAAGAATCATTCCTGCATTGGACTGTTGGTAGAACACAAAATGATCACTCTTACTTTGGTTTAAACCAAACTTCTTGACCACACCACAAAACCTATCGAACCAGGCACGAGGACTTTGCTTTAAACCATACAATGACTTTCGAAGATAACATACTTTCCGATGCTCCCCCTGAGCAACAAACCCAGGTAGTTGCTCCATATACACTTCCTCAAGAAGATCACGATTAAAAAATGCATTCTTAACATCCAACTGATGCAAATCCCAGTGATAGGTGGCAACCAAAGAGAAAAGGAGACGGACTGAAGTAAGCTTAGCCACAGGGGAGAAAGTCTCAGAGTAATCAATGCCATAAGTCTGAGCGTATCCTTTGGCAACAAGACGAGCTTTCAATCGATCTAAGGAACCATCAGCTTTAGTTTTCATAACAAACACCCATTTACAACCAATGGCCTTCTTCCTAGAAGGTAGATCAACCAGGGTCCAAGTACCAGCCGTATCAAGGGCCATCATTTCTTCTTCCATCGCTGCACGCCAACCAGGGTGAGTCAAAGCTTGGTGAAGGGTAGTAGGGGTAGAAATGGACTCAAGGGTGGTCACAAGGGAATAGGAAATAGGGGACAATCACTGATAGGACATAAACGAGGAGATAGGATAAGTACAATCAGCATATCTCATGGGAGGACAGGAAGGACAGGTACCTTTGCGGAGGGCTATAGGTAGGTCAACAGATTGGTCAACGGCAGAGTCAAGAACAAGGGGTTCAGGAACGGGAGTTGCAGGGGCAGGGGTCGCAGGCTCAGGGACTACGGAGGCATGAATGGAATCCGTCGGCGAGGCAGTCACTGGCGAAGGCGGAGGAATGGCAACATCAACATCATCAGGAAGATCAGGGGCCGGAGCAACTGCTAGGACTGGTGAGAGAGGAACACGATAAACTAGAAGATCATCAGGTTCATCAACAACAGGAGACGACTCAGATAAGTTCGAAGACTTGAAGAAAGACGAAGACTCATGAAAGGTTATATCAGTAGACACAAGATAACGACGGAGGTCAAGAGAGTAACACCGATAGCCTTTCTGAACTCGAGAATAACCAAGAAAGACACATTTTAAGGACTTGGGGTCAAGCTTACTAACACTCGGACGGACATCCCGAACAAAGCAGACACAACCAAAAATTTTGGGATCAACTGGGAACACCTTAGTGGTGGGAAAGAATGGAATATGGCACGAGAACCACTAAGGACAGCCGAAGGCATGCGATTGATGAGAAAACAAGCAGTAGACACGGCATCATCCCAAAACGATTTAGGTACACAAGAGTGAAACATGCGAGCACGGACAGTTTCTAAGAGATGACGGTTCTTTCTTTCAGCAACACCATTTTGGGCAGGTGTATCAACACATGATGATTGATGAAGGATGCCATGACTATGCATATAATCAGTAAAGGGTGCGGAAAAATATTCCTTTGCATTATCACTTCGAGAATTTTCACAGGAGTATTAAACTGTGTTTGAATTTCAGCACAGAAATGACGAAAATGAGTGAACAATTCAGAGCGTTGTTTCATTAAGTAAAGCCAAGTAGTTCGGGGAAAATCATCAACAAAGGTGACAAAGTATCGATAACCAGTCTGAGACAAAACTGAACAAGGACCCCAAACATCAGAATGAACTAAATCAAAAGGGGACGCAGCCCGTTTATTGACCCGAGGTGCCAAATGAACACGGTGGTGTTTGGCAAATTGACACGACTCACAATCCAAAGAAGACACAGACAAAAACTGAGGGTACAACCGTTTTAGGGAAGAAAGGGACACATGACCGAGACGACAATGGACTTCAAAGGGAGATAACCCACCAGTACAAGCAACAGAACGCGGCACCTGATCATCAAGGATGTAATGCCCACCAGATTTGTAGCCTCTACCAATAATCCGCCTCGTCGAAAGATCCTGAATTACACAATAGTCAGGGTATAGTGAGATACAACAATTTAAATGATGAGTCAGTTTACTAGGAGACAAAAGATTAAAGGTGAGATCAGGAACATTAAGAATGGAAGAGAGGGAAATAGATGGTGTTGGTAAAACAGTGCCTGAACCAAGGACACAGACCGGGGAACCATTGGCGACAAATATGAAAGATGGGTTGGCATAAGGGGCGTACGAGGAAAATAAATGATGGTTACCTGTCATGTGGTCGGTGGCACCAAAATCAATGACCTACTTCGTGGAAGTGGTAGCAAGGCCAGAAGACAAAGTACCTGTAGCAAGCGCCCCTGCAGAGGGGGAACCAGAATCAAACTGATAAGATGTCTGAGCAATATGAGCAAAGCCACGCTGCTGATCACGTTGCTGTTTAGTCTGCAATTTTCGACAATTTTTCTTGACGTGCCCAGGTTCCTTGCAATAATAGTAGGTAATACTGCCAGAAGGTGGAACAGTAGTGGCTTGTCTAAGCCCAGAGTTCTTGGTGTCAAAGGGGCCACGCCCAGCCAAAGCACTAGTATTAGGATCAAAAAATGGACGAAGCATACTATCAGCACGAAGCACCCGTGAGAACACATCTTCAAGAGATGGAAGCTCCTGACTAGACATAATCTGAGAACGGATGGTGTCGTAAGACGGATCAAGAGCTTCAAGAAAACTAAAGATAGCTTGAAATTCCATATTCTTGATACGAGTCTGGAGATCTGCCTATGGAGACATAAGCACCTTCATTTCTTCATACAACCGTTTAAAGTCCAAGCAGAAATCCTTCAAAGGTCGACCCTGTTGCTGAGAGCGATAGAAGCCTTTACACACTTCATGAATACGAGTAAAATTCCCTTTACCAAAGTACATAAATTCCAGATAAGTCATAATATCTTTTATCGTGTTACAATGGCTAACGGAAGTCAAAATTCGAGGTTCAATAGAATTACGAATCTGGAAAAAAAGACGAGCATCTGCTCGAGACCACTCCAAACTTTTCTCATCACCACCAGAAGGAGGATCCTAAGTTAAATGAGCTTCCTTGGCAACCCCCATGAGATAAACTTGAACAGTTTTGTTCCAATCATTATAATTGGTCCAGTTTAATTTTGCATTGGTGATCTTAGCAGACATAGGCAGCATATCGGATGTCTTAGATTCAGCCATAGACTAATAACCAAACACTCACAATAATAACTAGACAATAAATACTGCTCAACAGTGAAAACAGTGCCCAAAACAGTCCAGAACGATGCAAAACAACGCCCAAAAAACACAAACAGCGCCCAAAAAATAGTCTGAAACAGTAACAATGAACAGTGCGAAAAGTGACGGTGAACAGTGGCAAACAATACCGATGAACAGTACCCGAACAAAGCAGAATAGTATCGATGAACAGTGACAAAACAGTACTCCGAACAGTGATGAACAGTGCCACACACAAAAATAAACCCTAAAATTCATAAGGCTCTGGTACCATGTAGAAAAGATAATCTGAATTATGTGTCTATTCATGTACAAATGATGTGTATTTATACAATAGGAGAGAGCCTTAGTATTGATGGCTCTTAATGATAATTTATGATGATTTCCTCTAATCCCTGATTGTTAGGGATACTGAATGACTATGTACTAATTACAATATATTCTCTATTAATATATTTCCTAACATTGAACAATTGCTGCATCACCATTTGAATATGATGTGTAAGCGAGAAGATAAAGAAGCATTCTTTGGTCAATCTACCAAGGTTATAACAATATTCCTTCAGCTTATCGTGATTTCCTATCAGTTATGACTAGCTTTTGCATATCCTGATTTTCTGCATTATGGAACCTGTTCAGCTGTGATGCCATTTTTTCATCTCAATCTTAAAAGTGCGTTGTGACAAAGAAGCAATTTAGCATTTGGCCAAATCATGAAAAATTCCTATGTAGTGTTATAGTAATGCTAAAGCCTCAATTATTTATTCCTGAAACTTTTTTTTTCAGGTAAACAAGAAGGAAAAGGAAAAGGGCATTAAAAAAGAAGAAGCAAAAAATAAATTGCTTGTTATACAAAGAATTTTTCAACCAGAAGAAGGAGAAGCATAAGAAAAAGAAGAATGAGAAGGGGAAGGGGAAGGGTAAGGGAAAGGACGACCGGACATCGGCTTAAGACTATAGGGTTTGATAAATTATTCAATATTTGTTGCTGACAAGTCAACCATGCCTTATATGCAGAGTTTATGCAATGTTTTGACGCTCCAACCAACCATACATATTGATTGCAGCTGGGGTTACTTGTGAAGTCAGATAACGTACATACTGTTTGTATTAACCACTTGTTTTGGAAGCGTATTTTTGCCCGGTGGTTATTGTATTGATGACAATGTTTTAGTAATTATTACATGAATACTTAGGTCCCGTTTGTTATGAGGAAGATTTAAAGAAGGAAAGGAATTTAGAGGAGGGAAAGGAATGGAAAGAAAGATTGAGAGAGACCTTTAAAATGGTGTTCTATTTGGTAGACATGAAAATTAAGATGGAAGATGATAATTTAAAAAATAAAAAATAAATATAACATTTAAAATGTCTAAAATACCCCTTACATTTTTTTAAAAAAAAAAACTCCCTCCTTCTTCATCTCTTCGCCCGACGTAGCCAACACGGAGAAAAAAAAAAGCTTTGATCGCGGTTTCCAACCGGTGGTGGTGGAGATCGTGGGTCGACCAATAGTGGTGGAGATTTGACAGAGATTTGCCGTGTCTCCCACAATAACCAAGTTCAAAAATGATTTGCGTAAATAGGAACCCGGGTCGTTTCCCCAACGAATTCACACAGGTTTGAATGGACGAGAATGATGAATAGAAACAAGTAAAAATTGGGGGTTTTTTTGGTTCAAACAGAATTAAAATGAAAATAAACGAAACACAACGAAATAAACAAAAACAGATTAAAATCGATCAACCCAACATTCGATTCCAAAGACTTCCATCATTGAACCAAATATGAACGAACTCGCGTTTGGTTCAGGACGAACCGAAATCTCTACGTTCGTCCAGAAATTCCCTCGACTAGACGATCGCCTAGCATTTGTCCGAACAGTGGCGTCTCACTGTGCAATCATACAGTAACACTGAAACCTAGTTCGAACTCAGTCCTTGGGATGAACCAAACCGAATATTAAATCTAATATTCGATCTATTTCCATAAATCGAATCCGATAAGATGAAAACAGAAACGAGTAAAATTACCGATTAAGCAAAAGCTCTCTGGATGAATCATAGAATCCTCAACGTTGGGTTAATCACAGAATTTTAGCTGAGCATGGCTGGAAAAAATGAAGAACAGACGAAGAACGCGAAGAACATTGCAGAGAAAATGAAACACGTGTTTAATCCAAAAATGTGAAAAAAGGTGAATGACATAAGTGTTTGTGGCTGCCATCTAACTTAAAGTTAACCTAAAATGGAAATGGGCTCCAATGGTTCAGCCCAAAACTAAAATAAAATAAAAGTGGACTTTAATTACAAAATTCGAGCCCAAATAAAATCCAGAAATATGCATCTGACTTCGGCTCCAAAATTGACCGCCCTCTTGTCCGAATTTGCCCTTCATGTCGTCATAACAATTGTAGCTCTTTGAATCATCTAAAATATGAAACAAGAATGAGGCAAATCCGATGTCTGGTTTAAGAGTTATGGTAAAAATAGTGAAGCAATATAAAACTGAAATTTTATTATTAAAAATTGCTAAAATATAATCAAATGCCCAAAGCCCAAATAAGTATAAAAGCCATTATTTATTAACTAAAGAGTTCTAAATTATTAATCAAGAGATAAAAACAAGTGTATGAAATATTCAATTATCAAATTCCCCCACACTTATCTTTTTGCACTCCTGAGCAAAAGTCAAAGAAAAAGACTAAAAGGAAAAACTCTTCTTTTCTAATAATTTCTAACAATGCAAAAATTGAACAAGAACACAAAGCTTCAAAAGAACCAATCAATCAAGACCAAAATCCTTTCATATCAAATTACAATCCATGGTAATATCAATTAATGATGCTAATCACAAAAGATGGTCTCTCAAATGATGCCCTCAATCAATCAATCTCTCCAGTGTTTAAGGTAAATAAGTGTATCGCTCAAATTCTACTCAAGAAAATTGTTCTACCATAAGCTTGCTCAACTTCTACATCTCCACTACTCATAACACATGCATGCACAAATCAAGAGAGCTTATTATTAAATGTTGTAATGGGGTTAGGTGAAGGTAGGTAATAGTATGGAATGAGAGGCTAAGCACCAAAGAAATTAAAAAGAGCATTGATTAACACAATCATTCTCTATGTATGAAAACTTTTATTTTACTCATATATCTCCTTTCTTTCTATGTATTTTCTTTCCTTTTTCTTTCTTTCTTTCCTTTGTCTTTCTTTCTTTCTTTTCTTTTCTTTCATTTTTTTTGAACAGTATACATAATCACAATGAAAAAAAATCAAATATCTCCCCCCACACTTAAACTGTTGCACTCCTGAGCAACCCCCACACTTAAACACAAAACCAAGGTGAAACTAATGCTCAATAAATTTCCAAGGTGTGGAATAAAATGGTTTTACGCTTAGGCTTGTAATGTGGCTTAGAAAAGAATGAGTTTAAAAGGAACAAAGGGGCTAGCAAAGGAAACATAATGCAAGGGAAAGCTATTTGGCCAAAGTGGGGAAAATAAAAGAAAGAAAACAAGCTTCCATCATATTTATGTATATAAGTGAAAAATGTAGTTTCAAAAAGAAAAGGAGCAAGTTCTAGAGAACACAAATCGGAGCGAGATGCACACATGAAAGAAAGAATGGTAAAAGATGAATTCCATTCAAGCGGGCCCAAAACCTCACAAGGTCAATACCAACTTAGGCAATCAACAACATCAAATCAACTACCAAGACATGTAATTGAAGAGTCAAGAATTGCAGACCAAACAAAATGATCCATTAAAACCACAATGTCCTAATTCATAATATGCAGCAATCATAGAAAGAGAGACCATATTTATTTTCGAAAAGCAAAGTGGAAAAATGAAAACAAATAAAAGAGGGAGAGGGAGAAGAAAGAAGAATACTCCCCAAGGGTTTATGGAGGAAAAGTGGCATCAATGAAGAGAATCTCTGCTTCCTCGGTCGCTCGCCGGGATCCCTCGTGAAATTGCTTGAGGCGATGCCCATTTACCTTAAAGGTTCGTCTTGTGGGTGGATCACATAGCTCAACAAAGACCAAATGGAAATATGTTAGTGATCTCAAAAGGGCCATCCCATTTAGATCGAAGCTTACCGTGCATAAACTTCATACGGAGTTAAACAGAAGAACTTTCTGGCCCACAGAAAATTCTTTCCTTAGAATAATCTTATCGTGGAATGCCTTAGTCTTTTCCTTGTACAACCGCGAACTCTCATAGGCATCCAATCTAAGCTCATCCAACTCTTGCAACTGCAGATTCCGTTCCATTCCAGACTTGGCCAAATCCATGTTACACTGCTTAATGGCCCAATAGGCTTGACGTTCCAACTCAACCGGAAGATGACATGCCTTACCAAAGACAAGTCGATAAGGGGACATCCCAATCGAAGTCTTGTAGGCAGTGTGATATGCCCACAAAGCATCCTCTAATCGCTTACTCCAATCTTTCCGAGTAGAGTTAACAGTCTTCTGAAGGATTTGCTTAATCTCTCTATTTGAGACTTCAGCTTGATCGTTGGTCTGAGGGTGGTATGCGGTGGAGACCTTGTAGAGCACTCCATACTTGCGTAACAAGGCACACATGCTTCAGTTGCAAAAATGGGAACCCTGGTCACTGATAATGGCTCTAGGAATACCAAACCTACAAAAAAATGTTAGACCTAACAAAATCCACCACCACAGAAGAATCATTAGTCCGGGTGGCTTTCGCCTCAACCCATTTCGAGACATAATCAACGGTATGTAAGTAAATATAACCATGAGAAACAGGAAATGGACCCATAATCTCAATACCCTAGACATCAAATATCTCACAAAATAGTATAGGGTTCTGGGGCATCTCATGCCTACGGGAAATACTCCCTGCCCTCTGACAATTATCACATGACTTACAAAACAAATGGGAATCATGAAATAGGGAAGGCCAAAATAATCCACTATCTAACACTTTCCTAGCAGTTCTTTGGGGTCCAAAGTGACCACCACAGGCAGAAGCATGAGCAAAATGCAATATAGAGTGAAACTCATGATCGCACACATCTCCTAACTATTTGGTCACTACAAAATTTCCACAGATAAGGGTCATCCCAAACATAATATTTAGACTCACTCTTTAATTTAAAGGTTTGGGTCCTAGTAGAATTTACAGGAAAAACACCAGCTACCAAGTAGTTAACTAGATCAACATACCATGGAAGCTTACCTTGCAGCTGTAAAAGCTGCTCATCAGGGAAATCATCCCGAATAGAAGAGGGGTGAGAAGGAGAATGGGAGATGCGACTCAAGTGGTCAGCTACCCAGTTTTGTGCTCCACTTCTGTCTCAGATCTCAACATCAAACTCCTAGAGCAATAACATCCACCGGATGAGTCGTGGCTTAGCATCTGCCTTTTTCAAAAGGAACTTTAAAGCGCATGGTCGAGAAAAAATAACTCTACTAGCTAGAGATATGACCTAAACTTATCAAAAGCAAATACAATAGCCAACAACTCCTTTTTAGTAGTGGTGTAATTAGACTGGGCAGGATCCAAAGTCTTGGAGGCATATGCAATCACATGAGATGCTCTATCGACTCGCTGTGCCAAGATAGTACCAACCGCGTAGTTGGAAGCATCGCACATCAACTCGAAGGGAAGGTACCAATCGGGGGTGAATCATCACGGGGTTGTGGTCAAGCAACACTTTAAGTGATCGAAGGCCGCCTTGCACTCATCATCAAATACAAAGTCGGTGTCCTTATGCAAAAGGTTGGACAAGGGTCTAGCAGTCTTGCTGAAATCTTGAATGAATCGCTGATAGAAACCTGCATGACCAAGAAAAGAGCGAACTTCCCGCACAAATGCAGGGTAAGACAAAGCAGTAATTTCCTTGTTCTTAGCAGGGTCTACCTCAATCCCTTTCCTAGACACTATGTGTCCCAAGACTATACCCGACTCAACCATAAAGTGACACTTCTCATAATTCAGCACAAGATTAGACTCAATGCACCTATGCAAAACTCTAGACAAATTAGCTAAGCATGCATCAAAATCAGACCCATATACAGTGAAATCATCCATAAAGACCTCCATGCAGTCCTTTAGAAACTCAGAGAAAATACTTACCATACAACGCTGAAAGGTGCCAGGTGCATTGCAGAGGCCAAAAGGCATCCTTCTGTAAGCATATGTCCTAAAGGGGCATGTGAAGGTCGTCTTCTCCTGATCCTCAGGAGCAATATGAATATGGAAGTATCTGGAGTAGCCATCCAGGAAGTAGTAATGAGACTTACCAGTCAATCGCTCTAACATCTGATCAATAAAAGGTAGAGGGTAATGATCCTTGTGAGTGGCTTGGTTGAGTCTCCTATAGTCAATGCAAACTCTCCAACCATTATGAACTCGAGTAGGAATAAGCTCATTCTTCTGATTGGCTACCACAGTGACTCCAGATTTCTTAGGAACCACCTGGACCGGGCTAACCCATTGGCTATCAGAAATGGGATAAATGATACCAGCTTGCAAAAGCTTAGTGACCTCCTTCTTCACCACATCAAGGATAAGGGGATTAAGGCGTCTCTGGGGTTGCCTCATCGGCTTAGCTTCCTCTTCCAATAGAATTCGATGCATACACATGGAAGGGCTGATGCCAACGATGTAAGCTAATGTCCACCCAATGGCTTTCTTGTTCGCCCTCAATAAGCTTAGCAGCTTCTCTTCTTGGTTAGGAAGAAGATTATTTGCCACAATGACTGGCAACTGATCATCCACCTCCAGAAATGCATACTTCAAGTGATCCAGAAGGGATTTCAACTCAAGTTTAGGTGGTTGCTCAGTGGAGGGGAGAGGCTTGGGCGATTGTTGCAACAACTCTGATGTCATCACACAAGAAATGCCTGAAACCACATTCAAAGAAGCAGAAGGACTGTGTCTATACGGCTCAATGTTAACATCGAATTCAGCCCATCAAAATCGAGTTAAGCTCATCAAAATCAAAATCGGGATGTACATCGGGATCGGATGAAGCTCAAACTCGGAATCAATATCGAATCCACAAGTAATGCGAATCACCAAGCAAGTCAGAATCACCAAATAATGCAGCATTAACCAAGTTAATGCAAACAGAGCATCATTTATTATCAGCACATGTACAAATGGGAGAATCACTCACAGATGCAAAATCAGGGTAATTAGCACACCAATCAGCAAGAACATCATCCACAGCATCATCAATCACATTAATGCAGAAAACAGAATGCTCTTCCCGAGAATGTTTCATGGCATCAAAGATATTGAAATTCACAAATATATCACCAAACTCCATGGAAAGAGTACCAGAATGCACATCTATCTTAGTCCTAGCTGTTTTCATGAAAGGTCTCCCTAGAATGATTGGTGACCTACTACTAGGAGACTCATCCTCCATATCTAAGATGTAAAAATCAGCAAGGAAAATTAATTCATTAACTTTGACTAATACATCTTCAACTAAACCAGAAGGGTGAGCATTACTCCTATTAGCTAACTGAACAACAACACCAGTAGGACGTAAAGGACCAAGACCAAGAGATGTATAAATAGATGCAGGCATGACATTAATAGAAGCACCTAAATCTAGCATGCAATCATCAAATCTATAGTTACCAATAATGCAAGGGATAGAAAACATCCCTGGATCTTTGCACTTGCGAGGCATGGTAGGCTGGATGAGTGCTGATACATTATGGTTCAAACACACTCATTCATTCCCCTTCAGTCGCCTCTTGTTGGTACACAACTCCTTCAGAAACTTGGCATATTTAGGAATTTGTTTGACTGGATCTAAGAGAGGAATGTTGATCTCTACTCTTCTGAATGTCTCAAGTTATCCTTCTCTTGTGCTTTGTCTACCAACTTCTTGGATTGAGGGGCTCTCTGAGGGAAAGGAAGAGGAATGAGAATGTCTTCCTCTTCACCTTGTCGCACTACCTTTTTATTTTTAGAGTCAATCTTCACATTTTCTGACTCTTTTTCTGATGTGGAAGTCACATCTGCAGCTTGTTTAGGTTCCTCCAATTGCTTTCAAGATCGTAAGGTAATCGCACTCACATTCCCTTTAGGATTGGGAATTGTCTGTGAAGGAAGAGTATTGGATCCCTGAGGTTGAAGCTGATTCAGTAATGTTGTCAATTGGCCAATCTGTGTTTGCAAACTCTGAATGAAAGTTTCAGTTTGCTATTGGAACTGTATAGAGTTTGTGGCAAATTGCTTCATCATATCTTCAAGTGAGGAACCACTACTACTACTACTAGCCTGCTGTTGTGCTGCCTGTGGAGGTGCACATATGGCTGGTCGAGGAGGTGGTGCTGGCAAAGGAGGTACGTATTGTTGGAAATTTCCGGGGTCTATCTTGTCTATCCGCTAATTCCCCAGTGCCGATATTGATTACTCGGTTCGATTCGGTTCCAACGGAAATTGGGGTGATTTCTCCATCCGGATTGTAAGTATTAGAATAAACACTATTCTTTGGTATTGTGGCTTTCAGAAAAAACACCCACCGCCTCTTATCGACCGGTCTTGATAAGTAGGATCATGCAAGGTGGGACTGAAAGTGGAGCTTAATCACCAAGAGGAGGGTGAATTGGGGATTTTAAAATTCTTTCAGAAAAGCTCTGTTTTTCGAGCACTAAAACAGAGTAGACTATGGAGTAGAGAAGAATAGCAAGACACGAGGAATTATACTGGTTCGGTCCAATCTCTTGACCTACGTCCAGTCCCCAGACTCTCTGGGATTTTCACTATCACAATTGATTACACACTCGGCACTCAAGAGTAATTATCTCACTAGAACTTACTCCCCCTTACAAGTTGTAATCAAGGAACTCAATCACCAAGTCCCCGACTTGTGATTCTTTACAATAAATGATTTGTAGGTAAGAAACTCTCTAAGAGTGGATAGAAATAAACACTGAAGCTCTAATGTATCAATAGATACTTTACAAGTGAAAACTGAAAGAGTAGTTAGAAACTTGCATGTATTTCGTTTTCAGCAGATATGTGTTGGTTGAGAAGACTTGAATGCTGCTCTATTTATACTAAGAGAGCATTAAAGATCCGTTGCATGCTCCATTATGACCGTTGTAATATTAATCTGGTTGTTGGAGGTACTTTGGGGTCTTCTCTCTCTACTCTTCACTTAATCCAGTTGTACAGAAGATCAAAGTTGACTTCTTGAATATTAATCCGTTGGAATAGCAGCTACTGGATGTGGTAGGTAGACATTAATCCTTTGTAAGTGTATGCAGAAGGATTACCCAAAAGTATGCAACTTTCTGGGTTTTGCATTTAATGTTCTGACATGCTTTTTGCTTTTGCTTTAAACCTTAAATAAGTATTCTCTAATTTATCTGAAACTCATTAAAAAAAGTGGTTAAACATATCTAGGAACATTGTAGAATAATCATAGAAAGTATTAAGATCAAACAGGAAGGTTTTACAAAATCGTAGGATTTGAAATTCTGAAGACGCGTTGAAACCTCGAGGTTTGTTCTTCAAACTTCGAGTTTTGGACTGTAGCATGTAAAGTTGATTTAAGTTCAAAACATCAAAACTGGAGGTTTTCAAAATTGCAAAAAGCGTCAGCCTCTCTGTTTGACAAAACCTCGAGGTTTTATCAGAAACCTCGAGGTTTCATTTGAATATGAAACCTTTGAAAAATCGCGCCAAGGCAAACCTGGAGGTTTTCTGGGAAACTGGAGGTTTTCTAAATCAGAGGAAAGGTGTGTACTCTCTGGATGCCAAAACCTCGAGGTTTCTCACCAAAACTCGAGGTTTCGCTCAAATGTGGAAACTCTGAGTTTTTTGCGCCAAAACAGAAAACTGGAGGTTTTGAAGTAAAACTGGAGGTTTCCAAAAGCGGGAAAGCGCGGATGCTCTCTTCTGGACAAACCTCGAGGTTTGTCCTCAAACCTCGAGTTTTCACAATTTTGAGAAAACTGGACTAGACTCAAACCCGGAGGTTTTTCACAAAACGGAGGTTTTGAAAACTCGACCAAAACATGAGCTTTCTCGGCGGGTCAAAACCTCGAGGTTTCTTACCAAACCTTGAGGTTTCACAAAACTTGTGAAACCGGAATTTTCATGTTAAAACGGAACCTTGAGGTTTTAGACAAAACCTGGAGGTTTTCAAGTGTTCAAAACTTAGGAGACTCTCTCGTAAGTCCAAACATCGAAGTTTGAACGAAACCTCGAGTTTTCCATTTTCCAGAAAATGTTGAGAAGTCTCTGTATGAAGAAACCCCGAGTTTTCACTGAAAACCTTGAGTTTTGCTCAGTCCAGAAACCTTGAGTTCTTCTCTCGTAAGGCCAAACCTCGAGGTTTCGTGCAAACCTCGAGGTTTGCTCGATAAATGAGTTTTACAACATTTGAAAGCAAAAGTTCATGATTTGTTTACAATTATTGGAGATCATCAAAACCCTTAGAGAACTAACAGGGACAAGAGTCAGTAGAATGATAAGGGTCAGAACAGAACCCACATAAGTATCCAATGCGAGGAGGGGAAGACCGTACGTATGCTCGTGTCATCGCTAACCGCCACTAGGGAGGTCAAATCATCAAGTCTAGTCTCTAATCTCTGAGAATCGTACTGGACTGGAGGTGTCTGAATCTGGTAAACAAGAGTACTATTGGCTCTGGTGCCAAACTGCTGAGAGTTAGCTGCCATAGTGGATATTAAGTCTCGGGCATCTTCAGGTGTCTTGTTACTCAAAGCCCCACCACTAGAAGCATCCACCAAACCTCTATCTATAGGTAGCAAACCCTCATAGAAATAGGTAATCAAGAGTTGCTCAGTGATCTGGTGGTGTGGACAACTTGCACATAACCTTTTGAACCTTTCTCAGTACTCATGCATAGTCTCCCCATTAGCTTGTTTAATGCCACTAATTTCCTTCTTGATCGAAGTGGCTCTTGAGGGGAAAAATTTCTCCGAAATATTCTCTCGAATAGCAGTCCAACTCCCAATAGATGAGGGTTGAAGGTAGAACAACCAGTCCTTAGCTCCACCTTCGAATGAGAAAGTAAAAGCTCTCAACTTGATATGATCTTCATCAATGGCCTGCGGTTTCATTGTGCTGCACACTACATGGAATTCCTTCAAATGCTTAATGGGGCACTCACCTGCAAGACCATGAAACTTAGGCAACAAGTGTATTAGACCAGATTTAAGTTCAAAGTTAATAGCAAGGTCAGGATATTGGATGCACAAAGGTTGATAATTAACATCAGGTGTAGCCAATTCCTTTAAAGTAGGACGATTTCCTTGTTCTTCTGCCATAATTTCTGAGTTAGCAAAATTGCTACTAGAATCAGTGAAAACAACAAGACTATCAGAAGTACTATAAAAAACACAATCAGAAAGATCAACAGAATAGACACAATCAGAATGGTCACAATTAGACTCAAGTTCAATGTCTAATTCAGTATTAATCCCACGACTTAGCCTAACAACTCTTCTAGCAGTAAGAATTGTTCTTTCTATTTCAGGATCAAATGGCAACAAGTCTTCTGGATTAGTAGTACTCCTGGTACTCATGCAGCATAACCACAAGGCAGAATTGGCAAATACTCAGAATTATGAAAATACCACTAGACAGTCAAAATTACGAAAATGCCACTAAAAGTGGTAAAAAATAGAAAAACACTAAGATGACACACAAACAAAAACACAAAAAGCAAAATCCTATGTCGGAAATTGACCAAAACAAGTCCAAAACACTATCAAACGATTTTTAAAATTTATAGGACTTCGACAGGGCAACTTCTATACTATTGGGGAATCAAAAAATGGAATAAAAAAACTTCAAAAAAATTGAAAAAGTGGTCTAAACGATAGAATTTGGCTAAAATATCAAGACTACATGGCACAAGCCCTATGTGTCCTGTTAGCTAGGCCATTTTCTATCACCTTGCAAAATTTCAAACCATTCGGAGATACTCCGAAAAAAATGCCCTAGTAGAAATCAAAAAATCGAAACTGAAAACAGCAAAAAAGTGGTCTAAACGTTGGAATTTGGGGAAAATAGGTCAGACCTCACTTCCTACTTGGAAGTTATTCTTGTTTAGAATGCCAAATTCCTTGTGAATAAGACCTGGTTCGAGTGATCTGGGTCAGAAAAATTTCTATCCAGCTACCCGAACCACCGAAACGACACTATTTACACTACTGTCTAATCAAACTGATGCAAATTCCCCGGCAGCGGCGCCATATTTTGACAGAGATTTGTCGTATCTCCCAAATTAACCAAGTTCAAAAATGATTTGCAAAAATAGGGAACCTGGGTCGTTTCCCCAACGAATTCACAGCAGGTTTGAATGGACAGTAACAATGAATAGAAACAGTAAAAATTGGGGGGTTTTTGGTTCAAACAGAATTAAAACGAAAATAAACAAAAACACAACGAAATAAACAAAAACATATTAAAATCGATCAACCCAACATTCAGATTCCAAAGACTTCCATCATTGAACAAAATATGAACGAACTCGCGTTTGGTTCAGACGACGTAAATCTCTCGCGTTCATCCAGAAATTCCCTCGACTAGACTATCGCCTAGCATTTGTCCGAACAGTGGCGTCTCACTGTGCAATCACACAGTAACACTGAAACCTAGTTCAAACTCAGTCCTTGGGATGAACCAAACCGAATATTAAATCTAATATTCGATCTATTTCCATAAATTGAATCCTATAAGATGAAAACAGAAACGAGTAAAATTACCGATTAAGCAAAAGCTCTCTGGATGAATCATGGAATCCTCAACGTTGGGTTAATCACAGAAGTTTAGCCGAGCATGGCTGGAAAAAACGAAGAACGCGAAGAACATTGCAGAGAAAATGAAACTTCTGTGTTTAATCCAAAAATGTGTAAAAAGGTTAATGACATAAGTATTTGTGGCTGCCATCTAACTTAAAGTTAACCTAAAATGGAAATGGGCTCCAATGGTTAAGCCCAAAACGGAAATAAAATAAAAGTGGGCTTTAATTACAAAATTCTAGCCCAAATAAAATCCAGAAATATGCATCTCGACTTCGGCTCCAAAATCAACCGCCCTCTTGTCCGAATTTTCCCTTCATGTCTTCATAACAATTGTAGCTCTTTGAATCATCTGAAATACGAAATACGAATGAGGTAAATCCGATGTCGGTTCAAGAGTTATGGTAAAAATAGTGAAGCATTATAAAACTGAAATTTTATTATTAAAAATGGCTAAAATATAATCAAAGGCCCAAAGCCCAAATAAGTATAAAAGTAATTATTTATTAACTAAAGAGTTCTAAATTATTAATCAAGAGATAAAAACAAGTGTATGAAATATTCAATTATCAAGATTGTGGGTTCCAACTTTTTCCCTCTCTTGCTCTGCTATACCTCCTTCTTGATCCTTGACGTCCCAACAGAACCAAAAAAAAAAAAAAAAGCTTTAGATCCAGGGTTTTGACCTATGGTTGTGGTTTGGTGAAGTAGATCAGCGACGGTGAAGGAGCTGGGAAGTCTTCGCCGACAACGAAGAGAGCCAAAGGTGAGAGAAAGAAGGTGAAGTCGGAGACGGTGACGGTGACGGTGAGCTGAACGATCAAAATCTTCAAAAACAACTCAAATCCTCATGGACAAGTAGCAGAACGAAAATCATAAATCACCAATCAACAAATCAAGATTCCATTTTAGCTACATATATTTCCTATATCATGCTTGATCTACCTTTCTAGGCCATAAATCTTAACTTTAGTTTTACATTCATCATCGTCCTTAACCAAACAGACCCCTTATATATGTGTGTGTGTGTGTGTGTGTGTGCGCGCGCGCGCGCACGCTCAAGGATATGGCCATTTTCCAACTCAACAACTAGAAAATCACAAGAAAGTTTGAGTTAAGGCTTACTTGCTCTTGGATCTTAGCTTTCTTGATTTTTTTCTCCTCTTTGAACACCAAGATCACTTCAGCCTTCACCTGAAATCACCAAGGAAAAGTTGTTCTTTAATGTCTTACACATGTTAGAGAAAGTGGAAGAGAGAGTAGAATGAGAAACCACAATGTTTACCTTGGTCTTGATCTTTGATCTTCTCTTGTGTGCTTAAGCTTCTTGTGTATGGCTTCACTTTCTCTTTTCCTCTCTCCCTTTTAGTTTCGTCCAGCAGCCCCAAATGGAGAAGAGAATGGGTTTTTAAAATGCTTAACTTCCAAACTTGCCCTCCAAGTAAGGATTGACTTGCCCAATAAGCTTTATCTTTCTTGATTTTTCCATAGGCTTCTAGATACTTGTTTGCTTTATTATATTTATTTATTTATTTTGTCTTCTTTCTCCTTGACCCCTTGGTCAAAATACTTATGCAAAAGAGAGTCTAAAATATCTTAAAATATGTCAAGAAGACACTTAAAAATTCCCCAAATCAAATGACCAAAGTGCCCTTATAAAATATCCTCTTAACTTGGTTTATGTTGCAAGTTGTGTTGACTTTTCTCTCTCCCCCTTGCTTTGCACGAATTTGAGGCTTCTTAAAGAAGCTTTTGAGTTATCTTTTCATATTAATTACATGCACACGTGTCCCTCATAGCAATTGACCAAAATGCCCTCAAAATATTTCCTTTAGCATAGCTTCTTTCACAAGCTTTTTGACTTTCTCTTCATAGCTTCTAGAGAAGTCTTTGGCTTGCCTCATACATCTCCTCCTTTGTCTCCTTGGAGGACAAAAAATTAAGGGCTTTATTAGGGGAGGATTAGGTCAGCAAAAATCACAAATTTATATCTTGAAATATTCCCCTTTAGGCCTTCCTTAATTCCCCAAAATAACAAGTGGCTTGTTCTAGACTTTGATTCTTGCTTATAAACATGTGATAAATATGCTCCTTATAGATATTCTTGGCTTCTTCCATAAGTCCCTTATTCTTTCCTCTCTTTTCTTGAAAAGCCGAAATTGTGGCTTGTTTAAGAAGCTAATGGTTTCTTCAAGAACACTCTTAATCTCTTGCATTTATGATGATGATGTCATGTGGAGGATGTAAGCATGTACTTAGATTTTATTTCCAAATTCAAAGTTGGCTTCTCAAGCAAGCCTCTTGTTATCTTCCTATGTAAGCTTCTTTGACTTAAATATGTGTGAATCTTCTTGAATACTCTTCCCTTCTTATTTCCTCCAAAAACGCCGGAAACCCTTATCAGTCCAGGAAATGTCATGTGATATTTAATTTAGCATCTTTTTGCTCAGCTAATTGTCTCATACCTTAGGACATAGCTAAATGACATTTTTACCAATCGATTAACACTGTATAAGTGTTTTTGTGCCTACTGCTCTGACATTTTAATTCCACGGCTTATACATACTAGGTCCACTGACCCGTATAACCGAGTTACTTAGTCCCTAAGAGGCTTCCTATCTCTCGACATTCTTGGAACTCTTTCTGAACTAGGCTTAGTCCTTTGCCTTATAAAAACTTATCCTCAAGTTTCAATGCCCAAAATTCAGGATATTACACACGTTTTAACAATGACATCTTCACATTTTTTATAATTACAATAGTTACAGGACTCATTATTGTTAAAACACACTATGTTAGCAATTCATGTTTTGTGGACAAGCAAAAATGCAGCCTTGCAAAATAGCAAAAAAAATCAACAAAGATTATGATATAAGAAATCAAGGGACTGTCTGCCAGCATGGGCTTTGCTGAACAGGTTGCTAGTAGCAGTATGGTCAAAAGAAATTCATAGTCTTCAACATCCATTGATACTGGTCTAGTGATTGATAAATGGAACATAATTTTGCTCACTACAGTATTACTCAAAGAGAGAAAGAGAGAGAATGGTTGCGTCAAGGGGTCAACAAACCTCAACTGGCAGAGGAAGTGGCAGAAGCAGAGAGCAAACCTTGCCGCTTATGGCCTTAGAAAAATCATGAAGAAGGTGTTACTGACGAAGGTGAGGATCTTTCAAGAAGCGAAAGAAAGGGTCCAAGAATGCTTGTTGAAGTTCGCCTCCGTCATCGCTGAAAGAGCCTCCAAGGAGGGCAAGAACGACAGACGCTCTGAGATCGACGACATCAACATCATTTTGGCGATGTCCAACCTTAGACTCCATGATTACGTCAATCAACTCCAGAATTACCTGCGCCAATATAGGAACATTGATGACACGAAGTCAGAGATTAGTACTGGCCCTACTTCAAAATGTTATCTCCGTTGAATCCGCAACGACGATGACAATGTGAATGGGATTCTTGAGGTTGGGACTGCTGAGAGTTTTCAACATTTGCTCGCTCTCATTTTGCACAAGATTTATTGAAGGGAAAATCACAAGCAGAGATTTTGGGCAATGCAAAGATGGAAAGAGAGCAAAATGGTCATTTCACAAGTAAAATTAATATCACCAATGTCCCTGAGGACTCAAAGGTGTAATTTGATGATTTTAAAAGACTTAATTGTGTTTATTTCTTTTGCTTGGTACTTGCGTGTGAATGCCAAAAAAAATGTCTTTATGAGAGCTACCCCTAATTTAACCTGATAATGCTTAAATCTGGCAATAACCATATAAAAAAGACACAATAATTAGCATATCTTTTTAAAAAATTGGAAAAAATTAGGGAAAAATTATCTAGAATGGGCTTAAGGCCCACACATAAAGCTACCAATAACGGAAAGCAAACATTAATTTGCATCTCTTGTCAATTTTCACAAGAGGCTAATAAATGGAAGTAATCAAGAAAACATTTGACATGGGTTTATGGGGATAAAAAATTCTTGTATGAGCCTAGTTTGTGACATTATTTATAATCTAACTAGCTAAAATATAACAACTCAGCTAACATTAATCCTAATCAGCTGCTTATATTTTTTTTTTCTTTACAAAAATGAATCCTTTAATGAAGATTTTATAAGTAATAAAAAGTGAATCTTGTGAAATCTTTTATTTTTATTAATATGTCAGCTAATATTTAGGAGGTCTTGAATAAGCTTATGAGCTGTTGTATTTTAATTAGTTAGACAATAAATGACGTGCAAAACCAAGATTCATAAAAGAATTTCTCTAAGGCTCACATCTAAAGGTACCAATAATGGGGGGGGGGAAAGATAATTTCCACCAAAAAGAAAAAAGAACCATACATAATTTGCATCTCTTTTTTAGTTTTCACAAAGGGTTTATTTATCGATGGAACTAATAAGGAAACATTATTTAGAATGGGCTTAAGGCTCTCACCCCTAAGACCACAAATAATTGAAACATAGTTTTTTTGCCATCGAAAACAAAGCATATATAAGGGCCACACGTGAAGCTAAAAATAATTGAAAACAAACGCATTAAAATTAAGAACTCTAATAAATCTTTAGCCCCCGCCGGGGGGGACTTTAATCAATAAGGAAAAGTGGTAATATGGGCTAGATTCGTGTACCCAACTCATAAAAAAGGGGAAATTACACTAAGGTACCAATCAAAAAAATGAATATAAAAAAAGTCTCATGGTTTATCAATAACAAATGAAAGAGCCACAATTAACATGTGAATAAGCACTCATTGATAAGTTATAAAACTTTGTTAATATCATTTTTTAAGATGGGACTTTAGTATGATTTTTCCTAAAAACTATGTAAATTGAGGTGAGGTGATAAGATGTCAACTCATTTTAAAAGTGGAGTTTTTCCGGCTTGTCTTGTCAACATCAAGTTTCTTAGTGGTTTATTGCCTAGTGGCATGGTTACTTTTACTCCTTTTTATGCGAGAGATTGTAAGTTTAAGGGAAAATTTCATATAGATCCCAAGGAACGAAAAAAATTACAATAAAGTCCCTTGAAATCATCAAATTACTTTGGCCCAGGTCCCGAGGAACGACTTGTAATTATTTGTATGGAGGTTTTTAAATGTTGTTGTTAATACATGCATTTAAAATTTGTTAATACATGCATTTTCGTTGTAAATAAGAGACTTCGTGTAATTATTTGTATGGAAATAAAATCCGGTTTTAAAAGTTGTTGTAAATACATGATTTCTTGTTGTTAATATATGTCGATTTCCCGTTGTAAATGGTCGGAGTATTTAAAAGTTGTTGTTAATCTATACTTTTTTTGTTGTAAATCCAGGGTGTTTAAATGTTGTTGTAAATATATGCATTTGTTGTTAATATATGCATTTCCGTTGTAAATGGTCGGGTATTTAAAAGTTGTTGTTAATCTATGCATTTCACTGTTGTTAATATATGCATTTCCTGTTGTTAATACAAATAATTACACAGAAGTCCCTTGGGACCTGAGCGTAATTTGATGATTTCAAGGGACTTTATTGTAATTAATTCTCTTCCTTGGGACCTGAACGTAATTTTCCCTAAGTTTAATCCTCTTACTAACCTCATGTTATTAGTGTTAACTCCTTTAATTTAAGGAAAAATAAATGTTAGCCCATTTTGAAGTGGACTTTTTTCAACTCGTCGAATCGTCTTGAAGCTTGTTCATTGGCCCATTTATATGAAATTTTATTTTAATTTTAGTAAAAGAAGTTATTGTTTTATACTAAATTTAAACATATGTTTAAGGTGTAAATTTGCTTGAAAGTTTTTGTTGAGGAGTAATGTTATCTTATAATTTTTTTAGGTTTAATACTGCTTTGAAAGTGTTAAATAGAGTTAAATGTTGTCATTTTCTTATTAAAAAGTTAACGATAAATGTTAGTTAATTGAATAGGAGTAACATTACTACGTTTTAAAACTTCCAAAATGACACGAACGCGAAAAACTTTCTAGGACAACATTGTTTACCAGTGAAAACTTCCGAAATGTACCATAACCCTTTAAACATAACATCTTTTTATGTTAGGAATTTGATTTTACGTTGGAACTTATATTTTGTTTATTGATGCATATTTTTATATTAATTGAATAATAATATAAAATAGAGTAATGTTAAAAAAACACAAAAAGAGGTGGCAGGAGTTGGCAAAATAGTAGCCTGTTTTGAGGCAAGCTTTTTCCGATATGCCTTGCCAACCTGCGGATTGGCACGCATCCCCACCACTATCAAAAAGCTGGATGGACGGGCTACCAATAATATATAATTGAAGGATTAAAAAAGTATGAATAGGACAATTTGGTTTTAAATAATCTCACTTTGTGAACATTAAGAGTAAAGCCTCTCTTATAGAAATATTAAATTTAATACATACATCCATATGCAGTGGCGGAGCCACGTTGAAGGTTAGGGGGCAAGTCCCCAAATATTTTGGTTTTTTTTTTTAAAAAAAAATCAAGTTAAAGTTAAAGGAGTTTGAATTAATAAACTTGAATATAATGGTTTCAAATTTTCATTAGTATTAGTATTATTTGTCTACTTTCTTTAAATTAATACATGTTTAAATGATTTTCCACTCTTAAGTTAAGTGTCAATTTTTAATACATCAAGATTACACTTCGTAATCGGATGAGGGATGAATGGTTGAATAATTGTTTAATGCCTTATATTAAAAAATATGTATTTGATAGCATTGTTAATAAGACAATTATGATGAAATTCCAAAACACAAGCTCTAGAAGGATGACATTGTAATTATTTTTATTGTAATATATTATTTTTATTAAAATATATGTATTTGAACTTATTGAGTGTCACCCTTCATTGTAATTTATATAATGCATTTCTAACAATATTTAACTTTTCTTTTTCTAAATGACGGGTTTATAAAATAATTTCTCTCTTATTACATCATCAATATTCACTTGATTTCATAATTTTTTTTCTTGTTTATATTTTTTTGTTTTATAATGCATTTAAAACTTTCCTTAAAAAAAAAAAAATTGGCGCGCCGAACCCCGAATCCCCACCAATTGTGCCCCTCTTCAGTAATTTCTGGCTCCGCCACTTGTCCATATGGATACATACATATGGGTTAATCGACTATTTTGTATCAAAAGTGTCAAAATCTAGAATAATTTTGTTATAATTGTTATCCTAATTAAGTTTAACCTTTAGTTAATTAAAATATGCTGAGTTAGAAATATACATGTCATCCACATCATTTTCTATTTGATTTTTGTGCAAATTTATCCCGGATATTTTTATTATGTTGCCCTATAAATTTCTAAGTTATAACAATTTCATGTTGGCTATTATTCAAGTTAAGTTTTCGTTAAGTTGACTAAATATAGTTATTTGGCAAGTCCATGTGTCATCCATTTCATTTTTTTCAAATTTTTATTTATAAATAAGAAATTAAAAAAAAATGCATCGCATCTAAAGGATTAAAGATAATTAAAAATGTGAAAACATCTTATATGATAAAGAGAAAATCAAAGAGGTATTTATCTATCTCAACGTCATTGGGAAATGGTGGCAAGGAGTTTTAGACGGCCTTGTTCTCAGCAACCTTTCTTAATCTATTATGTATCTAATGATTGAATCTTTTTCTTTATTACTTTCTAGTGAATATGAGCTCCTCCTTCATATCAACTGAATCTTTTTCTTTAATATTGTGAGCTCCTCCTTCATATCAACATATTCGATTAACTAACAATCAAACTTACCCTTAATAACTGTCAAAGTGACATTGCTAAAATTTAGAAACTTTTAGGGCACATTGCTCTTAAGTGAAAAAATTTTGAACAAATTTATACCTTAACAAAAATGATGTGGACGACACGTGAGTATCAATTCAGCATTTTAGTCAAATAATAGTCAAACTTAATTTGGATAATGGATAGGTAAAATTGCTCTAGATTTGACACTTCTAAAACAAATTATCCCCCAAAATTACATGGTAAAGTTATCCCTCTGTGACAACTTGTAGAACAAAATAGTTCTTTAACCCCTATATACAAGTATATTATAAATTTAATATAAACCCATGTTATTTATAATTTATGAATAACGCAACTTACCATTTATATCAATTACAAAGCCCATGGTTCACTTTAAATTATATTTTAAAAGAAAATACTTTAATTTTGTAGCATGTCATGAAATCTCAATGCAACTCTTTCATGTGTGTTGGATATTTGGATTATTGTTAAGGGCATTTATACAGACTGACCCAAAGAAGACTAAAATGTTTAAAAGTATGTGTTTATTTGAATTAATGTAGAAGTTACTTTTCTGATGTGATTCACGGAATTACAAGGTAATGTAAGAAATGTTTTATTTCGATTTGAGTTAACATAGTTTTTAAACGCCAATTTAAACACGCTCTAGATAAAGGAAAATAACACCTTACATCTTAAGGATGCAATACTATAAACTATAAAATACTACCTTCAATCCTTAATTTTTGATGTAGTTGGTATTGTAAATTGAATAATAAACTAAATATTATATATTAAGCACCGTAGGTATATCATTAAACTACCTTGAGGAAAATAAAAAAAAGAATGAATTCTAAAGCACCAAATAAAACACTTTAGTGTTTGCTTGGTATGATGAGAGGGAAGGAAAAATTTCGAGTTCATTTTTTTAAAAAAAAAAAAAGTGAAGTTATAAAATTTTAATAACAAAAATACATAAAGCTAAAAAGTAAGAAAAATTAACTAAAACCCCATTTCTCCAATTTTAAAAATATCTCAAAAACTGCATGATGTTTAATAAAAATTAATCTTTTACAAAGTTACTCATGTATAGGTAATTAATGAATAAAACTAATAGCAGGAGAGTTATCTATAAAAATAGAAGAGTTTATGGAGGTTTTTTACCAGATTACAAAGATGAAGATGATTATTTGTACATGATATAAAGTTTTGGTTTTAGTTTTTTTGCCAGACATAAATTTTAGTTATATATTTTTATTTTATTAAATAAAATATTAAAGCCATCCACCAGAGTATCTGGCTTTTAGCCTTTTTGGAAAGTGACACGTGGGATAAAGTTGACAAAACCAAACATAGAATCGTGTGGTTATAGAAAAACAAGGAGCATCCTTTTTCTTGGTGGTCGGCAGATAAAAGCTCACAATATCATGTCACATTCTCTTCATCCAATGGCCTCATTAAAATATTTAATTCAATTTAATTATTTCTTAACACAGAGTAGGCTGGAAAAGTTGTCAATAAAAAAATACTTTAATTAAAATTACCACTGTTACAATAATGGACCGACCAAGCAATTGGATTGAAAATCCAAAATTTATTAATGTCTTTTTGTCCTAAATTTTGGACCCTAATGAACTTATGAACTTGCAAGCAATTATGTTAATTTTCAACATTAAAAAAAATCATACATCTTTTTGTCTTTCAATAATAGATTAGGTTGCTAAGTCTTATTCAAGTTCATTAAATTAGCTTTAATTTGGACATTTGATCTGAGAGATACCTTGAGTCTGTAGCAAGATATTAAAAATATTAATTACTTTTTTTTTCCCAAAGAATATAATAATTACTACTAGTTCATATTTTTAAAATATTTGGGTAGGCATTAAAAATTAGAAAATATTAGTGGTGATACAAAGTACTCCCTCTAGTCCTAATTATAGAACAACATGTGAGAGTTAGTTTTGGTCTTAATTATATGACAACATTCTAATTTTTGTCAATTTCTTCTTAAAATACCTCTATTGATATTTTCTCAATAATAATTTAATAATGCACCTACATATTTTATAAAGTAAGTAATGCATGCAAGTCATTAATGTCACATATACCTTAATTTTACTGTTTTTTAATAAAATAATTGAGCACTTTTTGTCATATTTTCCCCATATATGACTTATCTGGAAAATTTAAAAAGAAAATATATTAGTGCAAAATTTATATAAAGGCAAGGTAATTGAAGTGCCAACGACTGCCTGCCATAAATTCCAGAAGGATATAAACTTCTCATTTTTGTCATTCTTTTATAGTTTACAACTTAATATGTATTCTCTTTAAATTTATGTGAAATTAGGAAAGTAATTGAAGTATAAAATTTATATAAGGGCATTTTAGAAAAATAAGTAAATTTAACTTTTATCCTTAATTCCTCTAAAATCAATTAAATATATTCTATAATCAAAACCAGAGGTAGTACTAAGTCCAATATCAGCAAAAGAGCATCCACTTTAATGTGAACCAAGGACGAATCCTTGGACTACATCGAATTAAAAGCAGGAAAACATTCACTTCTACGTTGGATTTGGCTTATATCCTCTTTCCTTTCCATCATCTTCTCATCATCATCTTCATATTTATCTTAGTCGTTGGATTGAAATCGAATAGTTGATTTAATATTATATAAATATATTAATAAAATATTAAATTATTAAATATCATTTTTATAAAAGATTAAATATGAACCGTTCAGATTTTAATCTAACGACTGAGATAAAAAAGAAAACAGAAAGGGAATGACTAGAATCTTCCTTACATAAGCTAGAGCATGAATAATGCCTCTAATAGACGTTCTCCGATCCACAATATTAGTTATGTTTACTTAGTATTGTTTGATCCGAATAAGCCTATTTAATAATATTTATATCATTTGATTTTCTTTTCATGTTTTACCTTTCTGTAAAATTAATTATTATAAGTATTTATTCTCACTGGATTTAAATATAATGAAGAAAATTTTAACTATTTTTATTTTGCCAACAACAACTACTTTTTTAAATAACAAGACGATAATAAATCCACAAAACATAAAAAGAATGAGGCTCAAATAATACGAAACCCTAACCCCAAACTACACAGTAAAAACAATACAGTCAAAATTAACCCCAGTTAAGATGCATTTAAGATAAATTTACAATTTTTTTTTTACTATCTCACATATAGTTTTAAAAAACTTGTTTACCTTAATAATTATGTCTTAAATTTAAGTTTTTTAGACTAAGATAGCCTTGAGAATAATGCTTAACTTTATTCCTAACTTAGTGATGCTCATTTAATAAAGGGTTGTTAGTAAGGAGAAATTTTGAAAATATATCTTAAATGCATCTAAAATTTGGTTGCTTTTGCAGTTTTGCTTATAAGAAAATGGAGTGATTTATTATAATTAATGCAGTCTTGACTTTTAATAAGCATAAATTAGAAAAATACTACAATTTTATTTATTTATTTTTAACCACATAACTTTCATTTTGTATGTATGGTTACTAGACAAGATTTCTCAGTGAATGAAATTTCTTAGGAGTTAAGTATTGATAGAGCCGTCAAGAATAACCTGTGATCCATAAAACTGTTCTTGGAAGTATAAAAGTCATAAAACTTGTTATTATTGCTTTTTGATCCTTAATATAAAAAATATTTTTCTAATTTTATTAGATTAAAATTGATTAAGTTAGTTAACATGACATGTATTTTCTATAATACCATAATCATCTTCCTTAATTCTTTCCTTATCTCTCCTTATTGATTATTGTTTAGAGAGTACCAATAGGGATAAATTAGGAAAAATTGACAAAATATTAAAACTGTCTTATATTTAAGACTAAGATTAACTCTTCAAATATATCTTATTATTTACTAATAAGCTCAACGAATAATGCAACTCATAACTCCCTTAGTATTCTCTAAATTGACAAATTTAAAAACCAATAATAAAATAAAAGAAACATTAACCCTTTGAGGAATGCAAAGTCTGAAACTTTTCAAGTAAGAACAGGAAGGTACAAAAGAAACCCATTCTCATTATAAATTGTGAATGGACAATGGCCAGTGTCTACAAATCCCTCCATTGGACTAAATATTTACATACACTGCTTCAAGGAGAAACACTCTCCACTCTGTGAAATTACAATAACACACAGAAACAAACCCAAACTTTCAATTTTGGCTGGAGCTGAATCCCATCAGCTCATAAAATAACTTCAAAAAAGAAAAAACACACTCAATACATCACAACACAAATTCAAAGAGAATTTGAATCACAGGCCTTAAGACTCAAACTCATATCATTCATTACCATCAAACAATGAACTCCTCTGCTGATTATTTATCTCTCAGCAACCAAGATTCATGCTAAGCTATGAAGAAACTAACACTTAAACTGATATATGATACACACGTGAACACCACCAATATGATCCTCTTTTCAGACACCAAACTGATCTCTCCTGTATGAAATGTTGACCTATTGGCTTCATCTAATTGCTAAGAGGAGGACTTAACCCAGAAATTGCACGGGACATTACATCCGTTAGCCATTGAATCAAGCCGATCTCCTAGTTTGGATCAAGCAAATAGACTATAATTCAGACAGTATCGGTTAGCAGCAGTTGGAAATTAAAAGATCCAAATCTGACATTCCATGTGTTCAGTGTCATGTTCTGATAGAAAGTGAGGTCAAGAACCACAATCTGGACAACGAATCAGTCCATTCTCATTGCATTCCAAGCATCTCTTGAGAATCCCTTCATCTTCATCAAATATTTTCCTGCTTCCACTGCAATTCAAGCAAGGAATAAACCTCACATCTCCACAACTCTCACACACAACCCCGGGTTTCCTCTTCGGGAATCCTTCAAGAATCTTGGCCAATTCGCCGACTTCAAAGAGATTATTTATCACATCAGCACCTCCCATATACTTCCCTCTGATGAACACTTGTGGCAGAGTCACATTCTTCTCTCCCAACACTCTCTGCAACTCCTTCCTGTATGCTGAATCCATTGATATGTCTCTCTCATCCACCCACACTCCGAATCCCCTAAAGATTGTTTGAACCGAATAGCAATCCTCATAAGTCCTTCGAATTCCTCTCAGACTAGTGAAGTATATGACAATTCGATCCTCAGTACCGGGTAGTCTAATACCAGAGCTATTGCTGAAACTTGAGGAAAGCCCAGAATCAGAATATATTGATTTTGAGGGTTTTAGCTTACTGGGTGATGGAAGAGAAGCTTCATCATAGCTTTTTGATGTATCTTTCCTAGATTCAAAGAAACTACATAGTTTCTTCACTTTCCCTTTCAGAGAATTTCCTGCAGACTTCACTGATTCCATGGAATTGTAAAATTTGGTACCAGAGCCAGAACGATCAAGAGTGGGTTCAAGATAGGGTTTCTGAAATGACTCTGTTGGGTTTGAGTTTGAATTTATCGTTTGCGAACGATTGAACAATGAAAACCTCATCTTCCCCGAGGAGAATCCAACGTTGTTTTGGAGTTCAGCCATCAACCCTGATCACAAAGAAGAATACAAAATTTTCCATTTATTCAACATAATTCCCACTTCGAACATGAAAAATTACAACGAAGCTCAATTCAGAGGAAGCAAAAAGAAAAATTATCAGAAACTCGTCAAAATACGTCAGCTCCCTCTGGCCTCTACTAACTATACATGTTAGAAGTAAGGGTTTCTTTCTAACCTGTGAAAAGAAAACCTTGTCTTCAAGAATCAAGATATCCCTCAAACGGAGAAGAAAGGCGACGACGGCAACGGCGGCGGCTACGCGGAGGTGGGGATGGTGGAAAAAGTAGCTAAAAATCAAGTTTTTGGGGTCTGAGAGAAATTGCAGCCGATTTTGGAAGCGTTAAGTTCCTGGATTGAGGTTTGTTGAGGAAATTGTGGATGAAAATGGAGGAAGAAACTGGGTTTTGGATGCTTTTGTTGGCCTCGGGTAGACACGTAGAAATAAAGGCAGGAATTTTTCACTTTCGAGGAGAAAGAGAGAGAGAGAGAGTAAAAGACGAAATGGAAATTCATTGCTCTTCGGACATTAGAGATAATAAAATGGGTTTGTGTGTGTCTGTGTGATTGTAGTGGGAAGGTGGGTGAAAGGTTCGGCCCACCCCTTGCTTTTGAAAATTTGAACGCGGTCAAGCTACTATACAGTATTATACACGCACAATAAATACAAGTATTTAAATATTGCCTCAATAGTCAATGGTCATACAAGAAAATGAAGTTAATATAATTTTTGATTCTTCGGTGGCTCAAATTTTAAATAATAGGTTTTAATTCTTCAATTTTTATTTTGTTTAAAATATTTATTGTTATAATTCAATAAAAACCTAGATCATTTTATCTTTACAAAAATCAAAATCTATTATTCAAAACTTGAGGATCCAAAATCAAAATGAAGACAAATTTATATGACTAAAGATGATATTAAGCCAGGAAAAAATAATGAATGACGAACCATCCAATTTGCACAAAATGAATTGTTAATTAAAATTAGTTAAAAGTGATAAATATGTAAGAGATGTAATTTTTGTGTGAAGATGATGAAGGTAAGAGAGAATGAGTGTGAAAAATACTACTTCCTTCTTTCTGTTCTTTTTATAAACAACTACTACCAAAATTACGCAAAAATGAACTAGTGTTTAAAATTGGCTAAACACAATAAATGTGTAAAAAATGTAATATTTTTTTTATAAATATATCTCTATTTATGCAAAAAAAAAAAAAAAAAAATCATATGAGATAGAATGAGTAAAAATACAAGAGGAAATTTGTAATAAATAATTAAATAAAAGATAATTAGTGGAGTACAATTCTTGGTGAGTGTGGATAATTAATATAAAGATATCTATTTGTTGGCAAAAAAACAAAAACAAATATATGTCTTTAATATGGGTGAAAATGAAAAAAGTAGTTTAAATTTCTAGGAACAAAATGAATGTTTCTTATATTAAGAATGTGCTCATGAGAAGGAAAGTTGCTTGAAAATAGGATCAATGGAACTTTTTAGTTAGAAAAATACTATTTTAGTGGGTTGTTCTTGTCCCACTAAAAGAGTAGTATTTATCATGATGATGAGGTGAAAGAGAAGGAGTGGGAAAGATGAGTGAAAAAATATATGAGAGAGTCATGTAATTAATTGAGCTAAAAAAAAAAAAGTAGATTAAATCTTTAGATAAAGCTAAATTATTGTTCATACTTCCTCAGTTCCTTTTAATGAGAGTTGGAGAACCGAATTATGCTGTTTGAGAAAATAATTAAACTTATAAAAGTAATAAATATGTAAGAGAGAGATAGAGTAGTAATAATAGAAAGTATAAAAGAGAATGTGTGATATGAAAAAGATGAGTAAAGATAATATAATTAATTAGGGAAAAATTGATTAAAAAAAAAAACACATAAAATGTTTAGATAGCTCCAAGTATCTTATAAAAAGGAGCAAGACAATTTAAATTTTAATCTTTGGTAAAAAATGCGGAAGGGAATTTATAGGACAAACCCTTATGTGAAAAAATATTGCTTATAAATAAGACTAGAGTGAGTAATAAATAAATAGGTATAAAAAAATTTAGTTTATAATACCATAAATAATCTAGAAAGTTATTAACTATCATTTTTTTAAAAAAAATTGTCAGACATTTTCTTAATTTTGTTTTTCTCATTTGTTGTTGACATGCATTAGATATCGAAATAGAGATGAGAGAAGCGTGACAGATTTGAATCCGGATATAATTAAAATATTTTTAATTTAAAACTGATTTTATGAGCTAATCACTTTTTTTTTATCCACTAAAGTATTTCAAATTCAGAAAAGTAACAAAAAAGATACTTCTTTCAGTTCTATTTATAATGAACTCTAAGAACTCAACATCAACCAATAAAAATAGTTGAAATTAATAACTAAAAGTTAAAAAATATTTTCTATAAAATTTATTAATGAGACAAGTTTATTTAATTAATTTAAAATTTTATAGTTAGTAAGAATATTAAATGAAAAAATTACTGATTTAGATAAATTATGTTATATTATAAAATATGCTAAAGGTTTTTTTTTTTAATAAATAGACATGAAAAGGTAGTAAAATTTTTATTTGAAAAATTTACCAATTTTTTGTGGGAAAAAACTATTTAGTGAGTTGTTCTTGAGAGTCTACTAAAGCCAAGACATGCTTCACAAGGTTTTTTTTTTTAAAAAAAAAAAAAATAGTATAGTTTCTTATCGTTGCATTGAGAAATATTTTAAAACCATAAATATAACAAAATTATATATTTTATATTCTTAATGTAAAAAAATATTTGTTTTGGTCCAAAATATAATATTACAATATATTTTCCCTTTCAAATTTATATTCTTTTTCTTGAACGATCCCTGTTATTGTTAAAGGTTTCTATTAGTTTTTAATAAAAAGATTAAATATATATTTCAAAAATTAATATAGATTTTTTTATAAATAGCTAATATAATTAATTTTTGTAATATTAGTAAATTAATTATGTAAAAATTTCAAGAAAATACCACTTGAACTTCAAAATCTCAAATAAGTTATTTCCCAATAAAATTGTGTTAAATTATTTTATTGTTCTTATTAATCTCATGACTGTTATTGTCAACAAGATTATTTTAAAGTTTAAGTTATTTTTTTTCTAATTAATTATCTAGTTCCTATATTTAGGAGAAAAGGAACGGAGTAAGTACTATTTTACTACTGACAATATAAGCTTAGTCTTAGGTTGTTTTATTATTATTTGTTAAGTATATATCTTCTCCTTCTAATTATCTAGTTGATTTTTTTGGAGAGATTAAAAGAAGCTAAATAAGTTAGTTAATCATTTCATATGTTGTGTTATCTTAGATTATATATTAGTTTATTAGTCAAACTATTTAGTTTGAAGAAAAAAATAAAAATAAAAATACTCTAAGCTAGTTTAATTAGCTTCCTTAATCTCTCTAAAAAGTCAACTAGTTCTTAAAATTAACAGGAAAGGGAGTATATATCTTCTCCTTGGGTTGTGAAATACATAAACATTGATGATTAAAGAATAAGTAAAGTAATAACTCTTTTATATATATATATATATATATATATATATATATGAAATATTGCAACTAAGCTCCCTTAAAGTTATCAAATTGTGGTGAAATCCTAAGGAACCTATGTGCTATTAATTTTAAATATGAAAGTACAATTATGGTTAATTGCATGTTGTCTTTATGATTTATGTTGTTGTTTTATTGAGTATGTGGGAGGGTATGAATTTTTGCTTAGAAGATAGTGCTATGTCTTTGTATGTTTTGACAAGGATAAATGGAAAGTAAGAAGCTTTATGTGCTTATAACATTGTTATGCAATTTTAAAACATGTCGTTAATACAGTGTTATAAAGTTGTTAAAGCTCATGTATTTGTTAATAACAACTTTATTCTATAGGATGACAAAAAAGATGGCAAGTACGGCTTAAAATCATATATTATGTTTCTTGCATATAGGGGGTACAATTTTTAAAAGGATTAGAAGATAATTTGCAATATGTGAGGGTAGCGTTAGAACAAAAACCATAAAGGAAGTTAGAAAAAAAAAAACCATAAATGAAGCCACTACATATGAGGAGTTGAAAATAATAATAGCATCAATTGTTAGAAAAGAAAGTAATAGAATTTCCATGAAATTCACGTTGACCTTTGATGCAACAACTTTTGTGAACCTTGTAGATGACGAAGGAGTAGAAAATTTTATTAAATTCAATAGAGAAAGTGGTTACATATATGTATAAGAGAATATAGACGACAATACACAGCAAATAAGGGATGATACTAGAGAAGAACAACATGCGTAAGTTGTATTTGCTTTTTAAACTAATATTTTTTGTAGTCATTTATTGTTGTATAACCTGTCATTAGCTACTATAAACTTATCTTTACTAAAAAAGGGACAAAATTTTACTTTTGCCTTTGAAATTAATAGCACCTCTCTTAAGATTTTATTGCAATTTGATTATTTTAAGGAACATAATTAACACTAAATCTGTTAATTGGGGTCTGGTTACAATTTTCCTTAGTTAATACTTCAATTTACTAATCAAGCAACTTCTTAAAAAAGATTATCTTATAACCATAATTCGCTATTTCGTGCTTAAATTTACGCACACACCGATACACTTTGAATTATTTTTTCATCTGAGTTATTGTTTGATGTAATATATAGAGAATAAAAATAATTTTATATGCCTATTTTTTAAAAAATATAAATTCATTGCCTTTGCCTGTATAACACATGGCATAGGGAAAAGTTGCCAATTCAAACACTAAGCGGTGCGTATGTGTGGTTGTGGATAAAGATTATGTGTGTTCGTTTATATATACAAGTAACGGCTATGATAAGTGTATAATTAAATAATTAAGATATAAAATGACAAGAATTTTATTTAAATATATTTTAAATTTAAATAATTGAAATTAAATATACCAAACATACATAATTTATCCTATTTTATCACCATCAACAACAAAAATTCGATAAAATTCATATATAAAGCCATTGAATATAATCAAATGAAAAAAAAAAAAAGAGTAAGTTTAAGAGTGAGATAATAGGTAATTATGGTGCGTAAACTCATGAGTTTAACCAAAATTACAACTACTATGAGTTTTAAATGTAAAAAGCGTAAAGCTGAAAGAGATCAACTCACAAATTTAACAACAAATGATAATTACCAGTATCACAAATGTTTTTTGCCCAAAAAAATTGACTTCAATATGTTTTTAAAGTTATAATTTTTTTCTTTTTTAAAAAGAGATAAAGTTATAAAATTTATTACTCTCCCCATTTCATATCATAAGCAATTTTTTGTTTTTATTTTTGCCAGATGAGACTCACTTAAAATGTTTTTGAGATGAAAAAGATAAAAGTGTATATTTATTATTTGACTTTTGTAATATTTCAGTTTTATCCCTTAATTTTATAAGGGAAAATACCATATAAATACCAGTTGAATTTGCAAAATCCTCGAAGCCTCACCGAATTTGTAAAAGAGGGCGAGAAGTGACAAGGACCTATGAGGGATATGCAAATTCAGGTGAAAAGTCCATATTGCTCTTAAGTAACTTTATGAAGACATTGGAGGGAGTAAGGCCACTTCATTCTCATTCGAAATCCATTTCTCATTTGACCGCCCTAGCGTGTTCTTCATCGTCTTTATCGCGACGCTCGTTCTTCATCGTCTTCCTCGCGACGCCATGAACCCCTTAAGAAAAATCAGGTTTGATTTTCTGAAATTTTAATAGTTTGGGATGTGGTGGTTGTTGGGGTTGGACTTGATCCATTGTTGGAAGGTGAAGGAAGGAGAGATAAAGAAAAAGACGAATAATAAAACGAGCTCAGAAGGCTAAAAAATCCAGTAATGAACAGTAAATGCGTTTGAGAAAGAATGTGAACAGTAAATATGGACTTTTAACAAAATTCGTAATAGGATTAACAAGTTCAGTAATGACTTAACTTGTAACGACTATTTTCATATAAACCGTCTTAAGCACAGGAAAAAAAAAAAAAAAAAGAGAGGAGGAAAGTCTGCGCCGGAGTTCCACTAAGAGAGAGAGAACTCTCATGTAGAAAGATGCCGCCTCCACCTTGGAGAGAGAAAGGGTGAATCCCCTTTCAGCTGATACCTTATACATTAAGCGATATTCTTGCATGTGGACATTAAATAAGCTTAAACTATTTTCCTAATTTATATCACGTGGTTAAAAACGCCTTATATTATAGTAGTAATATGGAGTGTAGATGGAGTATATTAATAATAATATATTATGATCCGTGAATATGATCATTCAAATGAAATAAGGATCAAATTCATATTAATGATTAAATGTATTCACACTAGTTAAGACATGACCCATAATGTGGGGCCTAGTCGTGATTGTTGTTTCCATTATCAACAGGATCTTAAACACTGTTTCACACCTAATTAACAATCAAATTATTATTTTTAATCACACAAAGTGAGAATAAAAAAATCATGACGATAATTATGTCCCCTAAAGTAATTATGATCCATGATGAGTGTACTTAAAATAAATCATATTTTAATTAACATATCCAAGCTCCTCCATATTTTAATTAACATATCCAAGCTTCTCCATTTTGGCAATATTTTTTATTTATTTATTTCTTTATACTCCCTCTTATTGTTGTCAAATTCGCGAGTTGACTTTCCGAGTTTACCGTCTTTACATTTCTAGCTTACCAAATTGAGTCGAGTCATTAGTAAACACTGACCGTTGTAAACTCGTTAAACTCACAAGTTTATACACCGAGTTTACCGTTTTTACGTTTCTAATTTATAAAACCGTGTTAACTCACATTTAAACTGGTGTCAACTTTTTTATTTAATCATACCCAACCGCTTTTTATATAAGTTTTATAGAAATTTCTTTATTAAATATAGTAAATTTTAAATGTTGGTGGGTTTAATTTCAATTATTTGGATTTAAAATATTTTTAAATCAAAATTTTGTCTTTTTTAATATATATATTAATTATTTATTATACACTGTTAATACCTATTTAATAGTGAAAGTAAACTCTTACGAGTTTACATCACTGTCACGAGTTTATTTAAACTTATGAGTTTGACAACCTTGCTCCCTCTAGTTTTTATTATAAAGCGCCAACTAATAATTCTTACAAACTAATAAAAACAATTAAATTTATTACATTTGTTTTAAAATTTAAGTAATTTCTAATATTACCTCTACTAATTACACTAAATTCTAATATCATATTAATTATAACACTTACTCACTACTCTTATCAGTTATAAACATACATGAAAAAAAATATTTAGTGCTCTTCAGAAACAAGCAAGTGTCTTATAAAAATAAACAAATATATTTATTAATTGGTGTCTTATAATAAAGCATATTTGACTTGAGCTCTATTATTCTTTCTTTCTTTTTCAGTAGGGAGTAAATTCTCACATGTGTTGTGTAAATGGACATATTTGACTTGTAAGCTCTATTTATTCTTTCTTTCTTTCAGTAGGGTTGTTTTTGTCTATTCCTTCCATAAATTAATTTCATTTGCCTCCAAAAGTGGGAGATGATATTTGATATTTTTATGGGGGCAACTGAGAATATTTTACTACAGTGAAGGATATATGAAATTTTACCGATAAAATTCAACCCAACGACCCCTTTAAAACTCTTAACTAACTAGGAAATTGGTTCACCAGTTCACCACTTTCACCTATGAGTTGAGTTTTTTTAGTACTATGATTTATATATAATTTTCGTTTTTAACAAAACTTTCATTTGGAAGAAACAACCACGTGAACTGATGCAGTGTAATGGATGATTCCCCAATTTAATTTTAATAATAAGATGGAAAATAATGTTAATTAACGACATTTTGATTTCTGATTCAGTTTTTTTCCCAGCAAAAATATTTTTAATGCACACAAGACATAACAAAAATATACAATTCTATGCCACATCTTCCCTCACTTTTATTTGTTGAGTTTTTTTATAAAGCATTTTATATGTCTTTCATATAATTTCCTTTTTTTTTCTCAATAATCATTCATGTTTACCAATTAATCCATGTTTAAGTATTGTTGAGTCTCTATAGAGTGGCTATAGCATTTTTATACTCATTAGGCTCATATGCCATACCTAAATTTTTATTAGTTCAACTAATTTTTTTCTAATCCTAAACCATATAGGAAACAAACTTTACTTTTTAAAATAATAAAAATTGTGTATATTGTTAAAAAAAACCTTTATACTTTTACCAAAACCCCACCAGCCTTTACCACCCAACTTTTTTGACTGGAAGGATAATTTTCATCAAATTAAAGATAACTACAGACACATAATCCAACAAAGTTATAGTCATGAAAACTAGTCAAATCTCTCTAATTTAAGCCCGTTAGTGTGGGTTTGGATTACTTTTTAAAGAATATCTTTTACATTTACGAGGTAAGTAAGTGAGATAAGTTTTACCTCGATTTACATAAAAGTACTTTTGAAACCACAGTTTTAGAAGTTACCGAACATTCACAGCGGGACTTGACATTGAAAGGGTGTAAAGAATATTTGGGTTTAGTCAATGCCCTTGTAATTTTATGGCATGAGAATTTCTCTTTAAGTGGAAGAATGAGAGTTGGATTATAATTTTAAGCCATTAGTGTTTGTCAGTTTAATTCTGAGAGGAAGAATATTTGGGTTTAAATGGGCTAACACTAGTTGGATCCAAAATAATCAAGCACGCCCTTTTTTTAATAAATGCTAAAATCCATTAATCATGATTTAAATACGAAGCAATTCGAAGTTTAACTTCCTTTAACTATCAATAAGATTAGCGGGAGTTTAATTCTAAGAGGAAGAATATTTGGGTTTAAATGGGCCAACACTAGTTGGATCTTTCAAAATAATTCCCACGCCCTTTTTTTAATAAATGCTAAAATCCATTAATCATGATTTAAATACGAAGCAAAAAAAAAAAAAAACTATCAATGAGGCTGTGCCTAGAAAAAGGGAGTTGTCCCTTATAACACGGCCGAGTAAGATTCAAATTCTTATTGAAAAATATGTTCATATTTAGTGTATGATAGTATCTTAAAAATTTAACAAGAGAATCATCAATAATGTCTCTAAAAGGATGAAAACTATTGCATCCCTTGCTAATAAAATAAATGACATATCAGACCTGTTTGAGTTGGTGTTGGAATGATATATTCACGTAAGTCGAAACATAACTCTTCTAACAAACTTACCTCGTCAACCTAAATCATGTTTTTAGAAAAATAGTTTCTACCACTAATCAAAACATACACACAATCACTAAATCAGCAACAGTGGGAGGAACATTTGTGAGTTTATTGTTGAACCACACAGATCCAACGGTTTTCATGTCTTTGATAAAACAATTGTTCTACCACTAATCCAAACAGGCATACAATCACTAAACCGAGCCCATGTATAATAACCCTTTACAAATTCAGCAATAGTGGGAGGAACATTTGTGAGTTTACTGTTGAACCCACAGATCCAACGGCTTTCGCTGTCTTTGATAACATCCCCACATTTATTGTTCCTATTATGAAGAACTGAGCCTTCCACCTCAAGTTTGACATTAGATCCCTAGAGCGTATTCATAGTCGAATCTCGTCCATCCGTTTTTTACAATCAAACCATTTTTTATTATTTAAAAATATATGCACTAAGTCTGTAAAATAATTTTATATTTTGTTTCTTGGAGAAAAACAAAGCATCAAATTAACCATGTCTTAATAATACTTGTAGGTATCTCATATACTCGTTCTAATTATAAAACTAAATTGACTTTTTAAATAGATTAAGAAAGCTAATTAAATTACTTTAAATATTTTTTTTTTTGTTTTTTGTTTCTAAACTAATTAGTTTGAATAATAAACTAATATATAATCTAAGGATACACAATATATAATATGATTAAGTAACTTATTTAATTTCCTTAATCTTTTCAAAAAAAGTCAAATCGATTTTATAATTAGGACATGAGGTAGTAATATATTCCCAAATTACTTGCAATTGCATGAACTTTTTCGTTGGCAAAAAAAGAAAACATTGCATGAACTAAATATATTACACTTAAAAATAAAACCCAAAATTGAGATAAAGCACCTGTTTCATATACTGAAATTTCAATTCAACCATTTATATAGGCTTAGAAATGCCAAGCGCAAAAACAAGCCGAATTAGAAATATACACCCAATGATTAATATTTATGAAAATAAATCTTAGGCGCAACACAGGTACCCATCAAAGAAAGAGAACAATTCAAAATAAAACACACACACTAAGAAAAAGGTACATGATAAAAATATGAGAATACTCTCTTAGTTAATGGTGAAAATGGTTCAAAACCAAACTACAATACAATCCCTTCATATGCCTACCAATAATGTCCATCAAGAATCAAGAATTCATAAATTACAGCTGAGTCTCTAAAATAGGACTGAAAAAATGGCAACTTGAATCATGAAAAGCATTAAAATAATCATCAGAAATTGTTTCTATTCTAAACTCATTTGTAACTTTTCGAGCCGCCAAAATATGACCCATTGAGCTCAAAACAGGTGAGTTAAACTCTGAAACTTGCTTGTATGTTTCAAAGCTGTTTCCAAACAAGACCATGTTACCTAATAGATTCAGTTTCCAATTAGCTTGCAAGAGGTTGTTGTATAACTCAGCCTCACAATGTGGCATGAAGAACACAGTTGGCTTTAAAGCTTGCCTCCTTCCATGTTCATTGAATGGTAAGACAGAACAACCCATAGTTTCCAAAATCCGAGATTCAGTTGCAGAAAGAACAGGATCAAATACCTCAATGTCTCCAATCCAACTAAAATCTCTTTTCATTAATATTGCAAGACTAAGCTGCAATCTAGGAGGCTCATATAATTCAAGGCTGCCAATGCCATAAATTACCATTTGCATCTTAGACTCTGATCCCAAAACTTTGTGCAAGTGTTCAGAAATGGGAGGAGTTTGTAACTGATCTCGAAAACTATGATAGAATTGAGAGCTCTCAACTTTAGCGATGCTTCTTTCAATTTTTTGCATCAATGCTTTTTCAGTGGAGGGGTCAATTTGTATATCTGTTGGAGTCCATGGTTCTTGTGTTTCTTTCAAAATCTCGACTCTCTGAGGTTTTTTCCTTTGTCTTCCACGGCGGGGTAAAACAACAGTCCAGCCTCCATTTGAAGCACAATCATCAACGGCAAGAGTTTCTGTTGATGCTTCCATTAAATGATAGCTATTACTCTAATTTGTTTTAGTTGATTCTGATACACCTCTATTTCAATACTTCATGACGAGATGGAAAATTCTGAATAAAAGAACAAGTGTAAGTGATGGGGCACGTGCCATGTCATTAGAAACAATCAGTTGCATTTGACATCTCATTTTAGAAACAGTAAATCCATTTGTAAATTGAAATAAATAACGAAGGTTCTAGAATATACTATTATTCATTATGTAGTACAATCCTAAGGGTAAACTTGCTAGAAACTTGGTGGTTAAGGCAATGTCAACAAAAAACAAAATCAGAGCATATAAATCCAATCTAGTCAGGCGTATAAATCTGAATCTGATCTAAAACACACAAACCCACCCTAGCACACTCGAAATTCAAGCATGACAAGAGATCACAAGAACGAGAATATTGTAAGTCACCATGCTCCTCAGTTTATTTACCCCCATCAGCAATTTAGCCGCTAAGATCCAAGGGATGCAAATCTCTGCCTCACAGCAGAAGCTATTTGCCACTCACTAATACTGGCCAAACCTTCAATTATCTTAAGCCTGACCTTGATATATGGTATAAAACCTCTTTCTGTCATCCTCATTGCAACCTTTCCGGCCAAAACATACTTAGCTTTCTCCAAGCACCCTTCGATCACCATCTCGTAACTTTCAAATCCGACAGTGTAACCCTGACTCTCCAGGAACTCAATCATCTCAACTGCTTTCCATATCTCCCTATTTGCCCGTAATGCCGCGAACAATTTCATTAGTGTTCCCTGTCCTGGTGTCAGTCCGCATTTACCCACCATGTGCTTCATCAAGTCCTGTGCCTCGGCAGTCCTTCTTACTCTGCACATTGCTCCAATCACAATGGCGTAACTCTCATGATCAGGAAAGCATCCTGCTCCACTCATGCCTTTCAGGACTTTAACTGCCTCCATCCACTGATCAACAGCACATAGTGATGATAGTAGATAATTACAAGCCTTGCAGTCGGGTTGATATCCGATTGACTTCAGCTCAAGCAAAATGTTAGACACAGAATGACATTGCTGTCGTTTGTTCAACCAAGCAGATGTGAGGAGAACATGGGTTTGAGGAACAGGAATGCAACCAGAACGAAGAGTCCGTTGTAGAATGGCAAGAGCAAGAGGGAGGGGATCAGAGCTTTCAAGAGTATAGGAAAGGAGATATGAATAGGCTATCTGAGGCTAGAGCGAGGTCTAAGAGGTATGAATGATTGCAACATTTCATCAATAATTTGCACTCTCGTGTTTTGGGGAAACAAAGAAAAGAAAGAAAAAGGGTTTGGATTTGGATTTGGATTTGGACAGGACTCCGAGGAAGTGAGAAGGTCAGGAATTTTCTCATAGTTTTTAGCTTCTACTTCAGCTCTAACAACCTGCTCAAGCTTTTGTGATGATAACGCTGAGGGAATTGAATGACTTTGTTTCAGAAGAGGACTGAAATGAAAAAATAGTTTACAGTGCTTTGTTGTTCCAATCACCATTCCTGATAGACTTATATAGTATTGAAGCAGCCTGTGCCATCACAAAGACGGAAACTTCAGAATACTGTCAGAGAAATACTTGTGTCGGTGGATATGGGGAAGAGTGTGAATGGATAAACATGGCATACAAAAAGAGACAATATAGCTTGACTCTTATCTTGTAATCCTAATAAAGCTTAAAGAACATCTCTCTTATACTTGTATATAAGGAGGTTCCAAGTCATATAAATTAAAGTCAAATTAAGGCTGTACTTATAATGGCTGGCTATCTATTTCAATTATGGTTCTCTTTTTCTTTTAAGCATTTCATCAAACACTTTGAGTACACTTGGTAACATCTATGAATCTATAGGCACCCACATATTCAAGCCTTTTCCCAAACTAACATGCAAGCATGAATCAAGGTATAAAAGGCCATCGAAGCAACAAATTCACCAAATAACAATCAAATTCTATCCCCTATTTCAAATTCCCAGAAAGTGTTGGAGAAAAATACGTAGTAAAGCAAGTCTTATGACCCCTCAGTTTCGGAGAACACCATGCTCCACTCTCCTCCCCTGTTTTGAGTTTGAAAATGGTGAAGAAATCATCGGCAAAGAGGTCACTTGATAGCATCAATCAAAAGGGAGGGAATTGTTAAGTGGCGCGAGATTGTAGTAAATAAGAAAAGTGAAGGCAAGAGAAGCAGACTATAGGGATAAATAGACGGCGAGCTTGCAGATGCATTGTATTGGATCAGCTCCGCTACTGTTCCTCCACCTGGTTTGTCCTTATCGGCCGGATTCTTCTCTCCCTCTACTCTCTCCGTTCACTTCCATGATATAACGAAAATCATTCGGCCAATTTTGTGTCTGCATGTGCGGTCATTGGCACCAGTGTGGCTCCGCCACTGCCATGCTGTTTTTCATCTAACATCTTTCTGTATACTTGTATTCTAAGTACAAGTCAAGAAAGCTTTCATTTCAACTAGAGAAAAATGGAGGGGAAAAAGTAAGCTCCCAAGCCTAGTCACCGATACGAGAAATATTTACAGGACACGATAAATTAATTACAAAGTAACTTTTAAAAGATCTAAAGTCTAGACTGGTGAACATAATTCATCTAGGACATAATCTTATAGGTTGCAGAGGCTACAAGAATAACTATACACATAAATAGGCCACTGTGTTTAGGGGGCATTCACAAATGAGGCATCTTTTACTTATTTCTCGGACAAATTTTGACTAGCTGATAAACATTGAGGTCCCAGATGTATATACCAGACCACCCTTTGACATAAGCATTCAATGACTAAATCGCATGATCAAAGTTTTCAACTTGTGTTAAATTACATCAAATTCGCCTGATGTAGAAGCCAAAGGTGCTATCAGCAGATAATAATGCAATCAGGTTAAATTTCTTAAAGCATATAAGCAGTCTTGTTAGTATCGCACGATACGCGATACGTATCGTGCGATCCGATACGATTCAGGATAAAATCGATTCGAACCGTGCCTATGAATCGTTTTGGGTATGAATCGCAATATTGAATCGAAGAATCGGACGATTCGTAACCAAATCGTGAATCGTTGCAAAATTTCCGATTGGTGCGTTTTATAAATCGACGACTCTTGGTTTTATTTTTTCAAATTTTTAAACCCACGACTCTTAGAAAACCAAGAGTCGTGGGAGTTTTACAATAACTTGGGATTGCTTCAGAAAAGAACAAAAAGAAAATAGAAAGCGAGAACGCCGAGAAGGAGATGAGAGTTTCAGAGAAGGAGAGTGTACAGTGATTGCAGCAGAAGTTGGAGTGACTTGCAGAGAAGACGCTTGAAGAAGACGCCTTGAAGAAGAAGTCGCTGATTCGCAGGTACGAACCTCTCTTGTGCTTCGCTGTTTTTTCTTCACTGTTGCGGTGTTGTGGTTTCCTTTGCTGTTGCTTTTCTTTTGCTCGAAGACGTAGTCTTTTTTTTTTGAAAAAAGTGATGTAATCCGTTTCAAAGCAATACTTTTTTGGTCAAAGAGCAATGAATATAATAGAATTGTTAACAAAAAAGAAAAGTGCTCTGTGCGTCGTTTCAAAGCAATTCTTTTTTTATCAAAGTTTTCAAAGCCATGCATATAATGAATATAATTGAAATAACTTCAATCTTCATCTGCTGATCGCTTTGAATATAATTGAAATAACTTCAAACTTCAAACTTCAATCTTTTTTTTTTTTTTTTTTTTTTTTTTTTTTTTTTTTATGGTTTTAGATTTGATTACTTATGTATTTTGATTTTTGGATTTTTTTTTTAAATTTGAATTTATATGATATTATAGTGATTATACATTTTTACATCATTTTTCATTTATTTCTGAATCTTACGATTCACGATTCAAAAAAACAGTCAAACGATTCACGATTCGTATTGCGATTCAACAACCTTGCATATAAGCATCCAAATTCCGAACACCAATGTCTTTGAGGGCAAGCAGAAATCCACAATCTACAGCCAAGAGCAGAATTTTATTGGAGGCTTTCTTTTCATGTAGTGGGACAAAAACAAACCCATATCATTTATATGCAAGTGGTTTTTGAGAGGAAAGCTATTATGTGTTTCTAAAACAGTTTACAGAGTTCAAAGAGCAGTCTTCAATATTAAACTCTAGAGAACATGAAAAATGCACTTCCCAATTTATGAATAAATGGACCAAATGACTAAATGTCACAAATCAAATCCCTATCCAATTTATGTTTTGGCTTGTCAAAATGTAAACCCATCAAAGTGGGACAAAGCAGTGTATTTTGTTTTAATGAATGGTGATATGGCAAAACCTTTTGCCTTGATTGAAGCAATGACTGAGATGAAGAATGAAATTCCCTGGCACTATAGGTCTAAAACACAGCATCCGAAGCTAATTTCTGATCGATATGCTGCTCACCTGATGGAGGATTTCAGTGTCCTATCCCTGTTTAAGTAATTCACCGCTTGTATGTTAACTTATCCTTATTTTTTATTATTTTTGCTTGATACACAAGATCTTTCTGTCTCTACAATGCCTAGATTATTGTGTAAAATTCCCCATGCACCAATCCTCACTCAACGCCAAAAGTTCTGTGCATTTCATAAAGTAATGCTCCTTTGCACAGCCTCCTCAAGAGATCTATTACTACAAGATGAAACTCTTGTGCTAAAGTAGGCCAGAATGGGGGATAAGGGAATGTCAAAATCCTTTTTTGTTATTGTAATCCACAAATGATCCATAAATATGGTTGTCAATATCACGTTTTGGCTACATTATTGTCCTCTGATTTTTCCATCCTTCCCTTCTCCCTTCTTTTCTCGTATTCTGGTTATTTGCAACCATGGAAGCAAATTACAAGCTGCTAATTTCGCTCTATACTTCCCAAAATGTTACCTTAAACCATTTTACATATGGCAACAATATTCCCCAACCAGTTTAGGATATTTTTCCCATATAACCATTTACCAGATACAATAACACAGATTTTTTTCAGGACTGAAAACACAGAATTGATGCTATTGCAAAAAGTTCATATATGATAATCAAAACTGATTTTACCAATCAGAGCTCGAAATTTAAAATTCATAGCAGAGAATAAAACCACATAATACCCATCACAGAATTAATATTGTTGCCATATCATGCATGTGATTGAAATTTCAGCAATTGGCATCACAACCCCATTCTCAATATTACAGCATGCTTCAACCATAAATATTATTACGATAATAGGAGGAAGGGAAAACCAGTAAAAAAAAACTTCAGTGGCTGCGTTTTGAATCCCTCTATGTTCAGAGCCAAAAAAAAAAAAAAATCCCTCAAGAAGAAAGCATGATATGAAAAGGTAATGAGCAACAACTTGACTGGAGAAATCCATCAGATTTTATATTTCTATAATTCAACCCAGTTCCTAGATTTCCTGAGAGATTCTTTGAAAATAGAAGTATTTTCAGATGTTTTACTTACCCAAATCCTGTGCGACAAAATCGATGTTCCTCTTCTCCTTCGAACTGAAGAACGGCGAAGTACAGAAGCTTCCCCTCGCCGGTCTCTCGATTGTCGGTGCTTGGTGAAGGGTGAGGATGAGCCGGCGGCCAATTATCTCGGCTTTGTTTGGTTCAAAGGAGGGAACAGGAGGCTATTGGCTTTGTTTGGTTGGAGGAAGGGAAAGGGAACCAAACATACCCTCGTTTCTTTATCTATTTAGATTTAATTCTTTTACAATATTTATATTTATACTAAAATTTAAAACCTATCACCTCACTTACATGTGATATTATATACATTTTGGATGGTTTTTTAATTTTGACATATTATGCTGAAAATTATAGAATATGATAAAAATGTATCACTGTATTTCATTAATTTTATAATTATAAGATATATTTAAATTTATAAAATATATTCATACAATAATAATAATAATAAAAAAGCATATATGCATTTCCCTATGATTAAATGGGTAGTGTGTATATATATAAATCTATAAAGGAAAAAACTTATATAAAGTCCTATATATTTATTATGTCAACTTTTCTAATGACACATGGTCATGTCATGTATGTGTCCTTTATTTTTATATGAATTTTATAGTTAAATGATAATATTTTTAAAATAGGATATCTGATCATTTATGATTAAAAAATTGAGAAAATTCCATATAAAGACGGTTGAATTACCCAAATTCTAATTTGGATTACTAAATTTAACAAATTATTAATTAGGTTATGTGACACAATTAGGGATTTAGAATTTGGACATAATTACCTCTATATCCCTGAGTTTTTTTTTTTAAAATGGAGACATAACAATATTGTTTACGCGCTAGATAAGAACCCTAACATCAGAAAACTCATTGGAGGCCTTGACACCGTCAAAAAATTAGCAAAGAAGGCTACGGTAGTTGGTTCTAATGTTAAATCTTCATTCTTTAATCCTTTTAGTTAAGATTTGCTAAATTATGATCGAGGTCTCCGTGTCAATCAGAATCATTGTGATCGGAAAAGCACTTAATGAACAGAGATCGGTAGTTACCTGAGAAGAAGAATTGGTTGAAGTGATGGGATTGAATTATTGTTCGTATAAGAAGACACGGTTACGCAGATGCAAGTACCAAAGCAAAAGCTAAAAAGAAGGCATCAAAGTTAGCATTACAAATACCACATTTTATTTCAAATTCATCCTCTCAGATTGGATCAAACCACCATGTCCACAAAAAATCCCAAAAGAAACGCAGACAACATATATAAATTGAATGAATATGCAAACGATCATTTTCAAAACTTCTTCATACCCCCCAGTCTGACAGAAATTCGACCTCTTACTTTTCCTTTCCTTTTTTTTTTGGACCATGGGTTAGGGGTATTATTGGAAAATAAGCAACATTTAAATATTCTAGATTGAGTTATTGACCCAATTTAAGATTTGTTGAGTTTACCAGCCTTATATAGGATTTTCCTATTTCAACTATCTTTATATGGGATTCTCCCTAAAAAATTTGACATAGTATATATTAAAAACTTTACTTAACTATTGTCAATCTATAAAATTATATAAATTGTTATGGATATGAACATCAGATGATGGATGTAAATATGTAATGCAGTTGAAGACAGGGAACAGGCAAAATGATAAACTTAAAATATTAAGAAAATAAATGGGTAATTTAGTCACATCATAGCACAAAGTTTCTTACTCCTCCAAAAGGACAAAATTTTGTAGTACCTACCTTAGTTCCTGCTAGAACTAGAATCTGAAGTTTCAGACTAAGATAAAGTAAGTGTCCTGAATTTCAAATATCCATAATTTGTGTCATACATGAGATTATGAGAATATAAATAAAAAAGGGAACCAGGAGCAAAAGTAACATCCCTTTGGTGAGAATCTGCCTAAACCTTCATTTAAGTTTGTGCAAAACTCAAATTAGATTTGATGTTTGTGAGGACAGTGTCACGTTCTTCAAAAAAACTCCTCCAAATCATGAATAATCATGAATGTGAGTGCTCCTCCAAATCATGAATGTGAGTGTTAGTGTGTCACCTCTAACAAATGGCAGTAAGAATCTTTTATATAGACCACCTTAAAAGGGGTGTAACTAGAAGAAGAGTGACAATCGGTACTGTAAGAGAATTCCGCCCAATGAATGAAAAGACTCCAATATCTAGGGTGATCTTGACAAAAACATCGTAGGTAAGTCTCCAAACACCGGTTGATTATGATAAGAACCAATCATTATTTGTATTTTATGTTTTATTATGTGTTTTAAGTTAATTGTTATAAGTGTCTAGTGTTGATTATTGTCAGTTTTATATAGATAAGATAATGTAGTTATTTTCAATTTATGTGTTACCTATAAATATCATATATGTCTTCTTCCAAAATATAGATGAAAGAAATTATTATTAAGATGTTTATCTCTTTTCTTTCCCTAGAACTCAGATTCTGGTTCTAGTCTCTCCCTTCTCCTCTCTTGGCTAGAGTTACAGATCCTGGCTCTAGATTTCCCTTTTTTCTTCTCTTAATTTCCTTAAATTATATCACTTGGTATCAAAGCAGTTCTTTCCAAACCTGTTGGGTACAAGGGTTACCACTTGCAACACTACTTATGATAAATATCTCCTTCTTCCAAACCCCAACCCAGAATCTTACCATAATTCTCCTCCACCCAATAATTCTCCACGTTAATTCCATTTCTCCCGAACAACTTTCACAACAATTATTTGTCATCATATTTAAATCGGGTTGTTTGGATATTGATATGATGAATCGAAGAAGAACAGATCAGAGCCTTCTTTCTAGACATTTTACACGAGAGGAATATGTGGCCACGTGTTGAAGACAAGACAACCATAGTTCTATGGGAAAAAAAACAAGATAATTTTCAAAGGCAGTTAATGATGTCAATTACTGGACAAACCCAAGCAGTTACCACTACTCCACAAATTTCTGAAACTGACAAGCAGCTACGCAAAGCAAAGGGTTATGTTTCGGACGTAGGGATAAATTTATTTTTGGTCATAAATGCAAAACTGCCCCCTTCCTTCCTTTCGCCTTGAGGACAAGGCTATTCTCCTAGGGGTGGATATTGATAGGAACCAGCCATTATTTGTATTTTATGTTTTATTATGTGTCTTATGTTAATTGTTACAAGTGTTTAGTGTTGGTTATTGTCAGTTTTATATGGATAAGATAAGGTAGTTATTTTCAGTTTATGTGTTAGTTTATAAATATCATATATGTCTTCTACCAAAATATGGATGAATGAAATTATTATTGAGATGTTTATCTCTTCTCTTTCCCTAGAACTCAGATTCTGGTTCTAGTCTCTCCCTTCTCATCTCTTGGCTAGAGTTACAGATCTTGACTCTAGATTTCCCTTTTTTCTTCTTTTAATTTCCTTAAATTCTATCAGACTACTTGGTTTGCCTATTGGCTTGAGGATGGTAGGAAGTGCTCCTTTTCAATGTTGTACCACTTATGCAAAATAATTCATGCCAAAAAGCATTGAGGAAAATAGGATCTCGATCAGACATAATGAATTTTGGAAAACCATGGAGATGGATCACTTCCTTATAAAATAAATTTGCAACAGATTTTGCTGAAAACAAACACAACAGGCCTAAAAATGGGCTACTTTGCTGTAACGGTCAACCACCGTAAAGATGCATTCCAATCCATTAGACTTAAGTAAACTAGTGATGAAATCCATTGAGATATTGATGGGGTACTATTTATGCCATGTTTTCCCTATATTGTGTGATTGTTTTGTGAGTTGAATATGAGTCTAAAAGCATGTTATCTGAGCAATTGTGTCATAATTCACACATATAGGGAAATATATAGAATACATCTCATAAGTTACGATGAATGCATAAATATAATGTACATGTGCATAAGAAGAATGCAAGCTTAAGAGTTTATTATGAATGCACATAACACTGCCGATACAATGCTATAGCATCGAGTTAGCCACATCAAGCTACAATACAATGCAACTCATATGCTATAGTAGAGTAAAGGAAGCAATGTTGTGTGTCGTATGCTCTAACTTTTCCTCGAGGCTTTGTTTCGGAATTAAGTACAGGTTGATGGGCGAACGTTAGTTCACGATTAGATTGTCAACGGATTGGAATAGAAGATGCAGAGGATCGAAGATTTAGATTTGGAGAATCCCACGGAGAATCGCGAAGCAATCTATCGAATTTGAAAAGTTAAATCGTTGGACCCGATGATTTGGAAAGGCCTGAACACCGAACTTACACCGCAAGTAAACCTGACTATAAAAGGAAAAGATGATCAACCCTAAAGGAGGTCGAGTCGTGGAGAGCCATAGAACATTCTTATTCGGCCAGGCTCGAAAGAAGAGGGAGAGAAACACTGAGCAAGAGAACTTCAGGAGAACCCAATTCCTTCCTTGCAGCGAGACAGAGACGAGAAGACGTGAAATTGTCAAGTGACTGGCCTCTCCTACGCCGTCGAAACCTTTGCCAAGCTTTCTGTTTTTCTTTTCTTAATTCTAGTTAATATTTTGTCATGGGCTATTCTGTTGTGATATGTTTTGTGATTCCCTCGTCAGTCATGAACTAAATCTCTTGTGGCTGAGCGAGGATGAATTCTTGAGTGTAGAATGAACCCAATTTGGTAGTACTTAATTTTATAAATTCAGTTTGTTTATCAATGTTCTTTATTTCTGTCGGTTAGCGGAAGCTAAAGGCTAGATCAGTGGCCTCGGCTTACTGGAAGGGAGTCGGGGTTAGACATCTGATAGATAGTGTTTGCTGGGAAAACTGGTGCAAGGCTTGACCTATCATTGTAGGCTTCAAGCATGGTCTACCGCTCATAACCTTAACACCTTGATTTGAAAAGATAATCTTAACTAGAAAATCGTCATAGGCATATAAGCTTTATTTTCTCTCTAATTTATTCCCAATTCATTGCAACATGGCACAGAAAAATGTTGTGAGGGACGTAGGGTTTGTTGACTCTGAATTTTGGAATCAAATTCAAGAGCAAGGCTTGCAGCTTTGTATACAAACCACGCCCACGACTTATGAATCTTGACATCTGCCTTCAATTCCTCCTTTAATCCATGAATGAATATCGCGAGTAAACAATGCTCGGGAAAACCTTGGACTCTTGAAGATCGTCGGACAAACTCCTTTTGGTACTCCTCAACTATCCCTGTTTGCTTGATGTTACAAAAAGATGTCAGGCTTTTAAAATTCTGCTGGTCCAAAATTATTAGAGAAGATATATCTATTAACTCATCCCAATAACGAATGGTTCGGTTGAAAGAAACCCAAGTAAACATATTTAAGGCATCTCCTTCCAAATTCATGGCCGCTACTTCTAATTTTACGTCCTCTAGAGTCTGGTAAATAGCCAAAATATTTTTCTGACTTCATCATCCAACCCCTAGGATCTCTTTCTGCTTCAATCTTTGGGAAATCTACTTTAGTATGTGGCCGTTCGTTTGGGTTTTGTTTCACTAAGGTCTATCATATTCTCCTTCCTCAAAATCTTCTGTGTTCTTGCTTGCGTCCTTCTTCATGGATTCAATCTCTAACGGAATTTTTCTGTTTCTTCATCTCTTGCATATCAGAATCCAAACTCTGTAGTTTACCTACAATGTAGGTTAATTGTTCTGCCATAGAGTTTGGATTGACAGAAGTTTCGATTTCACTTTGTTTTGAAGACTCAACCTCGTGATTCTGAGAAGCAGAATCTGTCGACTGTTACATGTACTGCCTGTAATTCCACAATTTGGCCAGAGATCAACAGTCTGATACCAATTTGTTACTTCCTTGGATTTAGGATCAAGGAAATTAAGAAGAAACCTTCTAGAACCAGAATCTGAAGCTGTAGACCAAGAAAGTTTTTCTGAATAATGCTTCACATATCTATAATTAATCTCTCATACATGAGAATATTAATAGAAAAGCAACATAACTGACAATCCCAGTTACATAGACAATTGACACAACCGACAATAACCACCCTTATCTTACTAAAACTGCCTAATAGATAAACATATAACAAACAAACATAACAAACAAACTTTAAACTCCCCTAAACAGAGCGCTTCTTCCCTGAGTAGACTAAAAGAGGACGTGATATCCTAACACTTCCCATGCATTTTTTTCTCAACTAAACTCACTTACCACCTCCTTTTCCTTCCCATTGGAAAACCCTCAACCAAATAGGGTTAGGTGGAGTGGAGACTCGAGATTGGATTGAAGGGACTAAGGAGTTGCATCATTTTTTTTGGACTAATAAAGCTAACAAGTTTTACCGGCTTTATTAATATATGACACTATTAAGGACTGACAATTAAAAATTATAACTAAATCATAAAATTAAAAATTAGGATGTTACAAAAGTAGCAGGGCCCATATAAAAAAGCTGAGAGTTTTTTCTTAAAAGCTACCACATGAAGCTTTTTCCTAAATTGACTTTTAAGAGCTTTTTTTGAAAAAGTTCAGTAGACTTAAAAGTTTTATCCAAACACTCCACTTAAGTCTTTTAGGGGTTTTTTACTTAAAGTTCTACTCAAACACTCTACTTAAGGTTTTTTTTTTGCCCCCTACTTCTTTTTTTTTTTTTTTTTAACTTAAAGCTGCCTTAACGCTCTCTCCAAACTGGGCCAATATGTATTTAACCATAGAAAAGTTGGATTTTTTTTTTTGGCCAACTAAAAAGTTGAAACTTGAAACTTACTCATGAAAAGTTCCAATTACAAAATTTATTATTTAATAACAAGTACTTAACATTTGTTTAGGTGTGGAACCTATCTTCAACTATAGGTAAGACAGAAGACATTCACAAATAACCAAGATATTTTGCACACAACTGAAAAAATGTTACATATATATGCTGAAGATGAATTGTATTTGCTTAAGGATGTGTCCTTTGATATCTTTGGATGTTAAATTTTACAATGACGATTTTTCAGCAATGTTTCCATTTAACTAATGAACTTTCTAGAGTTACCCCCATCTGGTGTATTTTTTTTTTTATAACTAATCATAAGGAGTCGTCTTCATCAGGTTAAAGGAATAAACCATTTTCGATAATCATCACGATGCGCATTAATCTGGCTTGACAGATTCAATATAATTTTGTGTTTATATTTTTAGTAAATTATTTATTTTATTAGGTATTTAAAATTTAAAAATCAATTTTGGATGACCCCATATCTCACTGACTCACTGGTATAGTATCGATTTCACTGTGACGACTGACGAGTATTAAAACCAGACCCATGGTTAAAGATATCGCAGGAAGGGAAAAAACCCACCCAGAATTAACAGAAAAACAGATACAATGAAAAACGTTGTGCATGTAGCAGAAAATTAGAGAGTTTATTGCATAGTTTCTCGATAATTACAAAGGAACAAAAGACCTAGACTACATAGAATAATAAACAGTAGTTAAACCCTAAACCATAGAAATCTAATATGGCTGATCTAGAAATTACGAGCAATGGCAGAAGCCAGCGAAAAGCAGAAAGAGACCCATATTGAGAGAACAAGCCAACAATTGTGTGCGAAGCGAAGAGCCATTTTTGATCTCATCTCCTTCTTCTTCTTCTTCTTCTCTGTGTACTTTTAATATTCAAGTGTGAGTGTGAGCAAATTTTGATCCTTTTATAGTCAATGAGGAGTTTTAATTCAGTAAATAATAAATTAATTAGGGAAAATATCAAGGTATTAATGATGACAGTCTCTTTTTTAGTTAGGGTTTTATCTCTTTGGATATAAATTGGATGTACTGTACATTGAATTGTGAATATTTATAATTTGAATTAGGAGATCAGATGAGGATCCCATATTTTTTGCTAAGAGATGAGTATCCCATATATACATGATACATCCCTATCTTATTATTATTATTATTATGATTGTTTTCCTTTTATATCCCTATCTCTTTTTGAAATACATGTCCCGGAATTTATTATTGAAATTTATATTTTAAAATTAAGAAAATAATTAGTATTATCTTTTAAGATGATATATGTTAGAAAAATTAGTTTAGATTTTGTGTCTTATTGCTTTTAAGATAAAAATAATCATCAATTTATGCTGACATATATATTTGAGAGAATACCCTTATTTCTTAAATAGGTGATTTGATTTTTAATTTTCACAGGATACTCCTATATCTCACCAAAATAAAATAAATATCAAATTATATAGGGTTAATACTATCTTTGGTCATTATAGTTTAAAGTTATTTTAGTTTTAGTCCTTGAAGCTTTAGACATGTGATTTTGGTATTTCAAGTCTGTTTTGTTTCAAATCGTTACTTCTTAAAGTTTCAGAAGGACTTCGAGTAAGAGTTAACACTGTTAATTAATCTTATATGGGTGGGCTTGGAGCTAGAGTTAACACATTTATCTCATGGTCCATTTCTTTTACCTCTGTTATCAAGTTTAGATGATAATATGAACATCTTGAAGATGTGAATCTTGTGTTATCAAGTTTAGCATCCATATATCCACATAAGCATAATTAATAGTGTTAGTGCCTCACAAGCTTAATTAACGGTATTAACTCTCACTCCAAGTCATTCTGAAAGGTCAAGGATTAATGGTTTGAAAATGAGTAAATTAAACTTAAGGGACTAAAACCACATGTTTGAAACTTCATGGACCAAATAAATTAAACCTATATTCTTCATTTGTGTATTTGTTACAAATCATTTTAAATGTGATTAGCATTCAAATTAATACAAACATGTGTCTAATAATTGACTAAAATGATTTGCACTAACTCTTATAATCAAGTGTGGGCAAATTTTGATCCTTTTATAGTCAATGATCAGGAGTTTTCATTCAGTAAATAATAATTAAGGGAAAATATCAAGGTATTAATGATGGCAATCTCTTTTTTAGTTGGGGTTTTATCTTTGTGGATATGAATTGGATGTACTGTACATTGAATTGTGAATATGTTTTGCCGAAGATGTGTACGTATCTCATATAGAAAAATGAGGAATTCTCGGATGTCATCTATGCACTTGCGGGCAATGTTTTGATAGCTCAAATGTTTTTATCCCATGTGTAATCCTACGTGTAACTTCTCCCTCTCCATACATATTATTGTAATCATAATGTTTTTTTGAAACATGTGCTCCTCTTTCTCCTCAACACCAGTTTTCTAAAACGTTTCCTTCCCTTCCTCCCTCTCTTTCCCACTTATCAACCCTATCTAAAGTTGTTAAACTCACGAGTTTAAGCAAACTCGTGATAATGAAGTAAACTCTATCGTGAACTCAACCGTAAACTCGTAAGAATTTACTTTTTCCATTAAATAGATATTAATAGTATATAATAAATAATTAAAATAAAAAAAAAACAATTTGATTTAAATATTTTTTAAATCCAAATAATTGAAATTGAATCCATCAACATTCATAATTTATCATATTTAACAAAATCATTTCTATAAAATTTATATTTAAATCCGCTGAGTATGATCAAATCGAAGAAGTTAACACGAATTTAAGGATGAGTAAACATGATTTTGTAAGTTGAAAATGTAAAAACGGTAAACTCGGTATATAAACTCGTTATTTTAATCGAGTTTACAATGATCACGAGTTTATCAAAAACTCGACTGATTTTATAAGCTACAAACATAAAAAAGCTAAACTCGGGTAGTCAAATTTGATAACAATGGCCTATCCATCCCTCTTTCCCCCTCCTCCATAGAGGATAATAAGATATTAATAAATATCGTTTGATCCCTAATTATTAGCAATTTATATATCCAGAATTAATAAATTTATATCCAGATAATATCTACTAATAAATTTAAAATATTCTCAGGATAATATCACCTTTAATATATATCTAAAAGATATATCAAATATTCAAATCTTCCTAATAATCTAGAAAATACAAAATGACTATTTTAAATAGCAAAATTAATAATTAAAACATAAAATAACTACAAAAACTAATTAGTTTTCTTCTTGGTTTTTGGTTGTCCTCTTTAATCACTGGATCTCCATCAAATGAGTATTTTTTTTTTTACTTACGAGTATTTAAAATTAGCATATCATACAAAGTTTATTTTAATTAGCTTCAACATAATTTTTGTAGAAAAATTGCTAAGAGCTATTGTACCTGTTGCCTCACCATAACCATTGCACTACCTTGCCGAAGAATTTCTGATGGCAATGGTTGTGATGGTGGTAACGGTGATATGGAGGCTGTGGTGGTGCCGATAGGTGGTGATGTGTGCCAACAATGATGGAAGAGGACGAGGTAGTTGCTATGGTGGCAACTGTACTTGTCATGGCAATGGCGACATTGCGCAGTAGCGGCAATGCAATGAAGGAGGAGGTAGTGACGATGGTGGCAACAACGACAACAGTTGTCATGGCATCAACGACGGAGGTGGAGGAGGTAGTGGTGGCTTGGCGGGTGGAATAAGATAAGTGAAACAATGACAAATGAGACTAAATGGTAAATTGGACTTTTTCAACTATACAATGAGGTGATAATGAGTGAATATATGGGGGGGGAGGTATGAATAGGGATTACCACTTTTTTGGTAATCATCATCACCATGATAAATCTTATTATAAAGAGCATCCAAACACTCTTATCTTTTGACAATACAATCATGATTATCATTGTAGCCATGCAATGAGATTAAACCAAACGAGCTCTAAGGTTTCTGCGTATGAGATCAAAGTTGAAACTATTTTTGTTTTTTACCCAAATTAAAATTTTCACTAAGAAATTATTTTTTATGTAAAGAGACAATTTTATTTGATTTTTTTTTTTTTTAGTAAAACAATACATAAACTATTGGTCCCCTTTTCTTTACATGATAAATTCCGATAAATAAAAGCATAGAAGCCTAGCGATCGAAGAGCCAAAAATAAGATGGAAGATAACAATATCAAGATGAACAATAAAAACAAAAAGAGAACAGCTTAAAACGGCACAACTCGAACCATAATATAATGAGGGTGAGGCAACCACATGCAAAGTAAGCACCAAGGCCATTTGCAAACTACCTCGAATTACCATACAGGCTCTGAATATCCTAAAGGATGACAAGATAGCTACAAGAGCAAAATTATGAAACTTGGAAAATGTTTTACCATATTGTGAGGGATTAACCCCTATTGGTTTTTAGTTTAAAAAATTCGACCGTGAATAACAAACAGTCAAATCGAGTGAGGAGAAGCACTCATATGACAGCAAGTTAAGAGAATGGGTGCGAGATCGAGCAAAGTATCAGAGTTGTTGGGAACAGAGGCACCGCTTTGAAGACGAAAATGTGAAATCTAAAAAGTCAGATTGGATGGCTAACATGTTAAACACTTTTTTTATATAACATGTTAAACACGTTAGCTAGTCACAATATATAGCACGTTAACTATATAAATTTGATTGTTCACGTATATATATAAAACCGTCATTTAACTAGACCTCATGAAGGCATTAAGCTCAAGAACTTAATGCATTAACAAAATTACAGAGAGCACACGGTTAAAACATATCATGTTAACACGTTAACCACACGATACATAGCACGTTGACTATAAATTTAAAAGATTCAGTTAAAATTTTGGAAGTTGTTTGACGGTTTGTTTTATAATCATCAAATTTGAAATTATAACTTCATAAATTTGTTGTTTCTCACAAAAAGCTATTATACCACGGTTTTCTCAATAATCGTCAAATTTTGAAGTATTTCAAATTTCATATTAGGGAAAGGTATTTCTTCAATCACTGGAGATAAGTTTATTGACTTCTAAAACAACGTCGTTTTGAATTAATGAATGGTGTGTTTGTACTTTTAGGTGAATTAATGAAGGGCGTTTCGGTAAAATTAATATGATAAAACATTAAACAAAATTACGGAAACACTTTTTATTAATCCAAAACGACGTAATTTTGAGGGTCACTGGAGATAACTTATCTCCAGTGACTGGAGAAATCCTTTACCCTTTATATTATATATGAAATTGGTTTTTGATTCTCACTCAAAGATACAAAGCACATTTCAATTTCTGGTGTGATACGAGGCAAAACCAGATGATGAGCAGCCTTGTGTCTTCATAATTTTGTTTGAGCCTCTGTTGTGGTATTTCTTTCTACCTCTCCCTCCTCAGTACAGCATCATAAACCTTGGCAAAAAGTCAAAAACTAAGATTCCTGCTATTGCTAGGCATAAGCCTAGTGTTTATTTGATTATTATGTATTCTTCGCCTGCATAAATACCATTCAATTATCATTATTTGTAATTGATTATCATAATCATAAATAAAGTAAACATGGATCATCATGTAAATTACCTTAATAAGACACGTTTTAAAATGATCTCGAGTATGTTTTTTCTTTGTGTTTTGGTCTTTTGCTTTACTCCATAGCTATTTATAAGAATATTCATATATTCCATATATTCATAAGTTGTCAACACCAATATGGTATGTGCTTATTATTACATATGGTCTAGGGGTTAATAAGTGGCATCCAACAACTTGAACTATTTTTTTAACTGTACTCAATATCTTAAATTAATTTTTGATGCATTAAACACTCTAATGTAATTTAAATTTCTAATAACACTCACTAACCTAAAGTAAATTTTGATACAATTTTGCACTTAAAAATATTTTTCTCAATAAGAACAAGTACCTTAAACTTATGATAGTGAGTGATACCATAAAAATACTTGAGGGCGGTGTTAGATGTACCAAAAATTATTTTAGAATACTAGATGTTACTAAAAAAAATTCTTTAGGGTATTGGATACATCAATATTTTGTGTAAAATAATATGTGCTACTGGAAAAATAATTTATGGTGCTGAAATTGATTATTTGAACGCTTAACAAGTTAATTAGGAGAGATTCCATAGGAATCTTGTTTGTAAAAGAAAAAGTATATAAATTGAGAAACTAACTCACAATGTAGGTAATTGCAGCTAGGAGTAGTCCATTGTAACTCAATATCACCAAAGAGCTGTTCCGGAGCTAAGCGAAATTCTTCCTCGACGCCGCCATCGACGATAATTTTTTCACAGCTACGATCTGCCTGACTGAAGTAAGATGCCTTCGCTATTATCGTAGTGTTGTCGTCGCACAGGCACTGCATGGGCATCCAATTCTTGTGTTTAATAAATTGTAGGGTGATTCATTTGTAGAAGATGACTTTCTTGAAATCGTTGCGCGTTTGGTAGGGATAACCTATGTGTAAAGATCGTATAAAATAGTTGGATATATATAAATATATATGAGAGCGCAGCTAACTTTTTTTTTTTGCCCCAAAAATCAATTTTATTAAAACAAAATCAAGTATTACACACACTAATAGCTGAAGCCAAAGAAAACCTCACAAAACCTATCAATTACAAACTAACCCACATCTCACCAAAATTAAAAAACAAATCTATAAGAAAACCAAAGCAGTATGAATCAGTAAACAAATCTATCAGCTAAACGACTAAATGCAGGGAGCTGATAAATCAACCAATGCCTTCCCTGTCATTAACCTCATGCGCCTTGTCAGTGGTACCTGTGTTACCTCCAGTCAGTTTCAAGTCATGGATTAGAAAATTGCATAAAGAAGATGGAGCACAAACCAGCCAATCTTGCTGGTACATCCTCTTTGAGCACTCACTGCTAGACAATCAGCAGCTTTATTTCCCTTCCTATCAACAAGGGAGAAAGACACACCATCCAATGACTCTAACAGACCAAAGATCTCTGCCAACAAGTCCTGGCACTGCCATTCGCAAGCCTCTAAAGAATTTCTTTTTATCAGTCAGTACAAGTGTTCACAATCAGTTTCCAGGATCACCTCAGCAACCTGAAATCGACTTCTGCCTAGCAAAGCTTCTTTAAGAGCAAGACACTCTGACATGAAACCTGATGAAGCCACCACAGCCTTCCCCTATCCTCCAATAAAATCCCCCATGCTATTCCGACAAACCAAGCCAACCCCCGCCACCCCTGATCCTTCCTTATAAGACCCATCAAAGTTAATTTTTATGACTCCAGCAGGAGGAGCCATCCACCGGGTGCCCCTCACCACCTCTTCCCTGTATACCCTTTTCTTGCTACTCCCCAGACGATCTCTAGCTTTCCAACCCTCCTCCACCTGAACATTAACAAGCCTGACAACCTCTCTAGCATCTGGCCTCTCCTCCCTAAACACCCAATTACAACGCTTCTTCCAAATCCACCAACACATTGTGGCAAAAAGGGATTTACCATAGTCATCCAACAGGTCCCTACCATGCAACATATCACAGAGCCACTCCTCACATAGTTTCATAGACCATTTGCTAAATTTAAAACCCAAAGCACAACCAAACCAGCAATGTCTAGTCCAGGGGCATAAAAACAGTAAATGTTCAATGGTCTCAACATCAGATAGACAAATAGGACACATGAGATTACTTGAGAATTTCCATTTAAACAGTGCTTCTTTGGTTGCAATGGCACCCGCCCCCAACCTCCATAAGAAATGTTGTATTTTAGGGGGTAACATTACATTCCAAATACTTTTCCACAATTTCCTAGGAATAGAGAAGGAAGTACCTGGGTCTTTGGGAGTTTCAGCATCACAGCACCCTTTTGCCACCATATAGCCTGACTTCACTGAATACATTCCATCCTTGCTCTCCAGATTAGCCTATCAGCAACAACCATACGAGGAATAGGAATTTTCAGAATCATAGTTCTTTCCTCTTGACTGATTCTTGACTGTATCGAGGTTAGATTCCAATGACCATTACTAATAAGATCAGCCACTTTACACCTATCATCGGCCACGGATGTTCCACCATTGTGTAGCTTATATCCCTCTACTCCAGGTATCTATTGAGCATGCCAAACACAGATTGACCGACCATCCCCTACTTTCTAGCACATCTCTTTCAACAACAAATCCCTTCCTTCCAACAAACTAATCCATCCCCAAGATGCATGCCTCCCCTTTCTTGCCCCAAGGAAACTACCTTTAGGGAAATAAATTCCCTTTAAAATTTTACACCAGGGGTCATTTGGATTCTGCAACATTCTCCAAGTTGTTTTTGCTAGCAATGCCTTATTGAAACAAAGGAGATCCCTAAATCCCATCCCTCCCTCGCTTTTCCGCTTAGCCATATACTTCCAGCTTCTCTAATCGATAGTGCCCTCACCCTCCTTTTGCCCCCACCAGAATTTGGATACTAACTGATCAATCTCAAGGCAAGACTTCTTGGGGAATAAAAAGCATGTCATAGGATAGGTAGGAATGGAATTGGCAACCGCTTTAATCAGCATTTCTCTACCAGCAAAGGTTAAAAGCTTCTGTTTCCAACCTTGTAACTTTAGACCAATCTTATCTCTCACAAAAGCCAAAGAACCAGCTTTTGATCTACCCCAGATTGTAGGCAGCCCCAAATAACACCCAGCATCCTCAGTGAATTTAATTCCATGGCATGCCAAGATATTCTCTTTGACTCTCAAGGGGGTATTCGCTGAGAAAAAAATGCTAGATTTCTCTAGGTTGATTGACTGACCCGAAGCAGCACAGAAAACATCAAGAATCTTCTTCAGCACTTTGCAATTAATCACATCAGCACTCAAGAATAAGATTGCATCGTCCGCAAAGAAACAATGGGATAGCATTGGAGCGCAGCTAACTTTGAAACATTTACTTTGATCCTAGAGATCTAAGACCTTAATTCACTTTATTCTTTCAAATTTATAAATTTGTGTCCAAATTATCCCTATTAGTTCAACATATTAATTAGGGGATATCTATCGAGGGTAGTTTTAATGTAGATGATTAAAGATGATATTTTAAGAAAACTAACTCACATTTTATTATAAATAAGTAACCTAACTAAATTAATCTCTATAAATTAGGTATATATATCATGAATAAGAGGAGCTTTATACATCTAGGTGTTGGATTTTATGTCTAAATCTCATAAGTTATGAATAAGAAGTGGGTTCGTGAAAAAAAGAGAAAGGGAAGGTGAAAAAGGTGTGTATAGGTAGAAGTCCCATATTGGACAAAACATAAGAAATGGAAGGGTATGTAAGCCTCCACTTCATTCTTCTAAATTGGCCCCTTGGGGCAAGCCACTTTTGTGGAGAAAAGAGGACGCAAGTGGGCCTTGGTCTACCACACATGTGAGATTAAAAATAATTTCTTATTAAATAATTTTTTTAGTTTTTGTCCAAATAGTGAAAGTCCTGGCTATCACCCAAGAGGGGGGTAAATTGGGTGTATGATAAAACTTTTGTAAGTTTGAAAATCTTTTCCCAATTTACTGAAAGTAGTTTGTATGACAGTAATAATTCATAAAGCGATAATCAGTCATTCAAACTTATATGCTGAAAATGTAAGAGTTAAGGGAAGAGAATATGTAAACAGAGATTTATACTGGTTCGGCCCAATCCTTGACCTACGTCTAGTCCCCAAGCAGCACTTGAGATTTTCCACTATCTCCTTGTTTAACTAGGCACAAGAGAAAGGCCTTTACAACCTCACAAGTTTAGTCGGGCACTTGTGCAGCCGAATCTCTCACTGAGATACTCCTTCCAATCAGTTACACACTCTGTACTCGAAGTTATCCTCTCACTAGGATACACTCCCCCTTACAAGTTGTAAATTGATAACCCAATCTCTAAGTCCCACGACTTGAGATTCTTACAATGATTTAATAATCAGAAATGTTCTCTCTGAAAGAGAAGATGAATAAACACTGAAGAACATTACAAATCATTTCACTCTCTCTGATAAACTATGTAAACATTTGGAAAACAGAGAGTAAAAATAAGATGAAGATCAGAGTATGAGCATTTTGAAGTTGTAGGCTTGTGTCTTGCTTCTTCTGTCTTGAATCTGTCTTCTTTTATATGTAGAGATCATTATATGGCCGTTGGATGAAGAAATATAGCCGTTAGACTCAGATGGAAACTAGCCGTTAGAACTTCGTTTACTGAACCAACTATGACATCAGCATTTACTTTCCCTTTGATCTTCGGTTTAATGCCTTTGATCATCGAAACATGTACACAAATGATATAAATAATGTTAATAAGTGTTATAAATCATTTGGGTAATCATCTGGATGTTTATCAGAAGAATCAGGATTTTTGAAACGGTGATTTTCTGAAGCTGAGATGAAAACTCAAGTTTTCATTGTAAAACTCGAGTTTTGAGGTTGCGTTACTCCAAATTGCTCTCTGTCTGATCAAAACTCGAGTTTTGGTTTCACAAACTCGAGTTTGGAAGATGCTTTGAAGTTCGCTGCTCTCTGTAACCCGAAAACTCGAGTTTTGTTCTTACAAACTCGAGTTTTGACTTTGTTGAGCCTTCTTGAACAAACCGTCGACTTTTGAGGGTCATATCTCCCTGGTCTGAACTCCGTTTTGGTTCGTTCAACTCTTGATGGAAAGCTCTGTGAGTCTACTTTTATATGCCACCAATTTCCGTGCAATCCGATGTGTGGTTTGTGCGTTACACTCAAAAAATTGAAGCTTGGTTTGCTGTGTGGCGTGGATTTATCTGTCATCTTCCACAATTCATAACTCCTTGATCTGAACTCCTTTGGGCTTGGATTTTATATCAAAATGATTCATTGGGAGTCTAGTTTTATATTCCACTGATTTCACCTCAATTGGATCTCTGGTTTGGAAGATATCATCAATTTACCAGACCTCGCCCAAGCTGAACGTGAAACAGAGTAGAGCAAAGTTGCTGAATAGTGCTGAAACTCAAGTTTTGACTTGAAAACTCGAGTTTTCCTAGTCCAGAGACGCCAGAGTTGCTGAAGACACTTACAAACTCGAGTTTTGAGTTCCAAACTCGAGTTTTGAGTCCTAAACTCGAGTTTTGAGTTCTTAACTCGAGTTTTCTCATACCAGAGGATCAAATCATTGTAGCGAAGTAGGAAACTCGAGTTTTGAGTTGGGAACTCGAGTTTTCTCATCCTGAAGCTGATTTTTGCTGACTTTAATTCTTAATTGAGCCATTCCAACTTCCATATGATCTTGGAGACTTCTAGCATCAATATAAGAACTTGAATAATGATATCTTCATTCCATTCAACAAGTTCTTCCTTTTTCCATCTCCCAACTTGATCATTCTTCATCATCCAACTTTTTCTTTCTTCTTTTCTCTTGATCATTCTCTATCATTCAACTTGGACTCATCATTCTCTGCAAGTTCTACTTTCTTCAATATTCCCTCTTCTTCTTGATTATTCCCAATTTTTTTGATAACTTCTTGCTTCCTTGACATTCTGATATTCCAATTATATTGTGTGCAAGAACTTCTTTCTTCAATCTACTTTCTTGATCAATCTCTATAGTTCAACTTGGAATAATCTTCTTCAATATCTCCTTCTTGATTAATCTCTATAATTCAACTTGGATTAATCTACATTAAATACAAAGCTAGTTAGTCAATGTAAGAGATAACTATATTACTCAATCTTTTTTCTTTTTAATAATGGCATCTATATAAGACATCATCAAAACTAACAAATAGGCCTTGAATTTTTACTAATTTTCTTAGCCCCTCTGTATTTCTCCCAACTAGTGCCAGTATCGGATCATCGTTTCCAAAATAGAAATGATGCGACCAACGAATCTTTGTTTCTGAAACAGAAACTCTGAGATCGAATCGGTTGCCAACGCCGGTCCATTCTGTCACATCATTTCATTTGTCGTGTCTGTTCGCCAACGAGAGTTCATCTGACTGACCGTGTTTTTTCGTCATCTATAAATAGACGAGCGTGTGATAGAAAATCCACTTGATTTTCTACACTTCGCTCTAATACATATAGTATTCTGCATTCTGCCATAACTTCATATATTGTGCGATTTCTTTGGCATTCGTTTGTGTTCGTGGGGGCTCCTGATTGATAGTGCCTTCTTTCTAAAGATATAATCCATTATATCATAGAAGACAATTGTTCGAGATCCTTCGACATCGGTATAGAGGGAACAAATTGTTTTAAGGAGACAACATCATTTGGGCTCGGATTTTATCATTTTCTTTTGCATTTGATCATCATATACTGTGAGTTACTGTTTAATTGTTTACGCAGAATTGTTGTGTGTTCATAGATTGTCTCATCTTGGTTACACAGATTCTAACCCTTACGAAATTCTAATTCTAATTTATTCTGGACAACACTATGATTATGTGTTTCACATCCACACACATGTACTCTATATGGTTTTTTCTATCTATCGATATGTATAGACTATATATTTACTTAATTAAAGCAGCTAGCATAAGAAGTTCCACAAGTTAAAGTAATATTGAAAAAACATGAGAGATACTCCGCCATGGCCAATTCTAAAGTAGGATTTAGCTAAGGGGGTTTTTTGATCCTTAAATGCAATACCTCAATTCACTATATCTTTCAAGTTTATAATTTTTTTTTCCTAACAATATTCTTATTAATTGCATATTAAAGAGGTACTTCCAATGCAAATGACTAATGATGGTATTTTATGAAAACAAACCACATCATTTTACGAATAACTAACTTAATTGTTTCTCATAATATTTGCAAAATAATTATCTATCTCCAACATTGAGAACCAGTAGAAGAAGTATATACTTTAAGGTTAGGTAAATTGTGATTATCTGAATAGCTTAAGCACAAAATTTACATACAACTATCACATGAAAAACTAAATCTCAAAAAGAGGAACAAAATGATGCTTGCAAGAGGCTTTGATATCACATTTTAACCCAAGTTTTTTTTTTTTTTTTTTTTTTTTTTTTTTTTTTTTTTTTTTTTTTTTTTTTTATAAAAGAAGCTTACAAGCCTTTTAACTTGCAAATTTTTTATTAGGGTTAAGGTGCAAAAATACACATGAGATTTTCTCATTAATGCGCTCAACACCAAATATTTTTTTGAAATGTAAACGTAAATATGAACTTCCACACATGGACCATATATTTAATTTTTTAAGGATTGAGGTGCAAAAATACATATGAGATTTTCCTAAAAATGTGCCATATACAAATGTTTTTTCTAGGGCAAAAATAACTAAGAACTTCCAAAATAGGTTTAAAATTCACATTGAGCATTAGTTGGCTGTTTGAATTTTTTTGACCGAAAAATGGTGACATTGAGGATGACGTGGATGATTAAGAAACAATTTAAAGAGAAAGAAAAATATTAAATATCCAGACATTTCCTTTTTTTTACTAGGCACAAATATCCTTCTATTGGCAGCAATTCTACTGAAGCATTATCGGACTATAAATGTGAGAACTTCTCCAATGAGGATTCAAACTTTATTCTTTGATTTGCTAAGTTGTGTGGGGTTAGTCCATTTCTCTAAATCCAACCCTATTTTTTTTTTTTTAAATATGTAATCCAACCCTATTAGTAATATTCAGACATTTCTATAAAAAAAGTACTAGACTCATTCAAAAAATTGTAATTGTAACTTATAAAAGGACAGAATGATGGCATTTGATGTTTTAATTTTGATAGAAAGGTGCTCCCGTACCTAACAGAAATTAGGTCTAAATCTAAAGTGACTTGGGATATTATGGGTTGAGACCAAAATTTGGCAGAAAGGTTACATTTAAAGAAGAAAAGAGTATATATATAAAATGAGTGCGAATTTTTTTACCCCCAATAATTATTTCGGCTTTGTAATACGTGGTCGGGTCGTTCAGGGAGTTCCAAACTCTCTGGCACACCACACAAATGACTTTTTCTACGCAACATAGGCTTTGTTTGGCATGTGGTAGGCAGTAGAAAAAGCTCAGTTGGAGAAAATTAGGTGATTTTTGTGTGTCTGGGATAGCTTTTATGTTTGATGGGCTTATCTTAAAAGTAAAGTAGAAAAAGTTCAGTGGTAGACGCCACGATTTCCAGCTCCTGGCGTCAAAGACAAAAAGCACAATGCATGGTGCTAAGAGCTCTTATTGGTGAGGGACGGCCACGAAACTCAACACAAAGAAGCTTGGAATCACATCAAGAGGAAGGACGAAGAATAGAACCACCATCACCTCCCCCTTATTGCCTTACCTCCGTCGTCCGCCGGTGAGCAGGAAAGCTCGAGAGACGCCAAAAAAGCAGACGGAGCTTCATGGACGACCGAGAGTGATAGAGTTGCCGCGGAGGTGGAGTTCAAAACCACCACCACCTCCCTCCTTCACCGCCATCGCACCTTGCCATATCCACCATCACCTCCATCCTCTCCTCTGTCCACCTCCACCATGCCAGTCTTCCCTTGTTTTGCACAAATCGTTACCGGCAAGATTCACTGATCTTGTCACCAGAATTTGAGTTGTGGTTCCTTTATCATCCTCTCTTCACCATCAAAAAAACCGTTTTCTTTGGTCTTCCATTGTTCTAGACGTGGCCCACTCTTCATTAGTAGTAGAGAAAGTGGCCAGAGCTTCAATGTGCTCCTGTGTTGAATTTTTTATTGGTGCACATGGAATTTGTTGAACTTATTTCCTTTTGAATTAGTGAAGTTATGCATTCTATATGATTACTAGTGTGTGTGATGAATTTATTTCAATTTGAGTGTTGTGATTGTGCTTTCATTTAATAGAAAACAAATACATATAATATTTAATAAAATTCATGTTATTTTCCATCTCAATTGACTTTTCAAATAATAATTTAAATAAGAGCATATTTATAAAAAAAATCACTTCTATCAACGTTATATTAAACACAAATATTAGAAATAAGTCAATTCTCTGTCAATGTTATCCAAACGGGTTAATCATGTATATTATTGAATCCCCATGACCCCATTGTCTTTGCTCACAGAAAACGGTGCGCTTAAATTAGCTCATCAGTTTCGCTCCGATTCTCTGCTTCGCTCACCTCCTCCCCCAGCAGCGCCGCCGCCGCCGCCGCCGCCTGCTCCTCCAGCTTACTGCCACCTTCATTCAGGTAACAACTAAAACCTCTTTCATTCTTGTTCTTCCACTTATGGCTTCATTCGATGCTTCTTGTGTGTACTGAGAATCTTGGAGTTTTTTGTGGTCTATCTAAGCTTATTGGTAGTTCGTGCTCCTTATTTCATTCGCCACTCCCTATTTCGTTCATTGTTCAAAGGAACGTTGTGACTCCCCAAAGTTCCTATTTTCTTCTTCTACCCTGTTTCAACTGCAACTTCCATGACTATCACCCATCTTCTTCTGTATCCCTCACAATACTCTACAAAACTCGCTGCTTTTTATAAAAAGAAAAGAACTTTGATATACCCGTAAGCCAATAATGAATTTTTATAGAAGCTAAACGTACAGGAAAATGTTTTCTCTGCTAAGGATAAGCTATTGTTATAGTTTCTTGTGAACTTCATTAGCATGTCTTACTTTTTCTATGCCACGTGTACATGAAAGTCTATGATTTTTTAAAGCACTTCTTTCCAGTTGAGGAAAATGTGGGCAAAGTGTTTAGAAATATGGAATTGTCCCCTTCAGTCCATGTTTCCGAATGAATTGGGGAAAAAGAAGAGGGGGCGTTGAGCCAATATACAGAAGTTCTTTATTGCAACTGGTCTGGGCCTCTTTATCATTTGGTATCTGGGTGAGGTTTGAATAATATTCGTTTGAAGTGAATGCTTATTTTCTAGTCTGCCAAACGGCACATGAGACCAGAGTATTTTTTTCATTGTTGTTTAGATGTGAAGTTTTCTTATATTTTAATTGGTTCTTGTTTAATTTGTTGCCTATAGGCCTCTCTTTTGGGCTATTGGGTATTGATTTTTGATAATGATGTAAGGTGATATGCAGAATATGTAATTAGTCCTAGTCATTCAGGCTAAAACAAAGTCCTGACTGGAATTATTATTCAGACTCTGGATTTTTGATAATGGTGTAAGTTGATATGCAGAATATGTAATCTATTGATGATTATTAAACTCATTGAATTGGGTGGTTATTGATTTATTTTATTATTTATTTAGACTTTTTTCCTGACCGGAATTTTATTATTCAAACTTTTTACCCAGAAAGACTTCATCTTCTGTTTTCTTTGCATGTTCGATGGATTTTGGTTTAGAGGAAAAGGTTACTTTATTTAGAGAATGTTGGAGAAGAAAAGAAATCAAATACACGAAGCCTGCAAAACTTCTTTGATATTGGAATTTGGTGGATGAAAGTATTTTCTATTTTGTATTTGGTGGAATTTGGTCCTGACTTTGGTTCCCAGAAATATCTAATCTTTGTCCTCTTGTATGGGGTGTCATTCGGGCTGTCAATGTTTTGTAGGTTTATTAAATCTGTTCCACTTCTGCTTTTGATGATGGCTGAGTAAGAATTCTATTAATAAATTAAGAAATAAAAATTCTGACATAAAAATTGTAAAAGAAGGAACATATATAGATAAAGAGAAAAGGGCATATTTGTCAACTTATAATTAGCTCCCCTCACCTATCCTTCTAAACTAAACTAGAAACCAAACCTCCCCTCTCCCCTCCTTTAAATGAAAAAGCTCATAACCTTCCCTCACGTACCCTACCTAACTTTAATGAACCTCACCTACCCCCCCCCTGTTGAACCAAACACACCCTTAAGCGATAGGGCAGACATTTGGCCATTAGGTGTGTGATGAATGTGCTATGTTCTATACCAAATTCAAGCAGGAGAGTCCATGATGAGAGAGTATTGAGGTGGCAGTGGAAAGCAGGGTAGCAATATGAAAACACATAGTTCAGCTTAGGTACACTAATCAACAGAGAGATATAAATATATCATCTTTTTGTTTTATTTTTTCCTTTAAGACTATAACAGTGGGCTAAGTTGTTTTACCATATGTTTTTCCTTTCTGAATGTGGAAATGGTATAGTTGGACATCAATATCTGAAGTTTGTTATCATTTATCACTAGATGTTAGAAGAAAATACTCCTCAAATAACACTATATCCCATTCCTGAATTGCAGAAAACTTTTAGTTTGATGATGATGACAAACTTTAAGAATCATCACGATCCATTCTGATAGTTTTACGACGAAGGCGCCAATCCTGTTTTGGTCACAGCGGTGAGTTTGGACCATCCACTGCTGGAATTCTACTCATGGTTGAGAGTTAGTTGTGATTGTTGTAGCAGTGCTTGACCACATTTTATCTCTGAATCACCGAAATTTCCTAGCTCAAATTGTAATTGCTTCTTAGATATCTTGTTATGGTTTTTCTTCAAAATCCTTCCCAGTTCATCCTAAGCCTATGCACAATCGTTGTAAAGGGTCATTGGAGTAATCTGTTGAAGCTGGGGAAGGCTTCTGCTCTCACTTCTTCCACCATTCACCAGGTACTTCTGCAACTATCTCTCCATGGCTCTGCTCCATCTTATTCCTTCTCATTCTTCAAATGGGTCGAGACAATTCCAAATTATAAGCACTCTTTGCAATGTTCATGGTCCATGCTTCATATCCTTGTAAAGCATAAGCATTTTAGAACTGCACAAGAGATGCTTGAGAAAATTGCCCACAGGGATTTTCTTTCGTCGCCATCAGTTTTGAGAACTTTGATTGAAATTCAACATGACCCCGAAGTGAATTCACATGTATTGAGCTGGCTTGTAATACATTATGCAAAATCAAAGATGACTGATGATGCCATTCAGGTTTTTGAGCAGATGAGGTTATATAATTTGAACCCTCATTTGCATGCCTGTACTGTGCTTCTGAATTCTTTGGTCAAGGATGGGGTTACTAACATGGTATGGAAGGTTTACAAACAAATGGTAAAATCTAATGTTTTTCCTAATATGCATATCTATAATGTATTAATCCATGCTTGTTCCAAATCAGGAGATGTAGAGAGGGCAGAAAATATACTGAATGAGATGGAAGTGAAGGGTGTGTATCCTGATATTTTCACTTACAATACTTTGATATCATTGTATTGCAAGAGAAGTATGCACTACGAGGCTTTATCTATCCAGGAAAGAATGGAAAGAGAAGGAATAAATCTGGACATTGTTAGTTACAATTCTCTTATTTATGGATTTTGTAGAGAGGGTAGGATTAGAGAAGCCATGAGGATATTCAGCAACATCAAAGGTGCAATTCCCAATACTGTTACATACACTACATTGATTGATGGGTATTGTAAATCAAATGACCTGAAGCAAGCTCTGAAAATGTGTGAGATGATGCAGGCTAAGGGATTGTACCCTGGAGTTGTTACTTATAATTCAATTTTGCGTAAGCTGTGTCAGGATGGCAGAATAAGAGAGGCAAATAAACTCTTGATTGAGATGAGTGAAAGAAAAATTCAGCCTGATAATGTCACATGTAACACATTGATTAATGCTTATTGCAAGATAGGAGATGTGAAATCTGCATTGAAATTTAAGAACAAGATGTTAGAGGCTGGATTGAAATCTGACTCATTTACGTATAAAGCATTGATTCATGGGTTCTGCAAGATAAAAGAGCTGGAAAGAGCCAAGGAGATGTTGTTTTCCATGCTTGATGCTGGGTTTTTGCCCAATTATTACACATATTCATGGATTGTAGACGGTTACTGCAATAAAGACAATGAAGATGCAATTGTTACACTCCCTGATGAGTTTCTTAGAAGAGGTCTTTGTATTGATGTTTCAATATACAGGGCTTTAATAAGAAGGTTATGTAAGTTAGAAAGGATCCCATGTGCTTCGAAGTTATTTAATCTTATGGAAGGGAGGGGTATATCAGGTGACAGCGTTGTCTACACAAGTCTTGCTTATGCTTATTGGAAATTAGGGAATGCAAAGTTTGCATCAAATATATTAGAAGAGATGACCAGAAAGAGGTTGATGATAACAAGCAAAATCTATAAATGTTTTGGTAATCCTCTTGGTAGTGGAAACGACACTTCATGTTCATTCTGGAATCATGTAGTGGAAAGGGGCCTTATGTCAAGAAATACAATGAATAAAATAAAGCAAATGGAATTATGATTATTAACCATAGTTCACTATAATCCTCAACTAGATTTTTAAGCTTTCATGCTGGAAAATTAATTACTGATCATGATTGCATTTATAGCCTTTCTTCATACTTACTAGAGGATACTTAACTGCAATTGAATAGAGTTTGACCATCTATTAACTAAGTTTTGGGGAAATATCTTTATATGCTTATGGATTAAATTTACTATATCATGTTGAGGCATACCTACTTTTCTCTGTAATTTGGGATGCAAAGCTAGCAGGTTTCTTGAAATTCTTATGTACTTCAGATAGATCTTGAATATACAAGTCATTGTTTGATACTTCCTTGTGTTGTGACCACTGTATACCGCTGCCTGCTCTTTATTTCTTTGCAAAAGTCAGATTTTTTCTTGCTTGAGTGTTGTGTGTTATTCAAGTCCAATATAGCTGTGGCTGCAGTACCATATAGGTGGAAGAGACATTTGCATTACCCGTATCTGTATTACTGCTGAACTATGCAAAGTTAATATTTGTTGATGAATCTCATGGCATTAACTAACCTCATTGTTGGACTGTAAATGGAATAGATCTTGTGTTTTGTTTCCTTATTGGCCATGAATAAAATAAGTAGCCAAAACCAGAATTCTTTTGATGCACAATTTGATTGATGAAAATCATATAATTTTTTTTTTTCTATTTATCCATCAAAATTGAAAGAAAATCTGTCTTCTGTCAATTTACATTATATCAGGGACCTATTCTGCACCATCTATCTACTCCTTCTCATTGCTAAGCTGTTGAGACAGAGTAGAGTAAAATGTCCTAGGCTGTGTCTTCAATTTTAATTGAAAACACCTCTAACTGCTATATTTTTTCTCTGGTTCTATCTGATGAATGGGTTTCTTCTTCCATGTCCTTCCTTTTGTTATTGATGAATTGGTCTTCCTCTTCCTGAACTTTTGATTTCATCAAATGTGGCTTGAGCTTGTTTACATCTGACTGTTGAACAGGTTTCAGGAAAAATTCTTGAGCTCCTTCTTCTAAGCATCTGGTGCAAACAAAAATTAGGCCATATCAGATCTAAGATTTAGTCAGTTATAGCCTCTAAATTTGTATTTTTGAAATTCTTAGTTATCATCTAATCATGATATTAGATTTGGGGTTACAATTTGCAGTTTCCCTCACCTGTTGATCCTTGATGGGACATTCTCTGAGGACATAATTACCACTGGTATGTTTTTGAGAGATTCAGATTCCTGCAAAAGTTATGATATTCGATTATTATGTAGCCTCAAATAAATATAATAGAACTGCAAAAATTTGGTAGTTCTGTGATTCAGACTAAGTTTTTAGGCTTGGAGAAGAAAACTGTGTCAAAATCTTGTGGAATTGAAATTAGATCATCTTCTATATAAAAATAGGGCACGAGTTTTTCCCCCTTTCATTTATGGAAAATATCCCAAAGCTTACCTTGATTTTTCTCAGTAGATCATAGCCTGTCATTCCTGGCATACAGTAATCTGTTATGATCAGGTTCACCTCTAAATCCTTCATGAACAAGTAATAGGAATTAGCCCAAAATCCATTGATCTAACCCAGATTCATCCTCTGAGAATGCTAAACCATATATATGCCTGAAGATGGAAAACCAGTATGAACCTGATGGCTATTAGAATCGACATAGACTCTATCTGCTTTTCTCTGTTCATCTTCATATAAACCAAGAAACTTCAAAGCCTTGGTTCCAGAATCCACTGCTGTAACTGTGATCACAAAAACACATCCCCATGAATCAGATATCAAATTAACTCAACCATACAAACAACACTAGAATACACACATATAGATATAGTACCTTGGAAGGATGAGGTTTTGAGGAGCCTCTCAATCATCATTCTGTCAATGAGACTGTCATCAACAGCCAAAACATGAAACTGGGTCTCTGCAGCCATACCCATATTAACTTGTTGCAGGGTACGGCCAAAAGCTTGATGAAGATGAAATGGTGCAACTGAGAGAGCTGAAGAAGATGAAGATGAATAAGAAGATGAAGATGGTTAGGAATGAGAATGGGACATTTTAAAAGGGGGAGCCCATCATGGTCGAGAAGATACAAAATCGTCCAAGGAAATCAGACAGTTTGGAAAGCGAGATCCGACAGATTTCATCCAGAATCTCCAGGATCTTCTAGTTTGATTTCTAAATTGAAGAAGCAAATAAGGTGCTGTTTCACTTGCTTATTTTTTTATATAGAATCATTTCGTTTGACTCTTTTTGTTAATTTATGATTAAAATGTCACTATTCTCTATGCCTTTTCAAGAGATTAGAAGGTCACTGTACAATGTTGTCAGCATTCTATGCACGTGCATTTGCTTTAGCAAATTACATCTCGAATTTTTATTCTATTTAAAATATTACATTTTGTGCCCCAAACTTTACAAAAATCATGCTGGAAGGTACTTGAAATCTATTATAATTAATCTGTAAGAAAGAAACACCATCCAATTTTAGTGATTTATACTAAAATATTTGGCAATTTTTGGTGACTTTCTGCCATAAAAGGTCCCAGACATAATTGGTGAGAAGCTATACGACTCAACTCCAACATATTCGAATGTAGTTGGCTTTTTTAGGTATTTGAATATTTCCTAACTGTTCCAATCCATTTATGATTATTGTTTCTGTGAATATACCAAAAAAAAAAAAAAAAAAATCATATTGTAAGTAAATAAAATTTTACTCTATAATGCTCGTACTATTGTTTGGTAGATGCCCATCATCAAAAGTAATATAAATTTTAGACCTTTTGACATAATTTATAGGGAAAATCACTTTCAGGGCCTTTTGGGAGAAAAAAAAAATCTCAAAAAAGGCCCTCAGTGTCAGAATCTTAGGGAGTTGTTAACGGGGCTGATATAGTTGTTAACGGAGAACTTGATATAGTTGTTAACGGCTTAATTTAATTTAGTTGTTAGAAAATTGTTGTTAATGTGGTGATTTAGTTGTTAATGTTAATTGACCTACCCGTTTAATAACTATATTTGGTAAGTTAACAACTCACGCAAGATTATAAAAATTAGAAAAAGCGCGGGATTGTCGGATTAGGGGGGGCATTTTTTAGGGTTTTTTCTCCAAAAAATGCTCTGAAAGTGATTTTCCATAATTTATATTGGATTCATGTCCTTAAATGTAATTTTCCCCCTTTTTTCATCAAAAGGGCGTCCTTTGCTATACGAACACAAAAGCGGTGTCCATTGACAAATATGAAAGGCCAATTTTTCTTACCAACAAAATCTAAATTTGGCTAATATTGGTTATAAAATATTTATTGGTGTGAGCATTTATGTATATAATTTTTATTCTTAATTAATAAAATAATTCCATATCATACGTTATCTGGGACTGAATGGATCATATCAAAGTCAGCACAGTTGTGGCATCAGAATATATTTTCTAAGTCTCCATTTGATTTCTTTTAATTTTCTCGTTTTTTGGAATTATTTAAAAAGGAATAAATTGAGAACACGAGCATGTGAGCAATTGAATAATTGTTGGGATTTCGTTTTCTGAATTATAGTAGCAAATCATTTGTCAGAATAATCTCTTTTTTCATATCATATCCCTCATGATATTATAATTATAATAGAATCAATTCGGATGCCTATTGATTAATTTTGCTGAAAGTATAAAACACAATTTTTTTTTTTTAAAAAAAACTTGCTCATTATAGAAAAAATATATATAATACTACCTCCGGTCTTAATTATAAGAACACTTTTGTAGTACAATTTACACTATAAAAGTGTTCCTATAATTAGGATCGGAGGGAATATAAATCATCTTGGATATTCACAGATCGTATCATTTGAACTGAATTAAAAATGTCCTGAATCATGTATCCAAAAAAAAAAAAAACCAAATCAATCATAAGTTTTATTTAAAAAAGGGAAAAGAAAAGAGATTTATCTGATTACCCAGCAATATTACCCTGAAATATTTTTTTAAAGATCCTAAAATAATTTTTCACAATTATAAAGTATTTTCTCAATAGCAGTTAATATCTTCAAGTATCTTTATAATACTGTTAGTATCCTGAAATATTGAAAAAAAAAGCACCAAGCTTCATTGTTTTGAAGAAAAAAAAACAGCACAGTTTTATAGAAAAGGAGGGTTTACATTAGATGCTTGTCTTTATATAATTGCTACATGTTTATCCTTCTAATTAGAGGGATGAGACTTTTGTTTTTATATATTTTATTTAGATTAAATTATATGTTGCTTTATGAATTTTTTTTTTACACCCAAGATCTTAAATTAATTTCTTTTTAATTTTTTTTTTAATTTTATTTATTTAGATTAAATTATATACTACATCATGAAATATTTTTTACACCTAGTATCTCCAAATTAATTAATTTTTAGGGTACTGGTGTTACAAGCAAAATATTTATGAATGTATATTTGTAAATTAATTAATTTGAGGTATTAAGTGCAAAATAAATTTCAAGATCATATAATTTAATCTAAATAAATAAATATATAAAATAATATGCTTACCCAAAAATTCGAAGGATGTGCATCTAATATAAACCCCTCCCTCCCCTCAAACCAAATAGACGGGCGGCTATTTGGTATGTGTGATTTGAAGGGAAGGGGAGAGAGTTTTAATGAATTAAATTTGAAAAAAAAAGGAAAAAATGAGATTACAAAAATTTAATAAAGATAATATGTAGAATAAAATAATAATAATAAAAAAATTAGTTACATTTTTTTAACCCCTTTTCTCATTTTTTATTTTAAATTCAACTCGGTTCACTTACTCGCTCGTTCCCCATACCAAACAGGGGCGCAACTGGGGGATGACGGTCCCCTAAAATTTAAATTTAAAGGAAAAAAAAAAATATTCTGAAGAGGTTGGAGCTCACTGGACCCTCAATTGTCGACAACATTCTGAAGCAATATCCCAACTCCGATCTCTTCTTGCACAGTCCACTCGACAAAGATGCTTTCAACTTGTCTCTCTTGAAGAATCACCCAGGGTTGCTTCTGTACGCATCTTTCAGCCTCAGCCCTTGCCGGAGACCGAATCTGAGGCTCAAGTTCTCACCGCGCTTAATCCTCCCAACGCCTTACAGGTTCGTTTCAAATGATTCTTCTCTCTATCTCTGTCTCTGTTTCTATTTCTGAAATTCTTCACTGCAATCACTCATACATGTTTTGCATTTATTCCGTAATTTCTTTGAAACGGTTCTAGTTTAGTTGTTCCCTATAGAATCCGGAAGTCCGAGTCTAGCAGATCTGTCTCAATCGTATTCCTCCTCCTCCTTCGCAAGTTTTCATTTAATTTCTCATCTCCGAAATCTGAGAATAGTGTTAACCGATTTCTTCAGGTACTAATGAAAAAGAGTATTTAAATTTCGCCCTTGTCCGTTACCACTTTAATTTAAATTTTGTTGAAAAATCAACAAGCAGGCTTTTCTTTATTACTTTCTCCCTTTTGCTGTAATTTTAGTTTTGGATTTTCTTTCTGTTGGGATATTGAAAGTGGCGTGATTGTGGTGGTCACTCGAACGGAATAACAGCATGATGATGGTTGGGATTCATTCACCGGTTTTGATATTAATAATATTTCTAAAACCTTTTGATCATGAAATAATTCATGCTATCATGTTGCTATCATTGATAATAATATGAAAACAGTAATAGACAAGTGAAGTGATGCTAATAAATTTCTTTAATTTTTTTCTTTTTAGAAAGAGTGCTACCATTGATAATACATGAAACACACGTATGAAAATACATGCAGAAAATACATAGAGTAACAAGTAAGTGAAGTGATCTTAATTCTGTAATAGATTATTTTTTTTTATTATTATTATTATTATTATTTTGTTTTTTGTATATTAGGTCTATATAATATTTTACATACTTGATATAATATTTTTTATTTTTACTCTTGGTTATTAAAATTATTGGATCTGCCACTGATACCAAACAAGCCCAGAAGAAACTTGAAAGTATTTTTGTAAATTTGCATAATTTACTTGAAAATAAGTTTCTTATTTGGGATTTATATATAATTTTTTTCTTTATTTTTTTGGTCAAAGGTTATGAAAATTGAAGCATGCTACTGTACTATCTCGAACAGGATTGAGATACCGTCGAGCAATAAAAAGAAAATTGAAACATTCTAAAAAATTATATTATTATTTTATTTAATACTAAATTATCTAGTTCTATTGTTTTTATTTAATCAAAAAAAAAATTGCCTACAAATTAAACTCACTTTAATCTGATCAATTTTATGTCTTTGTTAAATCCGTGTGTGTTGTTTTTTTTTTTTTTTTTTTTTTTAAAAAAAAAAAAAAATTGCCTGGACACGCTTCCAAAATTGTTTTTGGTGTATTTAAAAGTCAAAAGCAAACATCTTTTGTTTGTTATATTTTGAATATGTGCATCATGAAAGCCAACTACCCATTATACCCCCCAAGAAAAAAAAGAAAGAAAAGCCAACCACCCTTGCATCACTATAGGCTTCAAAAGTAATAATTTCCCATAATTTTTAATGATTTTAGTTGTTGACATTTGATAATTGTATCTGCACAACTTTTGATGTTTTGCTACTTTTATAACATGTGATAATCCCTTCTTTTAAAGAGGGAAGTTTAGAATTTAGAGTTTACATGATTACAAATATCAAAATGAACAATCAGCACTAAATTTGGCTGCCTTGAGGAGCACTCCACATTAGGTGCTTATTAGGTGCTAAAATTTTTATATATTGTATTTATTTAGATTTAAATTATATACGGTTTTCTGAGATGTTTTTTGCACCTAGTATCTCAAATTAATTAATTTTCATAATACTGGCGTTATAGACAAATGCAGAACGGAAATTAATTAATTTAAGATCTTGGATCAAAAAAACATCTCAGAAAGCCGCATATAATTTAAATCTAAATAAATATAATATATAAAAAATTTAAAAAAATGCTAATAGCACCTAATTATAAGCACCTAATGTGGACTCGCACATGACAGTGAGGTTTTGTTTGGTATGGGTGAAATGGGGGGAAGAAAAAAAATTTAATGCTCCATGTGATCTTTAATATAAGAATCAATTAATTTAGAGCGATTAAAGAAGTGAAATAAATTATTTAATTATAACGTATTGAAATACTTATATATATATATAAACTAGATTATATATCAAGTAATAAGTTAGAAAAAAAAAGATAAATGTATGAGATAAAATGAAAAAAAAAATGTCTTATATTTGGAAACAAAATTCACTTATAAACGGTTCCCTGGGTCTTTAATATAAGAGTCAGTTGACTTTTATTAGAGAGATTCAGGAAGTTAAACATCTTAGTAAAAATCTTTTAATTAATTTTTTGTAATATTTAATTTTACATATTCTTTTTATTAATATTTTATAGTCATACTTCTCTTTTTTCTTTTAAACGAAGCTCGTTAAAATTCCCCCCTATCTCTTCCCTCCCCTGGTCCCTCCATGTCAAACAGATCATAAAGGCTGCAACTCTTTAGATTATAAATTCAGATCTCCATGAACCATCTCACCAACAGCAACTAAGCATGACTTGTGTCAACAAAGCTTTTCTAAGGATTCCCATGTAGCCTGCTCTGTCAAATAGTATTTCTTAGCAAGAAATTCTTGCTTACTCAACAGATTTTTGTTGAAGCTTATTCGAGTTATTCATTCCTTTATTTTTGGTCATTTTATTAGTCTGTATATATGTAGTGTTTGTTTTGGTCCTTGTGAGACATTAAGTTTTTTTTTTTTTAGTAATATCTTTTGTTCCTTTATAAAAAAACAAGAATTGGCAAAAGGGTCGGATACTCTTATCAAAAGGGAGGGGGTTCGATCCTGGAGTTGGTTAAGGCGTTGGGGAGACATCCTGGGTTTGAGAACGTAACCTGCGAATTTAAGGTGGGGCGTGTATGTACTCTTAACCCCGAATTTCTTGTGCGGAGTGGGTTCGCGCGCTTAGCTTGAGGCGTAGGTGAATCCAACCCTCTCCTAAATTTTTTTTATCAAAAAAAAATATATATATATATATAGAAAACAGGCCATGAGAGTTTTTTTGTTGTTGTCGTGGCATGATAATCATTTTTTTTTTTGGGGTACAAGTGAGGGCTTGAGCCCAATATTAAAATAACTAGCTAAATAGGGGATCATATCCCAGACGCTTGTTGCTGCACAGGTTCTGCAAGTTTAGAAAAAAAAAAAAAAATAGAGATCCAGATTAGCCTATTTTGACAAGAGAACCGGCTATGACATTTTTGTGAGTGGTGGATGTATCGAACCTCAACCTCCCAGTTAAAAAGCAACATCTGTTTAATCTGAAGAAAGATAAGACTGCAAGTTCGTGTTGTTCCTCTATTCAACAAGTCGATCAGAATCTTAGAGTCAGATTCAATAATAATCTTCTTGAACCTAAAATCCCAAGCAACATCTGTTAGTTGCTATGTTATAAACTATGGGTTTCTTTCTATGAAAAAGGAAGCATCTCATAAACTTTTGTTTATGATAATTATATCCTGGTTAAGTAAAATGATGCGTACCAGAATGAGACTCCTATCAAGTAAAACAAACAGAAGCCCAAATTAACAATAACACATGATTGCTTTTAATAGGAGAATACCCATACTCAGGAAAACAAAAAAACAAAACAAAACAAAACCAACGAAAAGTAAAGGGAAGCAAGCCCACACACAAGTAGAAAACCAACCAGCAAAGAGCCTCGAGATGTGCCTCCTTCACCAAGATACATTGTCTACATTTTGATTAGGGATTGAAAGCCATCTTCCACCAGGGCGGTCAAGGAAGTATCAGATCATTTGTGTCAAGAAGCAATTCATTTCCAACAAGCCCCCATTTCATTGCTGATATGACCCCATTGGACAAGACATTGATATAAGGTACTAGAATTTTTTTCCCTCTGTTTCTTTTGCTACTAGTTCACCGCACCTTTCGCATTAAACTCGTTTTAGCTTTGATATAAATTATACTTTTATATAAAAAAACATTCAGGCTACAATATTGATGATCTTGCTACCACCATCACGAAGAAAAGAGTTCACTTTGACATTAGGATTGACCAAGTGGAAGTTTCTAAGAACAAAGTTGGATGAGAAGTTCATTGAGAGGTGCCCATAAATCTCACCAAAAAGTTAGTTGCAGCCCCATCTCCAATGGTCCTACCAATCACCAATCCGCTGTTTGAGACGAAGCCTCAGCCTGGCTCTGAACTTCCTATCGTTTTCTCTGAAGTCTTTGTCCTAGCCCGAGCCCGCCCGTACCTGTTTGGCATGACTGGGGTTTAGGAATATCAAACAGTAAAATAAGCCTAGTGATAGGAAAAAAAAAAGAAGCTAAAATTTGGATTATTTGGGATAGTTTCAAGGGTTGATGGATTTATTGTAAAAAAGTGGTTTATGATAGAAGTCACTTTTTTCAGTTTCTGGAGTGACTTTTTTCAGCTTTTGAAGATAAATGTTAGGGATGAGTAATCCAATAAGCATGTAGTATTAAATATATATTTTTATATATTCTAATTTATTCATTAGAATATATTTAATAAAGTATTTTAGAGTTTTTTTTTAAAAAAAATTCATAATAATTTTAATTTTTTTTATTAAATTTCAATGTAAATTTTTATCTTCGATCATCATAATATATACAACTAATATATATGTGTGTATGTCTATATATGTGTAGTATTTATTAAGATTTACATCATTTTTCATCTCAAATGACTTTTCAAACGCTATTCTAAACCAGAGCAAAAAGTTTTTGTCACTGCTATCTCAAATACAAATCACATCTATAATCTAATTTTTATCCTATCTTCTATGGGGTTTACACTTCTCATGTTGCATGAGAAGAAGAAAATTCTTACACACACACGAAATGATGGGACCCACATTTTTTTTATATATAAAAAAAAAACTCAAACATAGAAATGGTGGAACCCACGTTTTTTTGTATTTTCATGATATGAGGATACACTTCTCCTACAACATGAGAAGTGTATTTCCCATCTTCTATTTGTTAGAATTTATCCAGAAAAAATGTTACTTTTGCATATATATGCCATTTTGTTTTAAGAAAAATTGTTAACCTATTGGTCTGTTTGGCATGGCAGTGAGTCAGAAGAAAATCCAGTGCACAGTAAAATAAGCCCATATGAATGGTTTGGGTTATTTTGGACCGTTTGGGATGGTTTTTACATCAGAAGCTACGTTTCCAACTTCTGGCTTTTTTCAGGACCGTTGCACAGTGTCCATAGGCGTCTCTTCCTCGGTTTTGCATCGTTCTCTCCAAAGTCGTCTTTTTCCTTGGCTGCCACAGGTTTGAACTGATTCCACAGCACACTCCTCAGGCGTCTTCAATTCACGAGCTACCTCCTCTGCGCTACCCATACGAACACAGACTTCTCTTCTGCCACGGGTTTGAAGAGGGAGACGGTCGATTTCAGCGACCAAGCTCCATATTAACACGACACAATTTCAAAGGCAAAATCTCTCGATTCTTTTCCCACGCTAACCCAATCGCTTCTTCCTGTCTTTCTTTTTTTTTATTCATTCCCTCTTCCAATTTTCTTTTCCCTGCTTTATCCTGTATTTCGGAGCGTATTATTTTATTTCATAGACCTGAATGAAATGATATCGGTGATCCCTCGGCCGTCTCTCACTGCTCACTGCTCTACTTCTCATTCTTCACTCCCGAATCAACGATCTATGTCAAACTTGCATGATGATGAAATCTCCCTCAAAAACCTTGGTGACCTTCACTAAACGCAACCATCTCTGTGTGTTTTGCCGATTAGATTGTCTAACGAGTGATTTCCTTGTGTTCTTGGGTTATGAAGAGAGGAAGACGGGGGGAAGGTGGTGCAGAGGACAGTAGAAGGAGTGGAAGCTTGAATTGACGGTGATATTAGAGGAAACAGAGGGGGATGAATTGAATCATTGATGTTATAGCTACAAGGTAAATTTCTTCTCTCGTTGCGTCAGGTCTTCGCTCTGTTTAGGGAGCCATATATTGCCATTTTCTTTGTTGATTTTAGGCTATAATAAGTGCAGCAGATTGAAGGATTAGTGGTAGGAGAGAAGGTTTTAGAAATGTAGCTAGTGGACTAAATGCAAACTCATTCTCATTCTTGCATCGTCTGCTCACGTTCCTCAGGGAGGTTTGAGGTCTATTATATGTAAATTATGTCTAAAAATCTGCAGCTGACTGATACAATTAGGGGTATGACCTATGTAAATTATGTCTAAAAATCTGCAGCTGACTGATACAATTAGGGGTATGACTGGGTGGTCAATATTCTAAATTTAAAAGATTGCACCATTTTGATAGATAATTGAGGGACTTGAAAACCTTTTTTAATGATTTTTTCTTCGTTGTGAATTCTTTTGCGAGTTGGGTTTTAAGGATGGAAAATTTGTGATCTCAATTGGAGGAAAAAATGGATACATATATAGCAAGTACCCGTACTCTCTCTTTTGAGAATGAAGTCAGTTAGAGTGGATTGTAGCATTTTGGGATGTAATTTGCTTGTGAATGATGATATTTGGTTTTGAAATAGCTGTAGAAATGAGTTGAAGTATGATTTTTTTTAAAGAGGTACTATTTGCGGAAACGGGGATATAAGTATAGCATTTAAATCCTTGTAAAATTCTGGTTAGTTTGAGGGTAAAATTGTGGTTTTGAAATGGAGTGTGAATTTGGTTATATCTGAAAGTGCTGCTGAATGTGATCTGAAAATTGTTAAATATGATGGTTATATACTTAAACAGTAGTGAAAGTGCTGCTGAATGAGGTCTAAAAATTTGCAATAAGTGAAATCAGTTGATTGATATAATGCTAAACTTTCAATTTGCATGTATGAGGCTGAACCAGTAATGCAAATTAGGATTATAATTGAGGTTAACTTTTGAATCTGTTATTGAGTATAATTGGTGCTCTAGACTTTGCTTCTTTCAAGTTACCATATGAAGTATTTGATGAAGTGTGATATATATTGGCTGTTCAGTTGGTGCAAGTTGTGATAGTATTGAACCTTAATTTTAGAGTAAGCAGTGCCCAGCCTCAATCCATAAGTACTTTATGATGTTTAGTTGTGATAGTATTGACCGTCCTATGATTGGTTTTAATGGCACGCAATGGGGTGGGTGACCATTTATATATGACCCTGAATATTCAAGGAACGTTTGATGATTGTGGAAATTCAAATCTTGGCTGAATTGTTTTACACTTTTCATTTTCCTACTGCCAAATTAATGATAAGATTAAATGGTGTATTTAATTTGTTCTGTTTGTCAGTACATATTAATGCTTACCATATGGTGAAAATTAATTGCTATAATTCCTGTTGCTCACCCTTGGTGTTCCTTGAGAAGCTCATGAATATTACCTCTTTTTGATTGGTATGAGCACAAACATGGATCACAAGAAGGTGGAATAAATAGAATATGTCCACTTGATTTTTCTCTATACTACTACTTGAACAACTTATATTTGACTGACAACATGCACACACAGACTGAAGACTCTATGTAATTTATTGAATTATTTAATTTTTTTTTTAAAGCTTGTTAGATGGAACTTTAAAGTTTTCATTAGCGCATAGGGTGTCAAACTGTCAATTGACAGGCTGTGTTGGTGATCTCTTCAGGTTCCAATTTGAGTTTTCATCGGGCATCAGCACTGGTTTTTCCTTTATTATATTCTGGTTATCCCATGAGCAATTAGCAAACTGAAATTAATAGCTAGTAAGTTTTGGTCCCACAACCTAAAGTTGAATTTTTTCTTCCTCTTAAGTTTGGGTTTTAGTTATTTCTCATTTTGTGCCCTATGATATCATTTGATTGTACATGGACGATTGACGTAACATAGAATTCTTTCTATTTGTTTAGTTGACCTCGATGATGTCCATAATTTCCTTTATAGTCAAGGTTTTTGAAATTCTGAAGCTAACAAGTTTGGTATTTATTCTCTTTCAGCAATGCCAACCATAAATTTTCATTCATTGCTTGTATTCTCTGTCTTTTTCCGTGTGGCTCTAATTCTATACGGAGAATGGCAAGATACTCATTTAGAGGTTAGATACACGGATGTTGACTACCTTGTATTCTCTGATGCTGCATCTTATATGGCTCTGGGTGATTCCCCTTATAAGAGAACCACATATCGCTATTCCCCCTTACTCGCATTTCTTCTTATTCCAAATTCTTTCATCCATCGATCGTGGGGAAAGTTTCTCTTCTCGGCATCAGGTATGAAAACTTGTCAACGTTTAGTTTCTTCATACAGTTATGGTTGATCTATTGAATTGAAGTGGTTATTGCCCACTTGTCTTAGGAAGATTTTTTTTTCTGTATCCCTAAGAATGTGTTAAATCCCTGTTTGAAAGTATTGACTTGTGAGGACATTCATTTGATAATAGATCAATTGGATGTGTAATAACTATCATGCACACATTAGGTGCCATTTGCTCATAAGCCCTGTGGTTTTTGCAACTTGTTTGGCCTTTTATGATTGGAAGGTTTACCTATGGCACAAAGTGAAATTGTAATTGCGAGACTAGTAATATTCAGTAACTGCCCTTTTTTACAGATTTTATCCTGTACCTCTGCATCAAGTTCTAACCCCTATGCTTTTGTTGAGAAGGCCTAGCTGACAGTTTTTTAATTGCTGGTTCATTACACCTAAGAACATCTTATTATGTTCAAAATTCAGATATACTTGCGGGCTACTTCATACATTATATTTTGAAGAAGCGTAAGGTGCCTGAAAATCTATGCAACTACTGTGTCATGATATGGCTCTTCAATCCATTTACCTTCACCATAGGGACACGTGGCAACTGTGAGCCCATTGTTTGTGCTTTGGTCTTGTGGATCATTATCTGTCTTATGAATGGTATGTTATTGCCTTTCTATTAGCTTATATTGATACTGTTGTGATATTAGATTCATGGGTATAGCTGATCAATCTTTTAATTTGTTACTGGCTATTCACTTTAATAATAGGTTATTAATTGTTGCTGACCATTATTTAGTTATATATATATTTTCTAATATATTAGTGAGGGAAATTAGTTATGAGTATTATGGTGGAAACCTGTAGTTCACTATCAAAACCTGTATTTGTGAGGATTGTGCTGCATCTTATAAGAAGTTGAAAAGAATATATGTGATAAATGCTGGTTTCATGTGTATGAATGTCTGTGGGATTTTCTGTGTGTAGTTCTGGTGGTTTTGGGATTAGGTGTTTGCTCTGTAATTTCTGTCATTGTAGTGGCATTGTGGTGTTAGGTGCCTTTCAGGTATAAGCATGTAAGCTTGTTCCGTGTGGAACCAAATTTTGAGTATACATTATCAGAGGCCTTCACACCAATATGCATGCATGATGAGACTATCAAGTGCTGGAATGAATATGGTTTGATAACTATTTGCTGTCTACCCTTGACAAATATCATCATCTCAAACATGGAAAGAATTTTTGAAACAAATTGAATAGGCAATGTATTGATGTTGAAATATGAAATCCATTTTTCCATTTGTGGCTAGACAACAGGAGACAAAAATTATAACCTTTTCATTCCTTTTTAATAATCTGACCCCCTGTTCTGTTTGTCACCCCTCCTATGATGCATGGAAAAAGTTCAGAAAGGTGTGGTATATAAATTAAAACATTGGTTAACACAGGGAATGAACTTATAGACTGCCTTTCCCTTGGCTTTTGAATCATTTGCTTTCTCGCTATATATAGTTGAAAAGAAAGTTCAGATATATCGATTAATATGCTTATTGTTGGTTGATGCATCATGCACCAGATAAATCCCTGTTATAAGTTGCTGATGCTATAAAATTTAATCTTTTTGGCATTCCTCTTGATGCTTTTCATTTTCGCTATTATTTCTTACGATGCCATATTTTTTTGCCGTTTTCCCATTTGCAGGTAATGTGGTACAGTCAGCATTCTGGTACGGACTTGTAGTCCATTTCAGGATTTACCCTATTATATATTCCATTCCTATACTGCTGGTTCTTGATCCGAGCTGCTTCCAATCTGGTCAGAAACCTGTCTTAAGGATCTGGAGTGCTGTTGAAGGAGATAAACCTAAGGATGGGGATGAATGTTGTTCTTTATATAATCTATTAAAAAGCATATTTACAAGGGATAGACTAACGTTTGGACTAATATCAGGAGGGGTTTTTCTCCTTTGTACCGGTCTGTTTTACCATTTATATGGGTGGGAATTCCTACATGAGGCACTGCTGTACCATCTTACTCGTACAGATCCAAGGCACAACTTCTCCATCTATTTCTATCACATATATCTTAACTACGGCAATAACACTTCAATGGTGGAGAGGCTGATCTCCTTTTTGCCGCAATTTGTGGTGCAGCTAGTTCTTATATTCAGCCTCGCACAGGACTTGCCGTTTTGCCTTTTTGTGCAGACTGTGGCATTTGTAGCATTCAATAAGGTTTGTTCATTTATAACCTATAGGAAAATGAAATCCTGATTCAAATAGTTCCCCAGTTATTTTTCACTTAAGTTAATAGAAATTCAGTGAAATTGAACTTAATTGTTCCAAGCACAACTTCTATGTTGAATCCTTTTTGCTTGCATAACGATCAAGCTTCTGGATTGGGGTCCTTTAAATTTCCCAAAGGTAGTGGCATTCTCATTTTTAGAGAAACAGATACTCCAAACTAGTCTCTTGATTTGTTCTGTTATTATGTGGATCCGACAGGCATTGTATTTTAACTGCTTGCTTTCTATTTGGTTCCCACAAGATGCATATTATTTTATTTGACAAATGATCATCTCTTAACAAGAGTAAAAATTCGAGGGAGAAAAAGCATAATCTATCATAGAGGTTGCATTCTCCACAACTTTACTTGTTGATATATTTCTCTGAATTTTTCTCCTTAAGAAATACAGAGGATCCAAGTCTCAAGCTTCCATATATTTGAGTCATTCAATATATCCATCTGATTTCTGCACACTAATGCATAATTTTTGTTGCAGGTGGTTACTGCACAGTACTTTGTTTGGTTCTTTTGCCTGTTGCCTCTAATACTTCCATGGAGTAAGATGAAACTGAAATGGCAGGGCTTATCATGCATTCTTTTGTGGATTGGAGCTCAGACCCATTGGTTATTGTGGGGTTACCTACTTGAGTTCAAGGGTAAAAATGTCTTCTTACAACTTTGGGCAGCAGGCTTGCTGTTTCTGGCAGCCAACGTTTTTGTTCTCGTCATGACTATTCGCCACCATAGATATGCTTCAATTTTCAGAAGTGTTGAGCATGCAAATTCAAAGAACATGGCTAAGCTTAAGTGAGTGAGCCACTGTTAAATAGAGTTCATCCTAGTTAGTCATTATCATCTGCTACGATACGTGTGCTTCAGTTTTGGAAGATTTAACTACAAATTATTTTGGGCACCCATAATCCCCTTGATATTTGAAGGTTAATGCCCTTTGTTATTTTTTTTGTTTTTTTTTTTTTATATGCACCAGTATTCTTCTATTATAGACAATCATGTTTAAGATACTGTTAGGCACTAAATGTAGGCACTTTTTTAGTGGATATTCAAATTTTGGTTCATCACGTTGTAAGGACTAACCCCTTATGTGATGCATTTTTATGTTATTTGAATGTTGTTGATTGATTTGGGAGGCCAAATGTATTCTCATTAACTAATTAAAATATTAAAAAAATTTATGATTATATAACATTTTTAAAATATTCAGATTTGTAATATTATATTAAATTTTAAATTATATTATTTTTTTAAAAAAAAAAAAATCTGAACAAATTTTTTTGGGGGTCCCCTTATCTCTTCTAAGGTTCGTCATTGGATATATAATCTTAAGAATTTTCATACTTTGTACCTTCAGTTTTCTTGGCATCCGACTGTAGTGTTGGCATCCTTGTCGCCTTGAATCTAAAAAACTCACGAGCACATTAAAAACGTGTTTATCACCAGTATACATAGGTAAATTGGTTTTGGATGGTCTAAATTTAATATAGTTTGTATATTTTAAATAAATTTTATTTTAATATATGTAAAATTTAAAATAAAGATAATTTTATAACTATCACTTCTCATAAAAAAAATTATCATTTATAAATGGGAGAAAATATTTTAGGGTGATGGACACACTTGAAAAAATATTTTAAAGTGTTAAATGCATCACAAAGTACTTCAAAAGGCTTGTTGGATACACATTAACCATTTAAAAAATAACAAGTTTAAAACTTTAAATTTATATTGTTCATATTAAATTTTAAATTGTTTAGACTTCATCATAGTGATAAGTAATAGGTTGCTGGTCACTGTGATGACTACTGAATGAAAACCCAAAAAAAAAGTCCTTCAAATAACACCTCATCCCCTTCATGCATTGTGCAACGTGGCTTTAGGATAAGTTTGCAAACTGACTTTGCTACTGGTTTGGCCTTGTTTCAGATGAGCTTAGCTCCAACCCCAGCAAGACCAATGTTAAGATCAGGCTGAGACCGTATCCCATCACAGTAACTGCAATTATGACCAATACCCAAACATTTTCAGCATCTCTGTCCCAAGCAAGGTTCTTAAATCTGAATACGCTATTAAACCGGTTGGGGTACTAAGTCAAGGGTTAGTGGGTCAACCTAGAGTATAATCGGAGCTAACCTGAGGGTAAAAGTAGTGAGAAATTGAAGATTTTAGGGTTATTAATATAAAATTATAAAGAAAAAATATATATTTTTTTTAAAAAATGAATCGTGTTGATGCTCGAATCAGACAGGTTTACCAATTGGTTTGCCAATTTTCAGTCTGAACCGGCCGGTCCCCCGTGCTCAAAAGTCAAGGGAAAATTAGAAAATAGCACAAGAAAATGAAAGCTGAATTTGTTACTGTTCTGTTTGGTGGAATTCCTCTAGAGAGAGATTCAAGAGAGAAGGAAAAAAAATTCTCTGCTCCGTGCTACGGAGAGAAGCTACTGCTCTTTTGCCTTGTAATCTTGTACCTCTCTCCTACCTTTTGCCTTGCATGTCGCTGTTTCTCACCTGACTTTGTGTTCCTATTTGAAACCAAGATTGCTGTGTCTATTGCATGTATTCCTCTTCTAGCTTTAGGATTTTCTAATTATGTTGGTACTGATACTCTAAGGAAAGGGGGAGGTACTATATTAGCTTGGAAACCGGGTTTAAATGTCTCTGTTCTAGAACTTTATAAATAGTTTTGTCGTTGTAAGATATCATCTAATGGAATTTCCCCTTCCTACTATGTCTCTGTTGTTTATGGCCCCCTTCTAAGCTGAAACATTTGCTTTGGGAATGGATTTAATTGTCATCAAGAAATATTGATTTACCATGGTGTCTCGTTGGGGACTTCAATCAGATTTTATCATTTGAAGACAAATGGAGTAGCAAAAGCTCATCTTCGACAATTGAAACATTCAGGCAATGCCTTGAAGATAATAATCTAATAAGTATTCATTAACATGGACCTGCCTTTACTTGGAGTAACAAAAGAAAGGATCCGACTTAGCCCCTGAAAAGCTTGATAGAGCATTTTGTAACCTTCAATGGATGTCTTCCTTTCCCAATTTCCACATTCAAACCAGTCCCTAGTTGCCTCTGATCATAGTCCTATTTTGTTATCCTCAGAGAGACTTTACAAGAAATCTCGTTTTAAAAAGTTTGAATCCTTTTGGTTTAATTTTCGTAGTTGCATTCAGATGGTGTCTGGATGTTGGTCAAGTCTCTTCCCTGGATCTCCCTCTTTTTGTCTTCAATGCAAGCTTAGTTGCACACTCTTTACCCTTTTTTCTTGGAGAAAAACTAATGTGGGTAATCTGTCAGCTAGAATTCAGAAATTGGAAGTTGAGATAGTTGATATTTCTTCAAAAATTTCACTGAGCCAACTGCTGTCTACCTTGCTTACAACTGAGCTGGAAAATGCCCAAACACACTTTGGAATTTCTATATGACTGAACAAAGCTACTGGGAGCAAAGAGCTAAATTAAAATGGAAAGCTCAGGGAGAAAGGAATACTACATGCTTCCATGCTTTTGTGAATAAGAGGCGCAACCATAATGCTATAACTTGTCTAATGACGGAGGATGGTTCTTGGTCTGATAATTAAGATGAACTGAAGAGTATGACTTTTGAACACTTTAATGACATTTATAATTCAGAATCTTCCTTCTCATGTGATGAAATCCCTTTTAGTCCCTATTACTCTAATTGAGGTCAAGGAAGCGGTTTTCTCCTTACCAAAGTCCAGTGTACTAGGTTGTGATGGTTTTCCTACTGAGTTCTTTAAAAAAAAACTGGGATCTGGTACACTCTAATCTCTTCTCTATGGTTTGCTCCTTTTGGGAAAATGAATTTCTTTTGAGGTCATTCAACAAGACTGTTATCACTCTCATTCCCAAAACTGACAAACCTCAAACAATCAGAGACCTTAGACCAATTAGCCTCCATAATGTGGTCTACAAAGTGATATCAAAGATCCTATCTAACAGAATGAAGCCGCTCCCAAGTCTTCACATCTCTCCTTAAGAGAGTGCTTTTTTGAAGGGGCGTCTCATCTCTGATGACATCATGGTGGCTACTGATATTATGAATCAAGTCCACAACTCAAGACAAGGTAGGAAAAAATTGACAGCCCTAAAGGTTGACTTTTCCAAAGCTTTTGACCGCCTCTCATGGGAATTCATCATTTCCACTTTGAAAAGAATGAATTTTCCTAGTAAATGGATAAGTATCATTCACCAATGCATTACTACTGTCCAGTATCACATTTTTTTCAATGGTAACCTGTCGCAGACGATATTTCCTAGTTGTGGCATTAGACAAGGTGACTTTCTCCATTTATATACTGGTTGCTAATGTTCCTTCTTGCTTAATTAGTTACTTATAGTCAAACAACCTTTGGAAGGGCATTAAGATTTGTAATATGACAGTGCCTATGTCTCATCTCCTCTATGCTGATGACTCCCTCCTATTCTTTTGATGATGGTCTGAAAAATGTTAAATATGCTCTAGACAAGTACAGCTCTTGGTCTGGCCAATGCATAAACAGATATAATTCAACCCTTCTCTTCAGCCCCAATGTGAATCACTCACAAAAAACTCAATTTGCCTTATATATGCAAGTTGCATGTTCAGCAAGATTGGGGAAATACCTAGGAACTCGGATAGATCCTGGTAGAGTAAAAGTTGTCATATATAACCATGTCCTCCAGATTATTGATAATAGAACAGCGGCTTGGAAAGCCAGACTTCTATCTCAAGCCTCTAGACTTTAACTAATCAAGTCGGTCTTATCCTCCTTGGAGCTTCACATAATGGCTTGCATCAATCTCCCTAAATCCATCTATGACAAAATTGACTCATGCTGCATCAGTTTCTTTTGAGGATCTTCTGGTGTCCACCTCCTCAACAAAAACATCCTCTCCTTGCATATTGATGAGGAAGGCTTGGGTTTTAGACCTGCTGCTATTGTTAACAAAGCAATGCTTGCTAAACAAGCATAGAGAGTTCGGAAAGACAAAAGGACAAAAAGAGAAAATGAATTGTCCAGAGATGATTTGCTCCTCTGGCCACTGTGCTTTATATATTGTAAAAGGTATAATAGAATATTGTTACAAAATGATCCTACTGGTTTAATGTGTAAACCATAATGAATTGTACACTTTAGGTATCTTAGAATTCTTTTAACTCCTTGGAAGTGTACCTTAGTTTAGAAAGAAATTGACAGAGGTTATTAACAGAATAAGCTATGTCAGGGCTATATGTGGTTAAGTATCGTAAAGAGCTTTGAGCAAAAAAAAAAAAAGTATTGTAAAGGGCCAATTTCCCGTCTATATAATGATGGATCAGACAACACTTTTTCATCTTCAGCTGAAAATTGTTGACCAGTGACCATGGTGTAGGTACAGGAGCACAGTCATACATGTGAAATCTTTTCAACAAATCTAGGATATACTTGGTTTGAGTAACATAAAATCCACAATTATCTCTATAGATTTCCAATCCCAAAAAATAGTAAATGAGACCTAAATCCTTAAGATAGAAAACTTCATTCATCTTGATAATAAATTTCTAAACAGAACTTGAATTATTTCCAGTGATAAGAATATCATCAACATAAATTAGAATAAATACCATTATACGTTTATTCTTGAGAAAGAATAGGGAAACATCGCTGCAAACATTATGAAATCCCCAGCTGACTAGTGTGTCTAAGTCTATCGAACCATGCCCTTGGAGCCTGTTTGAGTCCATAAATGGCCTTTGTGAGTCGGAAAATATACTTTGGCTTCGCAGAATCTTTGAAACTAGGTGGCTAATTCATGAATACCTCTTCTTTCAAATACTCATTCAGAAAGGCATTATTAACATCTAACTGTCATATTTCCCATCCGAACTTAACAACAAGAGTGAGAATAAGATGAATGGTTGTGGTTTTCACAACTGGATTGAAAGTTTCCCCATAATCGATCCCATTGGATTGTTGGAAACCCTTAGCCACTAATCTGGCTTTATGCTTCAAAATTGAACCATGGCGTTGAATTTGGTCTTGAAGATCCGTTTATAGTCAACAAGCTTCTGACCTGGATAAGGCACAAGCACCCAAGTTTGATTTCGGCAGAGAGCCTCATATTCATTCTTCATAGCACTAAACCAATGAGCAGATGCTAAAGCTTCGATTACCGATTATGGTTCAGACGCGTGAGAAAGAGTGGAAGGTGTTTCAGATTGAAGTAATCTGACAAAAGATAGTTAGGGTTTGGTGATGCCGAACTTGGCCCTTGTGATCATGGGATGGATGTTAGAAGGAAAAGGTGAGAGAGTAGAAGATGGTGAAGAAAAAACAGAAGAGAAACGGTGAGGATCGGAAAGGGAAGGAAGAGCCGAGGATGTAACATCCTAATTTTTAATTTTAGGATTTAAGTATAATTATGAAATAAATAAATATGATAAATGTGTTTATTACGAAATTTTGGATTAAAATAATTATGAGAATAATTATTAAAAATTTAGGCTTATTTTCCTTAATTAATTTATTTTTTTAAAAAAAAAAAAAGCAATAAAAGCAATTCATACACGTAACCAGCACAGTACCATACCTCTGATTTATATTTTGCTTAAACACGTAAACAGTCTCAGCGCCGAAAGCCCAGAGAGATTATATCAACACCCTAACTCTCTCTCATCATCATTTTGAGTTCGGTCTGATCACGCAAGAACAGGAAAGAATCAGAACAGCCATACTTCTCCTTTCAACAGATCTTATCGAGCCCTGCACCGAAGAAAAACCCGTTGGTCCACAATCGTAAAACCGGACCCTTAGTGCGCTATATAATTCATACTCCTTAAACCCCCATTCATTCACGCTGTTGCAAACAAGACCAAGACCGAGAGAGTGAGAGAGAGAGAGATTCAGCTATTCTTTCCTCTGCAAAACACGCCGAAGAACAGGGGCGTTTGGTTTTGTCTCACAAGCTAGGAATTAAAGGTAAGTCATTAAGTTTCTTTCCCTCTAGTTACCGTCAGTTTCCAGCGAAAAGTGTGAATATTAAGCTAGAGGAAATAGACCACAAGTTGCTGAAACTGAAAATTGAAAAAAAAAAAAAAAAAAAAAAAAAAACAGGGATCATTATCTTTTAGCTTGTGCTTGCGTCTTTGACTTGCTCCTTCACTGTTCAGTATTTAAATGTATAGGTGTCTTTGAGTTTATGTCTCTTTCACTGCATACGTAGGCATGTGCATTTATAGACCAAACTTGAAGCCTTGCTGCCTTAAGAACGTGTAAAGAGTTGCATAATGAAACCGAGAACCTCTGTGTATGCGTGTGAGTGTCTACATAAGGAGAATAAGAAAAGTTGATCCTATACATATGTTTACGTGGTAAATGGCATTGGGCAACTCAAAAACACTTTGCTGCACCTAGCTAATAGAAAGAAAGAGAATGAGAATAATAAAGAAATATATATATATATATATATATATATGCGCGTGTGGTCATGCATTAGCCTACTGTGTGTGTATATATATACATACTTTCTAAAAGCTTTACTTTGTAAAATATATATGTATATATTGTCACTATATAGAAATTTCTATCAATTTAGTTTTTATATATATGAAGGACCAAACTGTAATTTTTTAGAATTGTGGGACTAAAATGTCATTTAAAATAATAATAATAATAGAAAATAAAAATTGAAGGACAGAATAGTTTTTTTAAAAAAAATAATAATAATAATTAAACCCCAAAATGTAATTTTCAATTTTTGTTATAATAATATATTATTATTAGAATTTGTATTTATAGGAAATTATAAGCTTTAATTTTGATAATGTAAAGCCTTTTTGTAAGCGGTGATTGTGCGGGTTGTGTTTCTCGAGCTAAGGTTAAGCTTGGAATTGAGGTAATCAGGGCTAATGTATTTTATTTGCTTGTTTTGGGCTGTGAGGTATTTTTCTAAATCTTACTTTCATATATACTACTTAATGTGTTTTGAAAAATTATATGTATGTTGAATATGAAATTATTTCAGTGAAGCAGTGTATTTTTCCATTCTGTGTATTTAAATGAATATTTTTAATGGGGTTGTTATTGTTGTGATGGTTATAATGTTTGTTGTGAGATGGTGTATACGGAATAGTAATTTATTGTTGTTGAAAATTTTAGTATTATATTATTTCTTATGTTGTGTGATATGTTGGGTGTAACATCCATTTTCAAAAGCAGTATATATTTTTTTCATTAGAGTAGAGCATTAGAGCGATTGAGTAACTGATACATATATTTCAAAATGCTGTAAGTCTGGCTAATTACAGAAACGGTACAATAACCGAGTGTTTTCAAAAGTAAACAACAACGAAATGTCTCCCGGCAATACTCATGTCGTAGCAACGAGAGATAGTCTTCAGCTGAGTCCCTATGTGGCCTGCTTGCCTCTCTCCTCGATCCTCGGTCCTCCTGAACCTGACTCTATATTAAGAGCTGAGGTTCAATGCCCATTGAACCTCAGGTAACGGTTAACCTCATATTCACATATACAGTATATGGACTACGGACGTTCACAACATTAACAGGACATGAGCCCAACAAAAGATATATTACACACACAACCAATGCAGATATATGTCGCACCCAGCGAAACAAAATATGTCGCTCCCAGTGCATGCAGAAAATGTCGCTCCTAGCGCATGCATACGTTCAGTTATCCTCTAACACCATTATGCACTCAAATAACATACCATCAATACACATACAACACACATATCACATATACGCATACCATAAATATTAGAGCTAGTGTTACAGCACGCGAACGTACCTTCGTTGACGAAAAACAACACGTTTGACAGAAAACGATACTTCTGACAGACAACGGTATGACAACGGTTCATGATTACAAATATCCTATAAGGATAATATCACATTTATCAATTTTTAGCATTATAACGGGCATTTTAGGTACAAATTACCATTTTGCCCCCGAACCCCTAATCGGTGGAATTTCGCGAGCTTCATTTATTTTCGCTCTATCTCTCCAGAATTTTGATAGATCATATTTTTGAAATATATATCATATTTACCCCTAAATATGATATCTAGAATATCTTGAAAAATTAAAGATAAATCTAGCATTCCTACTATATCTACCGAAAGAACTACCGAAACTAAAGACCGGAGAGACCGAAGAACTTACCTGTGGTCCGGCTAGAACTTCTCCCGGGCTCCTCCTTCTCTCTAAAACCTCTCTCTATTTCGGTTTTGGGGTGTGAGAAATGAAGAGGGGAAGGCTTCTATTTATACAAGAAAAAAGTGACACTATTCATTACTTTATCGATCGGAATTTCGGCCGTCGGATCGCACTTCGCCACGTGGCTCCATCTTGGCCTTACACATGTCTTGCCTATGTCATCCTTCTAGAAGAAGATGATGTCATCTTGCGACTTACCGATAAAGTTCCCGATCGATGTCCTAATCGCGTAATCTTGACGAAACTCAAAAATCGGGATCAAGGCACCGAAGCTCTATTCTTTCTCTTTAAGAATACCTGTGTTAACTAAATTTTTGATCCCATTAAGGGTATTCCGTTGTCTATTGAAAATTTTCGACAGACGTCACCGGATTTACGGAAATCACTTAGGAAGTTCCGAACTTCTTGCGAGAAAATCACCTGGTTCGTAATATGATCGATCTAAGTAACCTAATTCCTGGTTTGAAAAACACGATCCGTTTTCTATAAGTCACTTTTAGCACTATCGCCCTTTCCTAATTATCCGGTACTCCTAATTCGTTGGTTTCGAAATGACCTCGAGATAGTCCACTCCAAGGTAGAAATTCATTTGGTTTATAAAAAGTCCAGGATGACTTAGACTAAATCCCTATATTTTGGTGTAGGATTTAATTTCTATCCATTCTCAAATGTCCTGTTGGCTCTTTACAAGATATATTATTATTTTATTCAAAATATCTAGATATTTATTTTTTTATTTTTTATTTTATTTATTTTTCTAAGCATAAAATATTTTATTATTAATTTTATTATTAATTTCAAATTTCTCCCTTAAATTAATTATTTACTAATTAATTTACTTATATCTTAATCTAAACAATTAGCCACTTACTAATTGTTAATAATTTTCATAATTAGGATTAATTATTATCTCACAACTATTTGACTTACATTGGTATTTTATATTCCATGTAAAATATTAAAAATCATGGGGCCAAAAAGTACTTTTAATAATATTATATTTATGCTTCTATATTTTTCAAGGAAATAATCCCAAAAATTCCTAAAATTAGAGACAACATACTCCCTAATTTTTTGTCAATATTTGTTGCCATATGAGATTTATCATAATATTTTCAGGCCATTTTATGCCCCATAAATGCATTTAGGGATTTTTAGCTCTTTATTCACCCTAATTTCAATAGAAATTACCTTAGAAAATAAGATAATTATTACTTATGATTTGAAACCACATATTCACCTATATCCAATAGGTATTATTTACTAAAATATAATATTCCAGATAAATAATTATCCGGGTATTACATTGGGTTGTGTGGAAGAGATTGAGGATGAAATTGTGCCCATCGGCTCTCTTATTCCTGGCCTGGAATTTGAGCTGAGTGTTTTGGGCGGACACCTCCTTGTTATGATATATTGGTGGTGACATGGGAGGGGACAGTATTCTTGAAGTGACTAGCTAACCTTGGCCGGGTATACTAGCATTGATAGGCTGTGTACCACGTCCAGAAGATATAAGGAGGAGCAAGATGGATGAGTGGAGATGGTTTTAAATATTGTTAATTATTATGTATTATTTAATTATTATTGATATTTTAATTATGATAACAAACCTGCTTCTCTGACTTGCAATCCTTCTTTGCATATTTGATAAATTAATTTCGATTACAAGGACTTTATGTCTCACCCCGTCATTTTTTTTTCAGGCGAGACCTCTAACCTTAGTAGAGGACAAGGGAAGCAACCAGAGGCATAGACGTCGTGAAAATTGTAGGCCTCTTTTTGGTATTAGTGTTGTATTGATTTATATATTGCCATCATATGGCCCTCATATTTTTGAAATATTACATTAACTATTTTTGGATGATTGTTTATTTTTTGAAGGCCTTATTTTATACACTATTATATTATGGTGGATCCACAAACAAATCTTGTGCAAAAATTATTTTGTGTAGAACCTTTGTTGTGGGGTTAGTTTTGTAAGACTCGTGGGCTATGTATTCTCCTGTTTGATAATAGTGCCTAGAGTCATGGATTTCTTGTAGTGGGTTTGTGGGAAGAATTTATACCTTGGACCCCGAGGTCTGTTGTCTTGAAAAGAAAAAGGGTTCTCCATAATCATCTATTAATCCAGTTTTAAGAAAACATTATGGTTAATTATTGTTTAGTGAGAAAGGGTTTTTTCAAAGGACAACGAAGGAGACGAGGCAGAGGAATGAAGAGAACTGGGTGATGTGGGATTATGCGAGGAAATAAAAGAGGGACTTGCGCTACGGTGTGGGCCGGAGAGAGGGTGGGGTTGAGTGAAAGAGGGGAGTGAGTGAAGGAGGGATTGGGCTCAGGACTTGTGTGTATATTGGGCCAAGGAGGGAAGGGTTGAGAGGTGATAGAATTAGGTGAGGGAGGCAATGAAGAATTGGGCTCAGGATGGGTAGTATTTGAGTATAGCTCAGGAGGGTCAAGTTGATCTTTCTGACATAAAGAACCAAGGACGATCAATGGAAAATAAGAATGTTGAGTATCATCTGATGGACCGATCATGGTCATAAAACCTGTATGAAATGGAAAAATAACTTTGCCAAAAATCACATGACGAGAAACATATATACGTCTAGTTGGGCTTAAACACTTAGAGCCTTTTTGATTTGATGTTGGGCCATGGTATACACATTGTTTACTATGGTATTCCAACTTGTGAGAATTGTAAGGCTTCAAGCAAGGATAACAAGTACACTCAAAAGGCCTCAGAGATTGATAATCAAGCTCCTTTTTATACAAACAAATCAGAAGGGACTTTCCTTGTAAAGTCGGAGTAGGAAGATGATTAATCAAATAAATAGCCATTTAAAATGCCCATGTCCAATAAACTAGAGGAACTTTAGATTGAGCCAAAAGGGTTAAGCCCATTTCCACTATATGACGATGTTTTCTTTCTGCTTTACCATTTTGAGAAGAAGTATAAGGGCATGTGAACCTCATAACGATACCAAAATTTTCAACAATAGGTATAAGAGGTTTATACTATGTGCCATTGTCACACTGAATAGACTTAATCTTAGTTTGAAATTAAGTCTCAACCATATTATGAAAATGTTTAAAGGCTGTAAGTGTGTCACCTTTGTTCTTGAGAGGATATAACCAAGTGTATCGACTGAAATCATCAACAAAAAGAACGTAATAACGAAATCCATGAACAGATTGTATAGGTGAAGGATACCATAAATCAAAATATGAACAAGCTCAAATGGTGAAGAAGCATGAGACAAAGACTTTAAAAAAGGTAACTTCCTTGATTTGCCATATTGACAGGCCTCACACACAAAACTATCATTAATTTGAACTTTGACATTACAATGATTGAGAACTTGCTGTAAAATTTTATTGCTTGGATGACCAAGTTTGTAGTGCCAAGTCAAAAAATTCTCATTAGTCATTGAGGCTACTGCCAAATTTGCTTGAGAAGATCCACGATACTCATGGGGTACATCTCATGCTTTGGAGTTCTGGTCATCAAAGGATGTCTTGTCTTTTTGTCCTTCATAACACAATCCTCATTAGTTAATAAAACAACCACGGGATTATGTGAAACAAGCTTATGAACATTGAATATATTTTTAGCAACATGAGGAACAAATAGAACATCATTGAGATAAATAGCATAGCTAGAATAGGGAATAGAGGAAGAGCCAATATCATAAATACGAGACTTAGAGCCAGTGCAAGAAATTAGGTGAGAAGGAGCCTTACCAATTGGAAGCATAGAGTCAAGTTTAAGAAGATGCAGCAGTAACATGATGATTAGAGCCACTATCCATGTATCAATCAGGGTTTGCGACGATTTGGGGATCAACATAATAACCCTGAGGAGCAGAGTAAGATGGAGGACATAAAGTTTTATCAAACCGTTTGAAGCTGTTAGCAACATGATGATTTGGGAGTTCACAAAGGTCATAAAACGGACGGCCAAAGGAAGAACGTCCTCAAAAATGCAAGGAATGACCACCACGGCCGCCCCGCCATGGGCCGTGAACATAAGGACGATCAACAGGTGATCAGAATCGACGAATTTGAAGGCAAAATTTGTTGTGGGTTGAATGGAGAGTGAAGAAAAATGATGTAATTTCTTGATCGGGCTTTCAAATGCAAGCAAAGCCGATTGAGCATCAACCCAGGTAAGACCTACTTGATGGACAAGTTTAACAACAATGGTGTTGTAATCGGCATCGAGACAATTGAGCATATGGAGAATGAGTTCGTCAGCCGAAATCGAAGCTTCGGCGATGGCCAACTGATTAGTAATATTCTTTATTCGGACAAGATACTTGGTCATAGTGAGGCCATTCTTCCTGGTGTTGTGAAGCTCAAAATGATAAATCAAGAGTCGAGATTTGGGGACAACCGATGTTACCACACAGGGTTCATTCCAAAGTTTGAAGGCAGTCCAACAGTGGAGAAGCTGAGTTGCAACATCTTGGGTCATGGTGTTGCAGAACCAACCGATGAGCATGTGGTCAACTAAAAACCAATCATCAAAATCAAGATTGGAAACAACCTCAATAGTGTTTGGGAGTATTACTGTCATCATAGGAATAGGGGCAGTAGATCAAGATGAGCTTGGAGGCGATTGCCCTCGATGAGGGGCAGAACAACAGAAGCCCAGACGAGGTAGTTCATTCGATCCAGCTTGATCGACAAAGTTTGACTGGACGATTGAAAAAGAGCATAGGTTTTGGGGGTGGTGAAGGTTACAGTCGAAGAAATGGTGGCAAAGTTGGGTGAGGAAGAAGAAGATGCCATCATAGCAATGGGAAAAAAATATCCTAGCTCTGGTACCAAGAAAGACAATAGGAAAAAAGAGAAAATGAATTGTCCAGAGATAATTTTCTTCTCTTGCCACTGTCCATTATATAATGTAAAAGGTATAATAGAATATTGTTACAAAATGATCCTAACCACACATGCAGCATATGAGAAGATTTACAAGGATATGACAACTAGCATATCTACAAAGAAGACTAACAATTATTTACAAGATACTAATCAACTATTAATCCTAACAAGTTCTCTCATCTCCTCCCTCTTCTTTAATAGGTAACACTCTTAAGCAGAAATACTTTGATGTTGATTGTTCCTCAATATTAAAAAATCCTTAACACTCACCATAACTCTAGAAAGGCACTCTTGGCCATGTTCAATTGATTATTGATCATCTTGAATGGAGTATAAGTAATGGCAATTCGATTCCTGTCAACCGCCATCTATGGTGGCCCATGAAAAATGAGTCAGAGCATGAGAATCATCCTCTCTATGTCTTTAACTTAATGCTACATAATCAAGACAGTTGGTCTGCCCTCATGGAATCATCAGGTTGTATTTTCATTATATAACCACCAAGTGGCTTACATCACCATTTCTATTCCCCTCTCCTTCTTTGATGAGGAATACCAATTAATTTGGTCTCAAAACAAGAAAGGTACCTATACAGCTAAGGATGGGTTTAATCTCTACCTGAGTAGATCTATGGTCAATTAATCTACCAACTAAATCTCTTCTCTTGTGGAAGCTATTACGCATCACATGAATGTGAATGGTTTATGTCCATTTGGATGCTCCCAAGAAGAAACATTTTTCCATCTCTTTTGTGAATGTGCTTTCTCTAAGGCTATTTGGTTTCTTTGTTTATCAATCAGATTTGACTTTCAGGATCTATCGGCATTTCAAGATTGAATTAGGAGTAGAGGTGGAGCCAGGAATTGTAATTAGGGGGAAATAATTACAGAATATAACCTAGATGTTCATGAAACTACATTTCAATTTTTTTCATTGTAGTCCCTACACGAAACTTTTAGTGGGGACTAAATTGAAAATATTGAAATTTTTATGAGGGCAAAATGTAATTTCCTGAACATCTGGGTTATATTATGTAATTTTAGGGGGGCCAACCCTAACCCCCTAGTTCTGCCCTTGAGTAAGAGTACTCTTCTTCAACTCTACCAAGAGGGGCACTCTAAACTCATTCTCATCAACCACACCTGGCTCAAAAGATATCAAGTCATTCACAAGAGTGCTAAAATGGACCTTCAATCAAAAGCTATCTTGATCATTGTATCTTTGGCATTTCAACAGCCTCTTTAAAAGATTGTTAACTCAAATTGCTTGGATCAAGCATCTGGATACCAAGGGTAATCCTTGCAACATATTCTCCTTTGAAAAACTATGCCTGGAGACTCTTCCTTCCTTGCCAAATGCTTGTGGGTTGCACTCTTATGGATCACAAAGACCTCTCTCTTTCATGATGATTTGGAACCAATGCAAATATGGAGTTATAGTCTCTTACATTCCCCTTCCTCTACTGGGTGTGTCGTTCTCAAGGACATTCAACCTTTCTTGCTCAAATTTACTTCAATAGAGTTTGTAATTTTAATCCTAGATCCCCTAGCCTTCTGGTTTTTTATATGTTTAGTACTTTCCTAAGTATAACTTTGAACTATAATCTTTTGATTATTGTCAATCCGAATTGTGACTAGAAGTTAATTGACAATTGTT